>AP027109.1:1213271-1433672 GCA_028142955.1 Pinctada fucata | reverse complement strand
GATCAATGGATGACCTTTAATTTGTTTACTTAATATTTTTCATGGTAGAAAAGATATTTAGATTTGCTCTAACCTATATATTGGTCATAAAATATAATATCTATGTCTATAATTCTTCACTTTCATGATAAGAGCAATATTCCTCAAGAGTTATCTGCCCCTTGACAACTTGAGATAAATTCACATATCAAATGCTGTCTTTTACTCAGTCCTTGTAAATAGGATAGAACAAAAGATAAAGTGTCAAATATTTATTCTGTGAAATGCAATGAATGTTTGTAATATATTATTTGAATTTTGTCAAATTTTGACATGGGGTAGGGGTGTTTGAACCCCCACCCACCAGTGTAGATGATAAGATGATTTGATGAGTGTTCCATGTTTACATCTTGTATACATATATCTTTTAACTAAATGGTGAGATGTCTCATGGAAATGAATTTTGTTCTCTCTATAGGGTAGAAACAACTAAAAGACTAAGATTTTCCACGTGACCAGTTTTGGATACCCAAGCTCCTGCCGCATAGTGAAGATTCTCTGGAAGCTGATTGGATATAATGATGGATGGTCATATCAGATAAAAGTACATGAACTTGACTCTTTATGCACACCAAAATTTTTCTTTTAAATATTGAAGATATATTTTTAAAATAAATATAATAATTGACCATTGGCTTGGAAATTGATATGTCAATTTTGTGCAGTCCTGACACTAGTTGTAAACATCTCAAATTTGAGGTGAGAATATCAACGGGAACAGGTATATTTCTTCTTGGTTTCTGAAAGGTCTATCAATGCTCTTTCAAATGACATATAGATTATATAGAAAATTAATATGCAACAGGTAGTAAATTTTGGAAAGGTTAACATTGTCGCCTATGGAAAACTATTTAGTTGTTTCTACTCTATAGAGATTTTCAAGTTTTCACTTTTTTTGGATATAACTTCTGAAGTTGTTGAATGGCAGAAGTCAGTAGGCATGAATAATCATGTAAGACACCAGAGAGAAATAATAGGAATAGATTTAAAAGAAAAGTCAACCAGGGAGGGATCCAGGGGACTGAAATGGGGTCAGGGGTCAAATATAAGGATTTTTGGCTTGGTATGCTAGATTTGAAGCAATAATTACCTTTTAAAATACACAATTAAAATAGAAATCACACTATATTATTTATGTTATGAGTGTTACATTGATATGCAATCACATTTCATTAAATTCAAGGGGAATAACTCTTCCATATTAGCATAACATATCACCATATGACACTAATGTAAGCCCATTTTCAATAGATATAGAGGGTTTACTTCCTCATACAGCCTATGTATTAAATGTGGGTTGTCTTAAATGAGTTATAAATTATTGCCCTTGTCTTCTGTAAGGTAGATACTCTTTCAACAAGAAATATAATTGAAATATTGAGCTTCTTTATGTTCGCAACTAGCCATAAAGGGTTCTTCGACAAGTTTCGCATAAGATACATGCAACACCTATGTTTCTTAAATTTTACCAATACTTGCTGATACTTTTCAATGTTTTGAACTAGAAGAATTAGAAATGAATAAATTTCCTTTTCAGACACTGTCCATCAAATTCAGCCACAAATTCATGGTCTAAGGAGTCCAGAGAGGAGCCTGAGTCTTGAGGCTGTGATTTCTTTCCCCAGACAGGGCACCCACCTTCCTTGATGTTGATTGAGTATGTAGCTAGCCTTGCTAATTGAAATATAATTTGCTTCTGCATCTTCCCTAATGAATGTACTTTCACTTGAATCACTTATCATGTATCATCAGTATTCTGTACTCTCATTCATTCTATGCAAACCTCTTTTTTTCTGTTTTTACAACATGGCATGTCATAAATTTTACTACAATTTTTGTGTATCTGAGCATATCATATAACTATATATTATAAATAAATATTAGCATGTATATGTCCTAAAATAATTATATTGGTCAACCTCATTCAATCTAGTAGACCAAAATTGTTTGTCAAACTACCCCTACCCCCTTCTGCATATGCAATGAGTTGGTGCACCATGCTTCTTTTATTGACCTCATTGCTTTGAAATACCCTGGCCAAGATCAATGGATGACCTTTAATTTGTTTACTTAATAATTTTTCATGGTAGAAAAGATATTTAGATTTGCTCTAACCTATATATTGGTCATAAAATATAATATCTATGTCTATAATTCTTCACTTTCATGATAAGAGCAATATTCCTCAAGAGTTATCTGCCCCTTGACAACTTGAGATAAAATTCACATATCAAATGCTGTCTTTTACTCAGTCCTTGTAAATAGGATAGAACAAAAGATAAAGTGTCAATATTTATTCTGTGAAATGCAATGAATGTTTGTAATATATTATTTGAATTTTGTCAAATTTTGACATGGGGGTAGGGGTGTTTGAACCCCCACCCACCAGTGTAGATGATAAGATGATTTGATGAGTGTTCCATGTTTACATCTTGTATACATATATCTTTTAACTAAATGGTGAGATGTCTCATGGAAATGAATTTTGTTCTCTCTATAGGGTAGAAACAACTAAAAGACTAAGATTTTCCACGTGACCAGTTTTGGATACCCAAGCTCCTGCCGCATAGTGAAGATTCTCTGGAAGCTGATTGGATAATAATGATGGATGGTCATATCAGATAAAAGTACATGAACTTGACTCTTTATGCACACCAAAATTTTTCTTTTAAATATTGAAGATATATTTTTAAAATAAATATAATAATTGACCATTGGCTTGGAAATTGATATGTCAATTTTGTGCAGTCCTGACACTAGTTGTAAACATCTCAAATTTGAGGTGAGAATATCAACGGGAACAGGTATATTTCTTCTTGGTTTCTGAAAGGTCTATCAATGCTCTTTCAAATGACATATAGATTATATAGAAAATTAATATGCAACAGGTAGTAAATTTTGGAAGGTTAACATTGTCGCCTATGGAAAACTATTTAGTTGTTTCTACTCTATAGAGATTTTCAAGTTTTCACTTTTTTTGGATATAACTTCTGAAGTTGTTGAATGGCAGAAGTCAGTAGGCATGAATAATCATGTAAGACACCAGAGAGAAATAATAGGAATAGATTTAAAAAGAAAAGTCAACCAGGGAGGGATCCAGGGGACTGAAATGGGGTCAGGGGTCAAATATAAGGATTTTTGGCTTGGTATGCTAGATTTGAAGCAATAATTACCTTTTAAAATACACAATTAAAATAGAAATCACACTATATTATTTATGTTATGAGTGTTACATTGATATGCAATCACATTTCATTAAATCAAGGGGAATAACTCTTCCATATTAGCATAACATATCACCATATGACACTAATGTAAGCCCATTTTCAATAGATATAGAGGGTTTACTTCCTCATACAGCCTATGTATTAAATGTGGGTTGTCTTAAATGAGTTATAAATTATTGCCCTTGTCTTCTGTAAGGTAGATAACTCTTTCAACAAGAAATATAATTGAAATATTGAGCTTCTTTATGTTCGCAACTAGCCATAAAGGGTTCTTCGACAAGTTTCGCATAAGATACCATGCAACACCTATGTTTCTTAAATTTTACCAATACTTGCTGATACTTTTCAATGTTTTGAACTAGAAGAATTAGAAATGAATAAATTTCCTTTTCAGACACTGTCCATCAAATTCAGCCACAAATTCATGGTCTAAGGAGTCCAGAGAGGAGCCTGAGTCTTGAGGCTGTGATTTCTTTCCCAGACAGGGCACCCCACCTTCCTTGATGTTGATTGAGTATGTAGCTAGCCTTGCTAATTGAAATATAATTTGCTTCTGCATCTTCCCTAATGAATGTACTTTCACTTGAATCACTTATCATGTATCATCAGTATTTCTGTACTCTCATTCATTCTATGCAAACCTCTTTTTTTCTGTTTTTACAACATGGCATGTCATAAATTTTACTACAATTTTTGTGTATCTGAGCATATCATATAACTATATATTATAAATAAATATTAGCATGTATATGTCCTAAAATAATTATATTGGTCAACCTCATTCAATCTAGTAGACCAAAATTGTTTGTCAAACTACCCCTACCCCCTTCTGCATATGCAATGAGTTGGTGCACCATGCTTCTTTTATTGACCTCATTGCTTTGAAATACCCTGGCCAAGATCAATGGATGACCTTTAATTTGTTTACTTAATATTTTTCATGGTAGAAAAGATATTTAGATTTGCTCTAACCTATATATTGGTCATAAAATATAATATCTATGTCTATAATTCTTCACTTTCATGATAAGAGCAATATTCCTCAAGAGTTATCTGCCCCTTGACAACTTGAGATAAAATTCACATATCAAATGCTGTCTTTTACTCAGTCCTTGTAAATAGGATAGAACAAAAGATAAAGTGTCAAATATTTATTCTGTGAAATGCAATGAATGTTTGTAATATATTATTTGAATTTTGTCAAATTTTGACATGGGGGTAGGGGTGTTTGAACCCCCACCCACCAGTGTAGATGATAAGATGATTTGATGAGTGTTCCATGTTTACATCTTGTATACATATATCTTTTAACTAAATGGTGAGATGTCTCATGGAAATGAATTTTGTTCTCTCTATAGGGTAGAAACAACTAAAAGACTAAGATTTTCCACGTGACCAGTTTTGGATACCCAAGCTCCTGCCGCATAGTGAAGATTCTCTGGAAGCTGATTGGATAATAATGATGGATGGTCATATCAGATAAAAGTACATGAACTTGACTCTTTATGCACACCAAAATTTTTCTTTTAAATATTGAAGATATATTTTTAAAATAAATATAATAATTGACCATTGGCTTGGAAATTGATATGTCAATTTTGTGCAGTCCTGACACTAGTTGTAAACATCTCAAATTTGAGGTGAGAATATCAACGGGAACAGGTATATTTCTTCTTGGTTTCTGAAAGGTCTATCAATGCTCTTTCAAATGACATATAGATTATATAGAAAATTAATATGCAACAGGTAGTAAATTTTGGAAAGGTTAACATTGTCGCCTATGGAAAACTATTTAGTTGTTTCTACTCTATAGAGATTTTCAAGTTTTCACTTTTTTTGGATATAACTTCTGAAGTTGTTGAATGGCAGAAGTCAGTAGGCATGAATAATCATGTAAGACACCAGAGAGAAATAATAGGAATAGATTTAAAAAGAAAAGTCAACCAGGGAGGGATCCAGGGGACTGAAATGGGGTCAGGGGTCAAATATAAGGATTTTTGGCTTGGTATGCTAGATTTGAAGCAATAATTACCTTTTAAAATACACAATTAAAATAGAAATCACACTATATTATTTATGTTATGAGTGTTACATTGATATGCAATCACATTTCATTAAATTCAAGGGGAATAACTCTTCCATATTAGCATAACATATCACCATATGACACTAATGTAAGCCCATTTTCAATAGATATAGAGGGTTTACTTCCTCATACAGCCTATGTATTAAATGTGGGTTGTCTTAAATGAGTTATAAATTATTGCCCTTGTCTTCTGTAAGGTAGATAACTCTTTCAACAAGAAATATAATTGAAATATTGAGCTTCTTTATGTTCGCAACTAGCCATAAAGGGTTCTTCGACAAGTTTCGCATAAGATACCATGCAACACCTATGTTTCTTAAATTTTACCAATACTTGCTGATACTTTTCAATGTTTTGAACTAGAAGAATTAGAAATGAATAAATTTCCTTTTCAGACACTGTCCATCAAATTCAGCCACAAATTCATGGTCTAAGGAGTCCAGAGAGGAGCCTGAGTCTTGAGGCTGTGATTTCTTTCCCCAGACAGGGCACCCCACCTTCCTTGATGTTGATTGAGTATGTAGCTAGCCTTGCTAATTGAAATATAATTTGCTTCTGCATCTTCCCTAATGAATGTACTTTCACTTGAATCACTTATCATGTATCATCAGTATTCTGTACTCTCATTCATTCTATGCAAACCTCTTTTTTCTGTTTTTACAACATGGCATGTCATAAATTTTACTACAATTTTTGTGTATCTGAGCATATCATATAACTATATATTATAAATAAATATTAGCATGTATATGTCCTAAAATAATTATATTGGTCAACCTCATTCAATCTAGTAGACCAAAATTGTTTGTCAAACTACCCCTACCCCCTTCTGCATATGCAATGAGTTGGTGCACCATGCTTCTTTTATTGACCTCATTGCTTTGAAATACCCTGGCCAAGATCAATGGATGACCTTTAATTTGTTTACTTAATATTTTTCATGGTAGAAAAGATATTTAGATTTGCTCTAACCTATATATTGGTCATAAAATATAATATCTATGTCTATAATTCTTCACTTTCATGATAAGAGCAATATTCCTCAAGAGTTATCTGCCCCTTGACAACTTGAGATAAAATTCACATATCAAATGCTGTCTTTTACTCAGTCCTTGTAAATAGGATAGAACAAAAGATAAAGTGTCAAATATTTATTCTGTGAAATGCAATGAATGTTTGTAATATATTATTTGAATTTTGTCAAATTTTGACATGGGGGTAGGGGTGTTTGAACCCCCACCCACCAGTGTAGATGATAAGATGATTTGATGAGTGTTCCATGTTTACATCTTGTATACATATATCTTTTAACTAAATGGTGAGATGTCTCATGGAAATGAATTTTGTTCTCTCTATAGGGTAGAAACAACTAAAAGACTAAGATTTTCCACGTGACCAGTTTTGGATACCCAAGCTCCTGCCGCATAGTGAAGATTCTCTGGAAGCTGATTGGATAATAATGATGGATGGTCATATCAGATAAAAGTACATGAACTTGACTCTTTATGCACACCAAAATTTTTCTTTTAAATATTGAAGATATATTTTTAAAATAAATATAATAATTGACCATTGGCTTGGAAATTGATATGTCAATTTTGTGCAGTCCTGACACTAGTTGTAAACATCTCAAATTTGAGGTGAGAATATCAACGGGAACAGGTATATTTCTTCTTGGTTTCTGAAAGGTCTATCAATGCTCTTTCAAATGACATATAGATTATATAGAAAATTAATATGCAACAGGTAGTAAATTTTGGAAAGGTTAACATTGTCGCCTATGGAAAACTATTTAGTTGTTTCTACTCTATAGAGATTTTCAAGTTTTCACTTTTTTTGGATATAACTTCTGAAGTTGTTGAATGGCAGAAGTCAGTAGGCATGAATAATCATGTAAGACACCAGAGAGAAATAATAGGAATAGATTTAAAAAGAAAAGTCAACCAGGGAGGGATCCAGGGGACTGAAATGGGGTCAGGGGTCAAATATAAGGATTTTTGGCTTGGTATGCTAGATTTGAAGCAATAATTACCTTTTAAAATACACAATTAAAATAGAAATCACACTATATTATTTATGTTATGAGTGTTACATTGATATGCAATCACATTTCATTAAATTCAAGGGGAATAACTCTTCCATATTAGCATAACATATCACCATATGACACTAATGTAAGCCCATTTTCAATAGATATAGAGGGTTTACTTCCTCATACAGCCTATGTATTAAATGTGGGTTGTCTTAAATGAGTTATAAATTATTGCCCTTGTCTTCTGTAAGGTAGATAACTCTTTCAACAAGAAATATAATTGAAATATTGAGCTTCTTTATGTTCGCAACTAGCCATAAAGGGTTCTTCGACAAGTTTCGCATAAGATACCATGCAACACCTATGTTTCTTAAATTTTACCAATACTTGCTGATACTTTTCAATGTTTTGAACTAGAAGAATTAGAAATGAATAAATTTCCTTTTCAGACACTGTCCATCAAATTCAGCCACAAATTCATGGTCTAAGGAGTCCAGAGAGGAGCCTGAGTCTTGAGGCTGTGATTTCTTTCCCCAGACAGGGCACCCCACCTTCCTTGATGTTGATTGAGTATGTAGCTAGCCTTGCTAATTGAAATATAATTTGCTTCTGCATCTTCCCTAATGAATGTACTTTCACTTGAATCACTTATCATGTATCATCAGTATTCTGTACTCTCATTCATTCTATGCAAACCTCTTTTTTTCTGTTTTTACAACATGGCATGTCATAAATTTTACTACAATTTTTGTGTATCTGAGCATATCATATAACTATATATTATAAATAAATATTAGCATGTATATGTCCTAAAATAATTATATTGGTCAACCTCATTCAATCTAGTAGACCAAAATTGTTTGTCAAACTACCCCTACCCCCTTCTGCATATGCAATGAGTTGGTGCACCATGCTTCTTTTATTGACCTCATTGCTTTGAAATACCCTGGCCAAGATCAATGGATGACCTTTAATTTGTTTACTTAATATTTTTCATGGTAGAAAAGATATTTAGATTTGCTCTAACCTATATATTGGTCATAAAATATAATATCTATGTCTATAATTCTTCACTTTCATGATAAGAGCAATATTCCTCAAGAGTTATCTGCCCCTTGACAACTTGAGATAAAATTCACATATCAAATGCTGTCTTTTACTCAGTCCTTGTAAATAGGATAGAACAAAAGATAAAGTGTCAAATATTTATTCTGTGAAATGCAATGAATGTTTGTAATATATTATTTGAATTTTGTCAAATTTTGACATGGGGGTAGGGGTGTTTGAACCCCCACCCACCAGTGTAGATGATAAGATGATTTGATGAGTGTTCCATGTTTACATCTTGTATACATATATCTTTTAACTAAATGGTGAGATGTCTCATGGAAATGAATTTTGTTCTCTCTATAGGGTAGAAACAACTAAAAGACTAAGATTTTCCACGTGACCAGTTTTGGATACCCAAGCTCCTGCCGCATAGTGAAGATTCTCTGGAAGCTGATTGGATAATAATGATGGATGGTCATATCAGATAAAAGTACATGAACTTGACTCTTTATGCACACCAAAATTTTTCTTTTAAATATTGAAGATATATTTTTAAAATAAATATAATAATTGACCATTGGCTTGGAAATTGATATGTCAATTTTGTGCAGTCCTGACACTAGTTGTAAACATCTCAAATTTGAGGTGAGAATATCAACGGGAACAGGTATATTTCTTCTTGGTTTCTGAAAGGTCTATCAATGCTCTTTCAAATGACATATAGATTATATAGAAAATTAATATGCAACAGGTAGTAAATTTTGGAAAGGTTAACATTGTCGCCTATGGAAAACTATTTAGTTGTTTCTACTCTATAGAGATTTTCAAGTTTTCACTTTTTTTGGATATAACTTCTGAAGTTGTTGAATGGCAGAAGTCAGTAGGCATGAATAATCATGTAAGACACCAGAGAGAAATAATAGGAATAGATTTAAAAAGAAAAGTCAACCAGGGAGGGATCCAGGGGACTGAAATGGGGTCAGGGGTCAAATATAAGGATTTTTGGCTTGGTATGCTAGATTTGAAGCAATAATTACCTTTTAAAATACACAATTAAAATAGAAATCACACTATATTATTTATGTTATGAGTGTTACATTGATATGCAATCACATTTCATTAAATTCAAGGGGAATAACTCTTCCATATTAGCATAACATATCACCATATGACACTAATGTAAGCCCATTTTCAATAGATATAGAGGGTTTACTTCCTCATACAGCCTATGTATTAAATGTGGGTTGTCTTAAATGAGTTATAAATTATTGCCCTTGTCTTCTGTAAGGTAGATAACTCTTTCAACAAGAAATATAATTGAAATATTGAGCTTCTTTATGTTCGCAACTAGCCATAAAGGGTTCTTCGACAAGTTTCGCATAAGATACCATGCAACACCTATGTTTCTTAAATTTTACCAATACTTGCTGATACTTTTCAATGTTTTGAACTAGAAGAATTAGAAATGAATAAATTTCCTTTTCAGACACTGTCCATCAAATTCAGCCACAAATTCATGGTCTAAGGAGTCCAGAGAGGAGCCTGAGTCTTGAGGCTGTGATTTCTTTCCCCAGACAGGGCACCCCACCTTCCTTGATGTTGATTGAGTATGTAGCTAGCCTTGCTAATTGAAATATAATTTGCTTCTGCATCTTCCCTAATGAATGTACTTTCACTTGAATCACTTATCATGTATCATCAGTATTCTGTACTCTCATTCATTCTATGCAAACCTCTTTTTTTCTGTTTTTACAACATGGCATGTCATAAATTTTACTACAATTTTTGTGTATCTGAGCATATCATATAACTATATATTATAAATAAATATTAGCATGTATATGTCCTAAAATAATTATATTGGTCAACCTCATTCAATCTAGTAGACCAAAATTGTTTGTCAAACTACCCCTACCCCCTTCTGCATATGCAATGAGTTGGTGCACCATGCTTCTTTTATTGACCTCATTGCTTTGAAATACCCTGGCCAAGATCAATGGATGACCTTTAATTTGTTTACTTAATATTTTTCATGGTAGAAAAGATATTTAGATTTGCTCTAACCTATATATTGGTCATAAAATATAATATCTATGTCTATAATTCTTCACTTTCATGATAAGAGCAATATTCCTCAAGAGTTATCTGCCCCTTGACAACTTGAGATAAAATTCACATATCAAATGCTGTCTTTTACTCAGTCCTTGTAAATAGGATAGAACAAAAGATAAAGTGTCAAATATTTATTCTGTGAAATGCAATGAATGTTTGTAATATATTATTTGAATTTTGTCAAATTTTGACATGGGGGTAGGGGTGTTTGAACCCCCACCCACCAGTGTAGATGATAAGATGATTTGATGAGTGTTCCATGTTTACATCTTGTATACATATATCTTTTAACTAAATGGTGAGATGTCTCATGGAAATGAATTTTGTTCTCTCTATAGGGTAGAAACAACTAAAAGACTAAGATTTTCCACGTGACCAGTTTTGGATACCCAAGCTCCTGCCGCATAGTGAAGATTCTCTGGAAGCTGATTGGATAATAATGATGGATGGTCATATCAGATAAAAGTACATGAACTTGACTCTTTATGCACACCAAAATTTTTCTTTTAAATATTGAAGATATATTTTTAAAATAAATATAATAATTGACCATTGGCTTGGAAATTGATATGTCAATTTTGTGCAGTCCTGACACTAGTTGTAAACATCTCAAATTTGAGGTGAGAATATCAACGGGAACAGGTATATTTCTTCTTGGTTTCTGAAAGGTCTATCAATGCTCTTTCAAATGACATATAGATTATATAGAAAATTAATATGCAACAGGTAGTAAATTTTGGAAAGGTTAACATTGTCGCCTATGGAAAACTATTTAGTTGTTTCTACTCTATAGAGATTTTCAAGTTTTCACTTTTTTTGGATATAACTTCTGAAGTTGTTGAATGGCAGAAGTCAGTAGGCATGAATAATCATGTAAGACACCAGAGAGAAATAATAGGAATAGATTTAAAAAGAAAAGTCAACCAGGGAGGGATCCAGGGGACTGAAATGGGGTCAGGGGTCAAATATAAGGATTTTTGGCTTGGTATGCTAGATTTGAAGCAATAATTACCTTTTAAAATACACAATTAAAATAGAAATCACACTATATTATTTATGTTATGAGTGTTACATTGATATGCAATCACATTTCATTAAATTCAAGGGGAATAACTCTTCCATATTAGCATAACATATCACCATATGACACTAATGTAAGCCCATTTTCAATAGATATAGAGGGTTTACTTCCTCATACAGCCTATGTATTAAATGTGGGTTGTCTTAAATGAGTTATAAATTATTGCCCTTGTCTTCTGTAAGGTAGATAACTCTTTCAACAAGAAATATAATTGAAATATTGAGCTTCTTTATGTTCGCAACTAGCCATAAAGGGTTCTTCGACAAGTTTCGCATAAGATACCATGCAACACCTATGTTTCTTAAATTTTACCAATACTTGCTGATACTTTTCAATGTTTTGAACTAGAAGAATTAGAAATGAATAAATTTCCTTTTCAGACACTGTCCATCAAATTCAGCCACAAATTCATGGTCTAAGGAGTCCAGAGAGGAGCCTGAGTCTTGAGGCTGTGATTTCTTTCCCCAGACAGGGCACCCCACCTTCCTTGATGTTGATTGAGTATGTAGCTAGCCTTGCTAATTGAAATATAATTTGCTTCTGCATCTTCCCTAATGAATGTACTTTCACTTGAATCACTTATCATGTATCATCAGTATTCTGTACTCTCATTCATTCTATGCAAACCTCTTTTTTTCTGTTTTTACAACATGGCATGTCATAAATTTTACTACAATTTTTGTGTATCTGAGCATATCATATAACTATATATTATAAATAAATATTAGCATGTATATGTCCTAAAATAATTATATTGGTCAACCTCATTCAATCTAGTAGACCAAAATTGTTTGTCAAACTACCCCTACCCCCTTCTGCATATGCAATGAGTTGGTGCACCATGCTTCTTTTATTGACCTCATTGCTTTGAAATACCCTGGCCAAGATCAATGGATGACCTTTAATTTGTTTACTTAATATTTTTCATGGTAGAAAAGATATTTAGATTTGCTCTAACCTATATATTGGTCATAAAATATAATATCTATGTCTATAATTCTTCACTTTCATGATAAGAGCAATATTCCTCAAGAGTTATCTGCCCCTTGACAACTTGAGATAAAATTCACATATCAAATGCTGTCTTTTACTCAGTCCTTGTAAATAGGATAGAACAAAAGATAAAGTGTCAAATATTTATTCTGTGAAATGCAATGAATGTTTGTAATATATTATTTGAATTTTGTCAAATTTTGACATGGGGGTAGGGGTGTTTGAACCCCCACCCACCAGTGTAGATGATAAGATGATTTGATGAGTGTTCCATGTTTACATCTTGTATACATATATCTTTTAACTAAATGGTGAGATGTCTCATGGAAATGAATTTTGTTCTCTCTATAGGGTAGAAACAACTAAAAGACTAAGATTTTCCACGTGACCAGTTTTGGATACCCAAGCTCCTGCCGCATAGTGAAGATTCTCTGGAAGCTGATTGGATAATAATGATGGATGGTCATATCAGATAAAAGTACATGAACTTGACTCTTTATGCACACCAAAATTTTTCTTTTAAATATTGAAGATATATTTTTAAAATAAATATAATAATTGACCATTGGCTTGGAAATTGATATGTCAATTTTGTGCAGTCCTGACACTAGTTGTAAACATCTCAAATTTGAGGTGAGAATATCAACGGGAACAGGTATATTTCTTCTTGGTTTCTGAAAGGTCTATCAATGCTCTTTCAAATGACATATAGATTATATAGAAAATTAATATGCAACAGGTAGTAAATTTTGGAAAGGTTAACATTGTCGCCTATGGAAAACTATTTAGTTGTTTCTACTCTATAGAGATTTTCAAGTTTTCACTTTTTTTGGATATAACTTCTGAAGTTGTTGAATGGCAGAAGTCAGTAGGCATGAATAATCATGTAAGACACCAGAGAGAAATAATAGGAATAGATTTAAAAAGAAAAGTCAACCAGGGAGGGATCCAGGGGACTGAAATGGGGTCAGGGGTCAAATATAAGGATTTTTGGCTTGGTATGCTAGATTTGAAGCAATAATTACCTTTTAAAATACACAATTAAAATAGAAATCACACTATATTATTTATGTTATGAGTGTTACATTGATATGCAATCACATTTCATTAAATTCAAGGGGAATAACTCTTCCATATTAGCATAACATATCACCATATGACACTAATGTAAGCCCATTTTCAATAGATATAGAGGGTTTACTTCCTCATACAGCCTATGTATTAAATGTGGGTTGTCTTAAATGAGTTATAAATTATTGCCCTTGTCTTCTGTAAGGTAGATAACTCTTTCAACAAGAAATATAATTGAAATATTGAGCTTCTTTATGTTCGCAACTAGCCATAAAGGGTTCTTCGACAAGTTTCGCATAAGATACCATGCAACACCTATGTTTCTTAAATTTTACCAATACTTGCTGATACTTTTCAATGTTTTGAACTAGAAGAATTAGAAATGAATAAATTTCCTTTTCAGACACTGTCCATCAAATTCAGCCACAAATTCATGGTCTAAGGAGTCCAGAGAGGAGCCTGAGTCTTGAGGCTGTGATTTCTTTCCCCAGACAGGGCACCCCACCTTCCTTGATGTTGATTGAGTATGTAGCTAGCCTTGCTAATTGAAATATAATTTGCTTCTGCATCTTCCCTAATGAATGTACTTTCACTTGAATCACTTATCATGTATCATCAGTATTCTGTACTCTCATTCATTCTATGCAAACCTCTTTTTTTCTGTTTTTACAACATGGCATGTCATAAATTTTACTACAATTTTTGTGTATCTGAGCATATCATATAACTATATATTATAAATAAATATTAGCATGTATATGTCCTAAAATAATTATATTGGTCAACCTCATTCAATCTAGTAGACCAAAATTGTTTGTCAAACTACCCCTACCCCCTTCTGCATATGCAATGAGTTGGTGCACCATGCTTCTTTTATTGACCTCATTGCTTTGAAATACCCTGGCCAAGATCAATGGATGACCTTTAATTTGTTTACTTAATATTTTTCATGGTAGAAAAGATATTTAGATTTGCTCTAACCTATATATTGGTCATAAAATATAATATCTATGTCTATAATTCTTCACTTTCATGATAAGAGCAATATTCCTCAAGAGTTATCTGCCCCTTGACAACTTGAGATAAAATTCACATATCAAATGCTGTCTTTTACTCAGTCCTTGTAAATAGGATAGAACAAAAGATAAAGTGTCAAATATTTATTCTGTGAAATGCAATGAATGTTTGTAATATATTATTTGAATTTTGTCAAATTTTGACATGGGGGTAGGGGTGTTTGAACCCCCACCCACCAGTGTAGATGATAAGATGATTTGATGAGTGTTCCATGTTTACATCTTGTATACATATATCTTTTAACTAAATGGTGAGATGTCTCATGGAAATGAATTTTGTTCTCTCTATAGGGTAGAAACAACTAAAAGACTAAGATTTTCCACGTGACCAGTTTTGGATACCCAAGCTCCTGCCGCATAGTGAAGATTCTCTGGAAGCTGATTGGATAATAATGATGGATGGTCATATCAGATAAAAGTACATGAACTTGACTCTTTATGCACACCAAAATTTTTCTTTTAAATATTGAAGATATATTTTTAAAATAAATATAATAATTGACCATTGGCTTGGAAATTGATATGTCAATTTTGTGCAGTCCTGACACTAGTTGTAAACATCTCAAATTTGAGGTGAGAATATCAACGGGAACAGGTATATTTCTTCTTGGTTTCTGAAAGGTCTATCAATGCTCTTTCAAATGACATATAGATTATATAGAAAATTAATATGCAACAGGTAGTAAATTTTGGAAAGGTTAACATTGTCGCCTATGGAAAACTATTTAGTTGTTTCTACTCTATAGAGATTTTCAAGTTTTCACTTTTTTTGGATATAACTTCTGAAGTTGTTGAATGGCAGAAGTCAGTAGGCATGAATAATCATGTAAGACACCAGAGAGAAATAATAGGAATAGATTTAAAAAGAAAAGTCAACCAGGGAGGGATCCAGGGGACTGAAATGGGGTCAGGGGTCAAATATAAGGATTTTTGGCTTGGTATGCTAGATTTGAAGCAATAATTACCTTTTAAAATACACAATTAAAATAGAAATCACACTATATTATTTATGTTATGAGTGTTACATTGATATGCAATCACATTTCATTAAATTCAAGGGGAATAACTCTTCCATATTAGCATAACATATCACCATATGACACTAATGTAAGCCCATTTTCAATAGATATAGAGGGTTTACTTCCTCATACAGCCTATGTATTAAATGTGGGTTGTCTTAAATGAGTTATAAATTATTGCCCTTGTCTTCTGTAAGGTAGATAACTCTTTCAACAAGAAATATAATTGAAATATTGAGCTTCTTTATGTTCGCAACTAGCCATAAAGGGTTCTTCGACAAGTTTCGCATAAGATACCATGCAACACCTATGTTTCTTAAATTTTACCAATACTTGCTGATACTTTTCAATGTTTTGAACTAGAAGAATTAGAAATGAATAAATTTCCTTTTCAGACACTGTCCATCAAATTCAGCCACAAATTCATGGTCTAAGGAGTCCAGAGAGGAGCCTGAGTCTTGAGGCTGTGATTTCTTTCCCCAGACAGGGCACCCCACCTTCCTTGATGTTGATTGAGTATGTAGCTAGCCTTGCTAATTGAAATATAATTTGCTTCTGCATCTTCCCTAATGAATGTACTTTCACTTGAATCACTTATCATGTATCATCAGTATTCTGTACTCTCATTCATTCTATGCAAACCTCTTTTTTTCTGTTTTTACAACATGGCATGTCATAAATTTTACTACAATTTTTGTGTATCTGAGCATATCATATAACTATATATTATAAATAAATATTAGCATGTATATGTCCTAAAATAATTATATTGGTCAACCTCATTCAATCTAGTAGACCAAAATTGTTTGTCAAACTACCCCTACCCCCTTCTGCATATGCAATGAGTTGGTGCACCATGCTTCTTTTATTGACCTCATTGCTTTGAAATACCCTGGCCAAGATCAATGGATGACCTTTAATTTGTTTACTTAATATTTTTCATGGTAGAAAAGATATTTAGATTTGCTCTAACCTATATATTGGTCATAAAATATAATATCTATGTCTATAATTCTTCACTTTCATGATAAGAGCAATATTCCTCAAGAGTTATCTGCCCCTTGACAACTTGAGATAAAATTCACATATCAAATGCTGTCTTTTACTCAGTCCTTGTAAATAGGATAGAACAAAAGATAAAGTGTCAAATATTTATTCTGTGAAATGCAATGAATGTTTGTAATATATTATTTGAATTTTGTCAAATTTTGACATGGGGGTAGGGGTGTTTGAACCCCCACCCACCAGTGTAGATGATAAGATGATTTGATGAGTGTTCCATGTTTACATCTTGTATACATATATCTTTTAACTAAATGGTGAGATGTCTCATGGAAATGAATTTTGTTCTCTCTATAGGGTAGAAACAACTAAAAGACTAAGATTTTCCACGTGACCAGTTTTGGATACCCAAGCTCCTGCCGCATAGTGAAGATTCTCTGGAAGCTGATTGGATAATAATGATGGATGGTCATATCAGATAAAAGTACATGAACTTGACTCTTTATGCACACCAAAATTTTTCTTTTAAATATTGAAGATATATTTTTAAAATAAATATAATAATTGACCATTGGCTTGGAAATTGATATGTCAATTTTGTGCAGTCCTGACACTAGTTGTAAACATCTCAAATTTGAGGTGAGAATATCAACGGGAACAGGTATATTTCTTCTTGGTTTCTGAAAGGTCTATCAATGCTCTTTCAAATGACATATAGATTATATAGAAAATTAATATGCAACAGGTAGTAAATTTTGGAAAGGTTAACATTGTCGCCTATGGAAAACTATTTAGTTGTTTCTACTCTATAGAGATTTTCAAGTTTTCACTTTTTTTGGATATAACTTCTGAAGTTGTTGAATGGCAGAAGTCAGTAGGCATGAATAATCATGTAAGACACCAGAGAGAAATAATAGGAATAGATTTAAAAAGAAAAGTCAACCAGGGAGGGATCCAGGGGACTGAAATGGGGTCAGGGGTCAAATATAAGGATTTTTGGCTTGGTATGCTAGATTTGAAGCAATAATTACCTTTTAAAATACACAATTAAAATAGAAATCACACTATATTATTTATGTTATGAGTGTTACATTGATATGCAATCACATTTCATTAAATTCAAGGGGAATAACTCTTCCATATTAGCATAACATATCACCATATGACACTAATGTAAGCCCATTTTCAATAGATATAGAGGGTTTACTTCCTCATACAGCCTATGTATTAAATGTGGGTTGTCTTAAATGAGTTATAAATTATTGCCCTTGTCTTCTGTAAGGTAGATAACTCTTTCAACAAGAAATATAATTGAAATATTGAGCTTCTTTATGTTCGCAACTAGCCATAAAGGGTTCTTCGACAAGTTTCGCATAAGATACCATGCAACACCTATGTTTCTTAAATTTTACCAATACTTGCTGATACTTTTCAATGTTTTGAACTAGAAGAATTAGAAATGAATAAATTTCCTTTTCAGACACTGTCCATCAAATTCAGCCACAAATTCATGGTCTAAGGAGTCCAGAGAGGAGCCTGAGTCTTGAGGCTGTGATTTCTTTCCCCAGACAGGGCACCCCACCTTCCTTGATGTTGATTGAGTATGTAGCTAGCCTTGCTAATTGAAATATAATTTGCTTCTGCATCTTCCCTAATGAATGTACTTTCACTTGAATCACTTATCATGTATCATCAGTATTCTGTACTCTCATTCATTCTATGCAAACCTCTTTTTTTCTGTTTTTACAACATGGCATGTCATAAATTTTACTACAATTTTTGTGTATCTGAGCATATCATATAACTATATATTATAAATAAATATTAGCATGTATATGTCCTAAAATAATTATATTGGTCAACCTCATTCAATCTAGTAGACCAAAATTGTTTGTCAAACTACCCCTACCCCCTTCTGCATATGCAATGAGTTGGTGCACCATGCTTCTTTTATTGACCTCATTGCTTTGAAATACCCTGGCCAAGATCAATGGATGACCTTTAATTTGTTTACTTAATATTTTTCATGGTAGAAAAGATATTTAGATTTGCTCTAACCTATATATTGGTCATAAAATATAATATCTATGTCTATAATTCTTCACTTTCATGATAAGAGCAATATTCCTCAAGAGTTATCTGCCCCTTGACAACTTGAGATAAAATTCACATATCAAATGCTGTCTTTTACTCAGTCCTTGTAAATAGGATAGAACAAAAGATAAAGTGTCAAATATTTATTCTGTGAAATGCAATGAATGTTTGTAATATATTATTTGAATTTTGTCAAATTTTGACATGGGGGTAGGGGTGTTTGAACCCCCACCCACCAGTGTAGATGATAAGATGATTTGATGAGTGTTCCATGTTTACATCTTGTATACATATATCTTTTAACTAAATGGTGAGATGTCTCATGGAAATGAATTTTGTTCTCTCTATAGGGTAGAAACAACTAAAAGACTAAGATTTTCCACGTGACCAGTTTTGGATACCCAAGCTCCTGCCGCATAGTGAAGATTCTCTGGAAGCTGATTGGATAATAATGATGGATGGTCATATCAGATAAAAGTACATGAACTTGACTCTTTATGCACACCAAAATTTTTCTTTTAAATATTGAAGATATATTTTTAAAATAAATATAATAATTGACCATTGGCTTGGAAATTGATATGTCAATTTTGTGCAGTCCTGACACTAGTTGTAAACATCTCAAATTTGAGGTGAGAATATCAACGGGAACAGGTATATTTCTTCTTGGTTTCTGAAAGGTCTATCAATGCTCTTTCAAATGACATATAGATTATATAGAAAATTAATATGCAACAGGTAGTAAATTTTGGAAAGGTTAACATTGTCGCCTATGGAAAACTATTTAGTTGTTTCTACTCTATAGAGATTTTCAAGTTTTCACTTTTTTTGGATATAACTTCTGAAGTTGTTGAATGGCAGAAGTCAGTAGGCATGAATAATCATGTAAGACACCAGAGAGAAATAATAGGAATAGATTTAAAAAGAAAAGTCAACCAGGGAGGGATCCAGGGGACTGAAATGGGGTCAGGGGTCAAATATAAGGATTTTTGGCTTGGTATGCTAGATTTGAAGCAATAATTACCTTTTAAAATACACAATTAAAATAGAAATCACACTATATTATTTATGTTATGAGTGTTACATTGATATGCAATCACATTTCATTAAATTCAAGGGGAATAACTCTTCCATATTAGCATAACATATCACCATATGACACTAATGTAAGCCCATTTTCAATAGATATAGAGGGTTTACTTCCTCATACAGCCTATGTATTAAATGTGGGTTGTCTTAAATGAGTTATAAATTATTGCCCTTGTCTTCTGTAAGGTAGATAACTCTTTCAACAAGAAATATAATTGAAATATTGAGCTTCTTTATGTTCGCAACTAGCCATAAAGGGTTCTTCGACAAGTTTCGCATAAGATACCATGCAACACCTATGTTTCTTAAATTTTACCAATACTTGCTGATACTTTTCAATGTTTTGAACTAGAAGAATTAGAAATGAATAAATTTCCTTTTCAGACACTGTCCATCAAATTCAGCCACAAATTCATGGTCTAAGGAGTCCAGAGAGGAGCCTGAGTCTTGAGGCTGTGATTTCTTTCCCCAGACAGGGCACCCCACCTTCCTTGATGTTGATTGAGTATGTAGCTAGCCTTGCTAATTGAAATATAATTTGCTTCTGCATCTTCCCTAATGAATGTACTTTCACTTGAATCACTTATCATGTATCATCAGTATTCTGTACTCTCATTCATTCTATGCAAACCTCTTTTTTTCTGTTTTTACAACATGGCATGTCATAAATTTTACTACAATTTTTGTGTATCTGAGCATATCATATAACTATATATTATAAATAAATATTAGCATGTATATGTCCTAAAATAATTATATTGGTCAACCTCATTCAATCTAGTAGACCAAAATTGTTTGTCAAACTACCCCTACCCCCTTCTGCATATGCAATGAGTTGGTGCACCATGCTTCTTTTATTGACCTCATTGCTTTGAAATACCCTGGCCAAGATCAATGGATGACCTTTAATTTGTTTACTTAATATTTTTCATGGTAGAAAAGATATTTAGATTTGCTCTAACCTATATATTGGTCATAAAATATAATATCTATGTCTATAATTCTTCACTTTCATGATAAGAGCAATATTCCTCAAGAGTTATCTGCCCCTTGACAACTTGAGATAAAATTCACATATCAAATGCTGTCTTTTACTCAGTCCTTGTAAATAGGATAGAACAAAAGATAAAGTGTCAAATATTTATTCTGTGAAATGCAATGAATGTTTGTAATATATTATTTGAATTTTGTCAAATTTTGACATGGGGGTAGGGGTGTTTGAACCCCCACCCACCAGTGTAGATGATAAGATGATTTGATGAGTGTTCCATGTTTACATCTTGTATACATATATCTTTTAACTAAATGGTGAGATGTCTCATGGAAATGAATTTTGTTCTCTCTATAGGGTAGAAACAACTAAAAGACTAAGATTTTCCACGTGACCAGTTTTGGATACCCAAGCTCCTGCCGCATAGTGAAGATTCTCTGGAAGCTGATTGGATAATAATGATGGATGGTCATATCAGATAAAAGTACATGAACTTGACTCTTTATGCACACCAAAATTTTTCTTTTAAATATTGAAGATATATTTTTAAAATAAATATAATAATTGACCATTGGCTTGGAAATTGATATGTCAATTTTGTGCAGTCCTGACACTAGTTGTAAACATCTCAAATTTGAGGTGAGAATATCAACGGGAACAGGTATATTTCTTCTTGGTTTCTGAAAGGTCTATCAATGCTCTTTCAAATGACATATAGATTATATAGAAAATTAATATGCAACAGGTAGTAAATTTTGGAAAGGTTAACATTGTCGCCTATGGAAAACTATTTAGTTGTTTCTACTCTATAGAGATTTTCAAGTTTTCACTTTTTTTGGATATAACTTCTGAAGTTGTTGAATGGCAGAAGTCAGTAGGCATGAATAATCATGTAAGACACCAGAGAGAAATAATAGGAATAGATTTAAAAAGAAAAGTCAACCAGGGAGGGATCCAGGGGACTGAAATGGGGTCAGGGGTCAAATATAAGGATTTTTGGCTTGGTATGCTAGATTTGAAGCAATAATTACCTTTTAAAATACACAATTAAAATAGAAATCACACTATATTATTTATGTTATGAGTGTTACATTGATATGCAATCACATTTCATTAAATTCAAGGGGAATAACTCTTCCATATTAGCA
Source organism: Pinctada fucata (assembly GCA_028142955.1). Taxonomy (NCBI): domain Eukaryota; kingdom Metazoa; phylum Mollusca; class Bivalvia; order Pterioida; family Pteriidae; genus Pinctada; species Pinctada fucata. The sequence goes on along the minus strand of AP027109.1, from coordinate 1,411,562 downwards.
TAACATATCACCATATGACACTAATGTAAGCCCATTTTCAATAGATATAGAGGGTTTACTTCCTCATACAGCCTATGTATTAAATGTGGGTTGTCTTAAATGAGTTATAAATTATTGCCCTTGTCTTCTGTAAGGTAGATAACTCTTTCAACAAGAAATATAATTGAAATATTGAGCTTCTTTATGTTCGCAACTAGCCATAAAGGGTTCTTCGACAAGTTTCGCATAAGATACCATGCAACACCTATGTTTCTTAAATTTTACCAATACTTGCTGATACTTTTCAATGTTTTGAACTAGAAGAATTAGAAATGAATAAATTTCCTTTTCAGACACTGTCCATCAAATTCAGCCACAAATTCATGGTCTAAGGAGTCCAGAGAGGAGCCTGAGTCTTGAGGCTGTGATTTCTTTCCCCAGACAGGGCACCCCACCTTCCTTGATGTTGATTGAGTATGTAGCTAGCCTTGCTAATTGAAATATAATTTGCTTCTGCATCTTCCCTAATGAATGTACTTTCACTTGAATCACTTATCATGTATCATCAGTATTCTGTACTCTCATTCATTCTATGCAAACCTCTTTTTTTCTGTTTTTACAACATGGCATGTCATAAATTTTACTACAATTTTTGTGTATCTGAGCATATCATATAACTATATATTATAAATAAATATTAGCATGTATATGTCCTAAAATAATTATATTGGTCAACCTCATTCAATCTAGTAGACCAAAATTGTTTGTCAAACTACCCCTACCCCCTTCTGCATATGCAATGAGTTGGTGCACCATGCTTCTTTTATTGACCTCATTGCTTTGAAATACCCTGGCCAAGATCAATGGATGACCTTTAATTTGTTTACTTAATATTTTTCATGGTAGAAAAGATATTTAGATTTGCTCTAACCTATATATTGGTCATAAAATATAATATCTATGTCTATAATTCTTCACTTTCATGATAAGAGCAATATTCCTCAAGAGTTATCTGCCCCTTGACAACTTGAGATAAAATTCACATATCAAATGCTGTCTTTTACTCAGTCCTTGTAAATAGGATAGAACAAAAGATAAAGTGTCAAATATTTATTCTGTGAAATGCAATGAATGTTTGTAATATATTATTTGAATTTTGTCAAATTTTGACATGGGGGTAGGGGTGTTTGAACCCCCACCCACCAGTGTAGATGATAAGATGATTTGATGAGTGTTCCATGTTTACATCTTGTATACATATATCTTTTAACTAAATGGTGAGATGTCTCATGGAAATGAATTTTGTTCTCTCTATAGGGTAGAAACAACTAAAAGACTAAGATTTTCCACGTGACCAGTTTTGGATACCCAAGCTCCTGCCGCATAGTGAAGATTCTCTGGAAGCTGATTGGATAATAATGATGGATGGTCATATCAGATAAAAGTACATGAACTTGACTCTTTATGCACACCAAAATTTTTCTTTTAAATATTGAAGATATATTTTTAAAATAAATATAATAATTGACCATTGGCTTGGAAATTGATATGTCAATTTTGTGCAGTCCTGACACTAGTTGTAAACATCTCAAATTTGAGGTGAGAATATCAACGGGAACAGGTATATTTCTTCTTGGTTTCTGAAAGGTCTATCAATGCTCTTTCAAATGACATATAGATTATATAGAAAATTAATATGCAACAGGTAGTAAATTTTGGAAAGGTTAACATTGTCGCCTATGGAAAACTATTTAGTTGTTTCTACTCTATAGAGATTTTCAAGTTTTCACTTTTTTTGGATATAACTTCTGAAGTTGTTGAATGGCAGAAGTCAGTAGGCATGAATAATCATGTAAGACACCAGAGAGAAATAATAGGAATAGATTTAAAAAGAAAAGTCAACCAGGGAGGGATCCAGGGGACTGAAATGGGGTCAGGGGTCAAATATAAGGATTTTTGGCTTGGTATGCTAGATTTGAAGCAATAATTACCTTTTAAAATACACAATTAAAATAGAAATCACACTATATTATTTATGTTATGAGTGTTACATTGATATGCAATCACATTTCATTAAATTCAAGGGGAATAACTCTTCCATATTAGCATAACATATCACCATATGACACTAATGTAAGCCCATTTTCAATAGATATAGAGGGTTTACTTCCTCATACAGCCTATGTATTAAATGTGGGTTGTCTTAAATGAGTTATAAATTATTGCCCTTGTCTTCTGTAAGGTAGATAACTCTTTCAACAAGAAATATAATTGAAATATTGAGCTTCTTTATGTTCGCAACTAGCCATAAAGGGTTCTTCGACAAGTTTCGCATAAGATACCATGCAACACCTATGTTTCTTAAATTTTACCAATACTTGCTGATACTTTTCAATGTTTTGAACTAGAAGAATTAGAAATGAATAAATTTCCTTTTCAGACACTGTCCATCAAATTCAGCCACAAATTCATGGTCTAAGGAGTCCAGAGAGGAGCCTGAGTCTTGAGGCTGTGATTTCTTTCCCCAGACAGGGCACCCCACCTTCCTTGATGTTGATTGAGTATGTAGCTAGCCTTGCTAATTGAAATATAATTTGCTTCTGCATCTTCCCTAATGAATGTACTTTCACTTGAATCACTTATCATGTATCATCAGTATTCTGTACTCTCATTCATTCTATGCAAACCTCTTTTTTTCTGTTTTTACAACATGGCATGTCATAAATTTTACTACAATTTTTGTGTATCTGAGCATATCATATAACTATATATTATAAATAAATATTAGCATGTATATGTCCTAAAATAATTATATTGGTCAACCTCATTCAATCTAGTAGACCAAAATTGTTTGTCAAACTACCCCTACCCCCTTCTGCATATGCAATGAGTTGGTGCACCATGCTTCTTTTATTGACCTCATTGCTTTGAAATACCCTGGCCAAGATCAATGGATGACCTTTAATTTGTTTACTTAATATTTTTCATGGTAGAAAAGATATTTAGATTTGCTCTAACCTATATATTGGTCATAAAATATAATATCTATGTCTATAATTCTTCACTTTCATGATAAGAGCAATATTCCTCAAGAGTTATCTGCCCCTTGACAACTTGAGATAAAATTCACATATCAAATGCTGTCTTTTACTCAGTCCTTGTAAATAGGATAGAACAAAAGATAAAGTGTCAAATATTTATTCTGTGAAATGCAATGAATGTTTGTAATATATTATTTGAATTTTGTCAAATTTTGACATGGGGGTAGGGGTGTTTGAACCCCCACCCACCAGTGTAGATGATAAGATGATTTGATGAGTGTTCCATGTTTACATCTTGTATACATATATCTTTTAACTAAATGGTGAGATGTCTCATGGAAATGAATTTTGTTCTCTCTATAGGGTAGAAACAACTAAAAGACTAAGATTTTCCACGTGACCAGTTTTGGATACCCAAGCTCCTGCCGCATAGTGAAGATTCTCTGGAAGCTGATTGGATAATAATGATGGATGGTCATATCAGATAAAAGTACATGAACTTGACTCTTTATGCACACCAAAATTTTTCTTTTAAATATTGAAGATATATTTTTAAAATAAATATAATAATTGACCATTGGCTTGGAAATTGATATGTCAATTTTGTGCAGTCCTGACACTAGTTGTAAACATCTCAAATTTGAGGTGAGAATATCAACGGGAACAGGTATATTTCTTCTTGGTTTCTGAAAGGTCTATCAATGCTCTTTCAAATGACATATAGATTATATAGAAAATTAATATGCAACAGGTAGTAAATTTTGGAAAGGTTAACATTGTCGCCTATGGAAAACTATTTAGTTGTTTCTACTCTATAGCTGAATAGTGCCATCAACCCTTTTATTTATGGATTCCGGGATTCCAGATTTCGAGAAAAGATAAGGAAAGTTTACGCAAAATTATTCTGCCAGATCAGATTCAGAGGGAACAAAACATGATAGTTTCGATTTGCAGAATTTGCCATTTATTCATACATAGATTGTACAGCATTGATGTACAAATACTTGATTTTATATGAAAAGAACCATGTGCTCTTCAAAATCTTGAATATATCAAGACTATATTGAAATAAATTATATTTTGAGATTGCTTTAATGTATTTGAGGTTTTCATGTTTATTTATTTTATTACTTTATGAATAAAACAAGTTCAACAACTACATATGACATTCATTATTCATGAAGTGAGACTGACACTCATGTATGCATTGCATATTCTACTGGCCGTACGTATGCCATTTTTACTGGAAGCACAATTGTATACATATCTGCATTGACTAACGTACATTGTTAGGGAGACAACTCAGTATCAAATCCTTATTTCTTTTAAGATTCAAATTTTGTTAACTTAAGGTTGTTTTTTTTAAGGATGAAGATGACTTGGATTCTAAATACCTTCATCCTTATAAACTTTTAAAATTGTCCACGTCTTGTGTAAATGATCTTTGTATTGTTAGTAATCATCGTTTGGTATATTTATCACGTTTTAGGACTAAGATTTGTATTGTTCCTTATTTCTATGAAAATAGGAGATTGTGAGCATGTGATCCGGATTACACTCCTATACAGTCTCCTTATTCAATAAACATTGCTTCTAAATGTAATTCATTCCGAGGCTCGCAACCCTTCAAATGGAAATTCTAATGATTTTCTCTGAAGGGAAAAGATACTCAGCTTCTGACTTCAACTTCACTTTCAGATACATAGACCTTGTGTTGTCTATCAATAATCTAAAATTCGCGGATTACCTGAGCTGTATCTATCCTTCGGAGCTTGAAGTCAAAGAAACTACAGGGACAAATAATTCAGCATCCCATTTGGACATAATGTTGTCCTACGACACTGATTGTCACTTGAACACCTCACTCTATGACAAACGTGACGACTTCAATTTCAGCATTACAAACGTTCCTTTTCTGAGTAGCAACATCCCTTCATCGCCTGTTTATGGCGTACATGTTCATATCTCAGCTGATACGCATTCCCAAGATAAGGATTTTGTTCTGAGAGCTAGGCGTCTTTTGATAAGCTTCTCAGTCAGGGATATGTTTGTGACCGACTAACATCGTCACTGAGGAAGTTCTACGGTCGATATGGGGAACTCGTCATACACTATGATGTCCCACTCTCCAGAATGGTGGATGCTATTCTGTCATAGACCATTTGAACCATCCAACCAAAGATTGTACTCTATATCTTCCGAAATGGCAGTAACCGGATGTGACAGTTCTACCGAATTGAAGCGGTGGGTGTTGCATTCAAGCAGGAGATGCTTACTCTTCCTGGGCACCTGGTCTCACTCCCATATCGGGAGTTCGCTTCTTTTAAGAGGTTTTTGCTTGTTCGCTTTGGTTCCTGCTTTATCCTAATTTTGTATGCTTTCGGTTTCTGATTTTCTGAATAATCGATTTTGTGCTGAATACAGGGATATATATGTGGTCATTATCCATATTTGTCATTTTGCCTTGTCGACTTTGAGACTGAATAACTGATAGGTACTTCTTTGATGTTTATTCTACTTGCATTTCGTAGCTCTCTGAGCGACGTGCATAGTTTTAAAAAGGAGCTGTTAGACGAAAATGTGCCCCCCAAAAAATCAAAATGCCAAATGAGAAAATGACAACCATTTGGTCTATATGTGAATCTACTGTCAGGTTGGATAAATTTTTCCCAAAATGGCCTACATTTGGGATAAAATTAGCATTTTCTCATAGAAATCATAGGAAAAACGAAAAAGTTAGGTTTTTTACAACAACAACAACCCCCCCCCCCCCCCCGCCTCCGGGTTACAGAATGTCACTTTTACACAAACTTTCACACAAATAATTGAAATGCCACTTTCACACAATCATACAGAATCTGAATTTTGTATTGTTACACCTTGATTATTTTACATAAGATATTATACTTGTATGAAGAAAGTAAGGTTGTGTTACATCGTTGTAGGGCTCTTATCTACGCGTCATGATGAGATGATGATGATGAGAATAAAGGGTAGAAACGTGCACCTGTGTGTTGACTCATCCCTCCAGTTGGCATTAAGATACATGTACCCAGAATGCCGCTGTTACAATAACTAAAAAAAACGACTTCGTTGTAAGGTATACATGTACCATGTTCAAGAAACTCTCATTTATGTATAGTAATGTCCTTCTGTCTATCATTAAGTCATCGAGTTTGATCAGTCGCTCTGATGACAATCAACATATCATCAATTCTTGTTTGTGTCGAACATGCTTCTTTCTGCGTCTTGGTGTGATGGTACGAAATCGGTTTCATTTGATATCTCAGGATTTGTACTGCATCCCTCTTCTATAAAAAGTTCGATGTAAGCCTGGCTACGTAATATGAAATATGTAAAATAAAGTCTTGGATGTACATAGCGTATAAAAGCATGGCTTGTCTTAAATAAATTAACCTGCCGAACCTGAAAGTGCGAAAGAAAAAGTTAAGGATAGACACATAATACCAATATTAGTTTTAATATAATTGAGTACAGAAGCTCTTGAAAATTGACCTTGATACTAGTATTTTGAACTTTAAATTGTTTTTTTTTTTTAAGACTGTAGACGCAGAAAACAAATTGTTAATCACTTAATATACGAGCTGCATTTTGCACCTAAGCAAAAAAAAAAAAAAATAACTGGCAGACATGCAAAAAAGTCCAAACTCTTAAAACAAAAATATATCTCTGATCATGTCATATTGTACGAGATACGGCTATATCTTCGTTATGTACAGAAATCTAATAAATTACCCTTGTTTAGTATCAATATGGTAGATAATGAATGACCAAGGGATCTCTCATGGCACGTGGGACGACTAAACTTAAGGTCATCTACCATGCTTCCACGTATCTGACGTCAGGGGAACCGATGACCGTAAAATAGCCATACCATTGTTAGTGACGATTGTTTACGATCATAAAACAAGTCTGATATCTCACACTCCTGGCAAATAAAAAATATACTTGACACTGTGAACCAGCAGTTTTCCTTGTTATTTCACGGACAGTACAGTTTGTCGTGTGAATTTCCGCTCGTGCTTGAATTGACGGTGTCATCTGTTCGTGTACTATACATGGATTGGAAACGGATATAATGAAACTGATCCGTGATTAAAATATGTAAATTAATATTTAAAGTTGCGTATCAGTCAACATCTGGAACGCTTTGAATGTGCATTTTATAGGAAAATGCGACTCTTTTGGGCGTCATGTGTCATTTGCGATGGTTACATATAAGTGTCTTCTTAAAGTACTCAAAGTTTATGAAGGGAAATAAGTTCGAGTAGATTCGAATACTCCACAAAAATGGAAAATGATACTTTTACGAACGATTCAGGCATGGAGTTAAAATGTCATTCATGGATAAAAGATTACGTAGATGTGTCACGGACCGATATTACCATAGATGATATGAACTATGTTTTTATGCTTCGCCTTGTTGGTGGCATAATATTTGTTATCACATTAGGGACGATTGGATTGGTTGGTAACGTCCACGTGATCTATATTTACGGGTGGAAATTCAAACAGTCAATTTACCGCGTTTGCGTACTTTGGTTGGGTCTCATTGACATAGTTAATTTCGGAGTTTGTGCTCCGTTACTTGTGTATTATCTTTTTAAGCCATTAACTTACGAATCTGAAATCCTATGCAAAATATTTCGGTTTTTGCTTTACGCATGCGCACTATGTTCTTCCTGTGTGTTGGTTGTCATAGCAATAGACAGATGCTTGAAAATATTGTTTCCGTTGCGTCGACCAATGAAGGTTACAACTGCAAAGATATGTTGCGGGATATGTGTTGCTGTAGCTGTGATATTTTCTTGGCCTGCTTTGCTGCTGTTCAAGATAACAGATGCTCCTTCTGGAGTGAATGATCTTACGGTAAGCACTCAAGGGTAAAGCTGATAAAGCATGAAGAAAAAATGTGGATACAAATGAAAATCAATCAATACGTCTAGTCCGTTTGCATCTGGATTTAAACATATTCTTGAATGAATATTATGCTTCATGCCTGATTCGCGTTTACCGTCAATTAACATCGGGTAGCGTTTTGCGGTCGCAATAAATTCAAGTGGCGCCATCTACATTTATGTATTACTTTGTTATAAACACGATAGAGAAAATAGTCACCGATCAACATTCTTGCTAAAATCTTACTGAACGCACAATGGCGTAGCTACCAATTATTGCATGCTCAAGCATCCATATTTTACAAGAAATTTTGAATAAGCTTAAATTAATCTCTAAAGAAGTTGTCGGAGCACTTTCCAATGAATAGTTTTGCCGAGTTTCCGGTAACTTAGTCACATACTTTCCTAACTATAATACCACACACCACCTAAACCATGAGAAAGCAAACACTTCATTTTGTCCTAGCTACACCACTGACGATGAAAACATCGGATACTTATTAATCTTAACTTTGCAAGGTTAAAACCTCCCTCTTAAATCTTAAAAGCTTCACGTTAATGATCAATATAGCATCCGGAACCTCTCGAGTTAAGAAGCTGCAAATAAAGGGTCCTTCGACGTGCAGTATGAGCTATCTCGGAAGAAGTCATTCCGTTACTAAGTTGGACTAAATTAGAACAAGAATTCGTCACTTTCAAATTTAAAGACAAAAAAGAAGATCGATCTCCCACGCAGAATTACATTCCATGACTGACAAGAAGAAATTACACTATAGACTAGCAAGTTTACACGTACAACATGGACGGTGACTTTATTGTGTTTATAAAACAATAGCATTTTCAAACGTGCGTGTATATTTCGACCGACCTGGGATGTTAGATTGGTTCGAACAAACGTAATTTCGGAACCATCAATAAGATTCCTACAATGTATGCTATCTGGATATGTGACGTGCCTTTACTCTGTCTTAATCTTGAATCTCTTTCTTTTCCAGGGAAAACGTTGTTTGGTTGAAATGGCAGATTTCAAAATGTTCGCCATCTTTAGCATCAGCCATCTTGCTTTCTTCATCATCGTTTCTAGTGTACTGATCTTCACCTACTCACTGATTGGTCGGAAAGTTTGGCGCCAAAACGTATTTCGTGAAAAGCAGAAGACAAATAGAAGGACGTTAGAGGTATCTAGTGCTGTGCCAGAACCTAGCACTTCCACACACTCACCGCGCTCTAACGGTGTCTCCGGCAGATCTCAACGCCAAGTGGAAAATGGCGCTACCGGAAATCCTAAACCGGAAACATCTTCAAGTCTCGCGAAAACCACCGGAACGTTATTCATGGTGACCTTGGCCTACATTCTGAGCGCTATTCCTCATCACCTGCTCAGTATACTGTTTTTCGTGATTCCAAATTTTGACTGTAATTTATCTTTGATTGGATCTCAATTTTTCTATGTGTTTATATGGTCGTACATGATAAACAGTACATTGAATCCCTTTATATATGGATTCAGGGACACGAGGTTCCGCAGAGAAATGAAGTTGATATACAGGAAGTATTAGAAAACTAATTGGTCTTTTTAAATATTCGACTTTCAAGTTGTTATACATACATGGTTATAATAAAATCATAATTTCAATTTTATTGTCTTTGTCTACTTAATGCCCCTGCACTGATAATAAGCCATCAACAGATGCGCTTGTTCACCATTCCAACGTCGACAGCTATTATTGTCCGAGTAAAAGTCAAACTTAAAACCCAAAACAATTATCCAAAAATCAGGGCCAATGGAAATCATACAAAACCTTGAAAAAATGCAAAAACAAAGCAACTAAAATAACGAGCAGAGGAGCAAAAGTAAATACATGTACTAGTACCCAATGGAAATAAGAATGGGTGTCCGGGAAGAGTAAGCATCTCCTTATTCCTAGTGCTAGCAACGCCCGTCACGACAGTGCAGGAAAGGCGAAATATTAAAGCTACTAAGGTCAAACCTGAGAATGTATCAGATTGTGTTTTTCAATATTCTAGGCTAAAATCTTTCAACATCGTAGACAATGAGATTTTTACATGATGTTCTTTTCAAAATGATTCATTCTGAACAATGACAAAATAAAGATCCGTTGTTTTTTCAACACCCTTTTTAAAAATCAAATTCTGTCCCGTGTATTTTCCAGATCAAATTCGATAACTACATGTAACATAAAGATAGCTACATGTAACATAAAGTATAGTACAATTCTTTTAGAACTATTTTAGGCGTTCCAGGACAGCCAGACTGGAATGAAGATCCTATCATTTAATTTTCATAAAAAATATAAATGTTAATGTTAGTTTTGAAGCTTCGAACGTACATTGAATGCCACAAAATGGACCGTAAATGTGACGTTAATGAAAAATTATACAAATCTTTTGTAGATGCAGAATATTTTGAACACCAAGTACTTGAAAAAAATGTAATATGTGGCGTGAGTTGGACGCTTTCAGCGTGCTCATCGGCATGCTAACCGGGTGCGCTATATCCACTGAGCCACCGGGGTATTTCCCATCAAGATTGGTTAGAAGGTATTTTGAAGTTTTTTAATGAATAAGAAGGGGCTTCGCTGACGCTCCGCCCACTAATTATTCATGTAGAAACTCCAAAATACCTTCTAACGTATACATAAAATTATTTTTGAGGTCAATTTCTGAATACAAATAACCCCGTTGAATTTTATATAAATTTTTTCTACTGAAGATTATATTTTAAAATTCTTTTATCTCTCTGTTTAGAAGTAAATTAAATTTTTTCATAAAAATAAAGTAATATTTTAGAGTTTTTATTTAAAATAAAGAATTACTATAGATAAAACACAATCATTCTTAATATATAGCACATCATTAATGTTCAAAAAATTTTCTTGATCCAACTTTTCAAGAAAAAAATAATTTTGCTCCGGTCCGGGGCGAAAAAAATAATCTTGCTCCGACACACCCCCCCCCCCCCCCCAGAATATCAAATGGACCTTGCCTAACTGTTTATCTACTTTCCTCATATTCTTTAGCTGCGATTTCATTGAATTTCATTTCATGCAGGTTGCAATACTGTCATCGTGAGAACCCCGGAGTAGATCGTATCGTGTAAGGTACTAGCTTCCCCGTGGGTTACACACGACGAAAATCAGCACGACCAACCGAAACATACCCTGAGTATTCAGTTAAGGTATCCGTTGCAGTGGCGGATCTAGGATTTCAGAAAAGGGGGGCCCAAGGTTTCAGCTCGAAGAAAATTGTTCACAGATAAACTGACAAGCCAAAAAAAAAAGATGAAAAGAAGTCGAAGACGACACAGGTGAATCTCAGGTTACTTCCCGTTTTTCCCACTTTTGAAAAATATATATTCCTGTTTCTCCCACTTCATATAACAAAAGAAAGTAATTAACTTAATATTTGTTTATCTAATTGATACTAATAAGTGTAAAAACATCTTGTAACTGGTGAAAATCTAGCTTTTTATGAAAAAAAAAAGAATTTTCATGAATACGTTCTACTGAAGATAAATTGCAGAAAATATTTTTTTGCAAACAAGGGCTACTTCTTGTACATGTAATATGGTATGAACGACAATTTGATTCTAAGGGGGAGGGGTGGGGGATTGTAATTTTTCCGGGTCAGATTATTTATTTCTCAGTCAGAGCCGCCAAGAGTATTTTTTCCCTACATATGTATTTATTTTTAACACCTTAAAGAGTCCTGTATGCTGTAATTAAGAAATGAATCTTATATTTTTTCTGTTGATGCAGGTATCACCCGAAAATTTGGACAGAAAACTGCATCAATGCGCGTAGCGCGTTGATGCAAAAGTTTTCTGTTCAATTTTTCGGGTGATACCTGCATCAACAGAAAAAATATAAAATTCATTTCTTATCATTTAATTGTGGAAAACAGACTGTTTTCTTGGATCTATAAACAATCAATCACCGCACTATATTTCGTAAGTCGGAAGGTTTTGCAGTGATACGTCTGCCAAAACAAGTTATGGCAGCCGCCATGATTCAAACAGCGAACGATCGTCCCTCTATATCTTTAGAATAAGGACCAGTTTGAGCAAATTCTACATGCACTTTTAACTTTTGAGTAAGTAGAAAAGAAATGGTACCCTTGAAATCATAAGCAAACATCAACAAATTGTATTTTCAGCAACGAGTTCATTCGTGTTTGAGGGAACCCCCAGTTCTAAAAATAGTGCTATAAATAGACTTTCGTGAAAAATTCTGTTGATCGATGTATCAACAAAATTTCTAAGCCAATCAGAATCTTCGTTTCTTGAAAATGACAATGGAAATTAAATGATAAGGATTTCTCAGAATGACCTTGCACGCATGATTTTGAAGATCAGAAGGTATGAAGTATCTTCTCCGAGTCATTCGCCTTACCAGATAAGAAATCATAAACAAGTTCTACTATAGAAAAAATCGCCCTCTATCAGTATAATCCATATCGTAAAATGGATAATCAGGCCCCGAAAATACCCAATAAAAAATGCCGTTTCCTTCACAACCGTACTGTAAGAATAAATCGACAGGTTTCTTTCATCTTAATACGACATACTAAATCAGAGGTTTATGAAAAATACATTCTGTTGTCTCAATTTGGTATTGTGTTGTGATCAAAGTATAAGACTGCAGTAATGATATTTTGTTTGTACGTCGTGGGCGGCGACGTTTTTGAAAAAAAAACAACAAACAAACACATATATATAAATTCATCTTCCGCTCCAAAATATTCCAAAGTTCTTTTCAATTTAAAGCACATATCAGCACATGGTACTGATTATCATACAATGCCTGAACTATAGAATGTAATACTATATTGTCTTTTTCTAACTTTCAATTCTGAAACTGTGTCTTACATTAATTGTGAACGGATGAAAAAGACACTACATTAAAATACTTAAAATTGGGAAATTTTTAAATATAGTAGGAAAATATTGGCCATTTCTGCATTGGGAATGAGTCCAATAATCGTGACAATTGGCCTCAAATACAGTTTGAAAAATCATGGATCTGTGACCTTGATTTTTGACATACGACCTTCAAAAGAAATCCTTCTGGGATGATAATTTTTAAGTGGAAATTCTATTGAAGTCAAGAGGTATCTTAAATTATTGCCACTTTGGATCCTGACTATGTTTTGAAGTTGAAAATCAAGGTTTAATCCGCTTCCAGTGGGCAAATCATTAGGCAAAGTTCGATGACAATCTAAAGTTTACTGTCTCTAGAGTGACCTCAATTTTGCACTCCCCCACACACACACGAAAGGTGGCCTTCCTACAAGTACGTATACGAGGTGATAAAAAGATAGAAATAAAGAAAAATACAGGTAAACTTGCAAAAAATACAGGTTAAATTCTAGTACTTAGTTAATTATGTGATTCTAACAACCCCGTAATTTAAGTAATTATTCCTGTTCTTCCCACCTCAATTCCAACCTTCAATATATATTTTTTTACAAAAGTGGGAGAAACAGGAAGACACCGAATCTCAACACTGATGATCTAATTAATAAGTGGGGGGGGGGGAGTTTATTCCCACTGCATGTATAAGATATAGAGTTTTAAGATATGAAGTTTTCTTTTTTTTTTAATTCAGTCATCCATACAGGTAAATACAACTTTCATTTTCCATGCTCTATTTTATAAGATTAGGGCATTGCAACCACACTATCCACCTGTCTAACCTGCTTAGATCGGCCCATGAAAATGAAGCATTTGGTAATTATTCATAATTGTTTATGACATATGAATCCGTTCAAACATGATGACAAAGAACGTTGAAGACAAAGTGAAGACGAAAAAATTGACAGCTAATGAAAAATTAAGTGCGGCAAGCGAAGCGAGCCGAAAATTTCCCCAGAAGTAAAGAGATAAAGCATAAAAAGAGTATTCTGAATCAATAACTTTGGGTGAAAGGGGGGGCGGGCGGGCCCCCTGTCCCCCCCCCCCTCTAAATCCGCCACTGTGTTGTGCAACTGAGTCTTCTAATCATCTCAATTGTAAAGTATGGTCAATTTTATGCCTGGTAATTACTATAAACTATATATTTTCTGAAAGGTAATGATGCCCTGAGTACAGATATAAGACGCCAAGGTCTTAAAAATCAAAGGGGGAAATATGGTATATACTTAAGTAGGGAAATAGACAATTTAAATACTTCATCAGTTATTCCCCTTTGTTTTTCTGGACCCAAAATTATTATTTCTGAGCAGTAGGCATTATAACCTTTCAGAAAATATATAGTTTATAGTACCTTACCAGGCATGGAAAGAAGCCCTATTGTACATCAGATACCTCAAATATTTTATTCTGGGAATCTTGCAAATGTAGATCTATATTACCATATGATTACGATAAATAGGAGACATGGCAGTGGCGGATCCAGGGGGGTGCGGAGGGGGCGCCCGCCCCCCCCCCCCCCCCCCCCCGGCACTGACCCAAAATTTTCCAAAAACAGGTATATTTTGGCCCATTTTCAGTCAAAATCGGCAAAATTCGCCTTTTGACCCCCGGCAAAGGGGGCGCTGGATCCGCCACTGCATGGACAACGTTCCCTCATTATTACATTGTTTTCTCTGAGACCTGAACAATATATTCATTTTCTCTATTAGGCATGGTCAATTTCATTTTGATATTCGGAGAGGGGCTTTCAATTGGTTTTTGTGGAAGCAAGATTATTTTTTCGCCTTGGACCAGGGCAAAATTATTTTTTACTTGCAAAGTTGGAGCAATGAATTTTTTTTCTAACAAGTGATGTGCTACATTAAGAATGTTTGTGTTTTATCAATAGAAATTCTTTAATTTTACTCAAAACTCTAAACATTACTTTATTTTTATGTAAAAATTGTATTCACTTCTAACTGACAAACTTATTAACTTCATATTGCAATATGCGCCATGACATGAGCAATTAATCTCAAATTTTAACATCATGGATTTCGAAATGCCTTTCAATGAAATGTTCGTGTGTCGAAATTGAGATTTGTTCGGAACTTCTCTGAACTGTACCTAGTCTAATAATTTGTTTTCGCGGGAAATCTACGCGTGTTGAACTTTCACTTTCACCATCTTGCATCAAGAGAATAATCAACGAATAAAGTTTCGGTGAAATATGTCTCAAAATCTGAGCGAATATGAGAGACTGAGGCTTCGAAACATCGCAGACAATAAGCGGATATTGTCAGAGATCGGATTGACGGATCCCGTGAGTTCTTCTATTTTGTATTGTGCTGTAGTGATCACCTTCAACAGATCATTTTAGCAAATGACAATGTAGATCAAATGCAATCTCTGTCGCCCTTGCTTGCAATCTGTAGATTTTGATGGTTGCAAGTGTAAAATTTCGACTCTTGATTATGATTAGTCCGGATTATCAGGACTCTTAACATATGAATATGTAGAGTCCTGACCGGGTCCCTTGTCTCAAAGTATATCTGCGCAAAAAATTGAAGACGATAGTAATTAAAATAATTTGAGAGCTTTAATGGAAAATTCTTCGGTCCATATCTATTCAAGAGGCTACCAGCTCTTACTTTGCATGGATAATTTATCCCAACTAAGTCCACATACTTTAATACACACTTTTCTCACTGGCCTCTCCAAATTTCCTCTATTTTTTATGTTGGAACAACTCGACCAGATTACTAAGTCAATCCATCCTTGTTTCCGGTTGCCCAACCAATGTAGACAGTTTGTCAGATTTTCTTTGTGCAATCTGTGTGATACTGGCCAATTTTCAATCCATCCTTTGGATAAAATGGTATATATTTCCTCCAGACATCGCCATCTATTCCTTTGGAACATTATTTCGACATTTTATAGCCATATCTTAAGGCTTTGTCGGACTACAGTACCTGGTCAGAGGAAATCGGGAACCAGTGTACCATATGTGTTGCATCGGCTGACATTCGGTCAGGTGACAGTGCAACTGTGTGGTCCAAACGAACTGCCCAGGTGTTTTTGGTCATTCCCTAGGATCAGTGGTTGTTTAACTCTGTGTACTTCGGTTTCTTCCACCAAAACAGCAGTGTTACTGACATTCCACCGGAAACAAGGATAGAGTGACTTAGACATTTGGTCAAGTTGTCTCAACATAAAAAATGGAGGAAATTTGACACAAAAGAGGAGAGGCCAGTGAGAAAAGTGTTTATTAAAGTATGTGGACTTATTTGGAATAAATTATCCAAGCAAAGTAAGAGCTGAGAGCCTCTAGAATAGATATGTACCAAAAAAATTTCCATGATAGTGCTTGAAGTATTTTTATTTACTTCGCAAATTTGACACGACTTGGACTGCACTTTGAGACAAGGGACCCGGTCAGGACTCTACATATTCATATGTTAAGAGTCCTGATAATCCGGACTAGATTATGATTTATGTTTAATATGCATAAACTGATGGAATGTTGTATTTCTAAGAAAGTATGAACAGGATGAAATTTAGACAGTAAGAGTGAAACGTGTATTTAAGCTCTATACGTTGATTGTATGAAAACAGCAAAAAACCATGGTTTTCAGTGGCGGATCCAGCGCCCCCTTTGCCGGGGGTCAATGGGCAAATGTTGCCGATTTTTACTGAAAATGGGCCAAAATATAGGGTTTTTTGGAAAATTTTTGGTCAGTGATGGGGGGAGGGGGGGTGTGAGCGGATGCCCCCTCCGCACCCCCTGAATCCGCCACTGGTTATACAAAGAAGTTTAATGTAAAATTTGAAGATTATCTGAAGGGAAGTTCGATTGATTTAAAGCTTTTCTCCAATTTTAGCTTCTGGAGCAACTGAGGTTAAACAAAGCTGCAAAGCCTAAAGTCAAGAAAGTAGCCCTAAAGAGAAAAGCTGAGGATGATGGTGAAGGGAGACCAAGGAAAGTGCTCCTCACTGAGGATTTGGACTCGATGGGCTCTCTTATTGGGGATAGACGAAAATCAGCACGAATTCAAGGGAAAGTGAGTTATAGAAAATAAAAATGCATTGAAACGTTTTATCATACATTTTATGTATTTGTCACTTTGGCTGATAGTTGTAGTCAAACACTGCTACATGTACATTCATGTAAACATCTTGGCAACTTCTACTATCATTTGTCAAGAATTTATAAAGATAAAAAAAAACATTAGGCAGTCCAGTTTTCTTCTTCTGGATAAATGCCATCATAGGATAAATTAAAAGAAAAATAATTTGTAGAAAAGCATTTGTTAACATTTTTGAAATTGAAATAAAAATTTCTATGAGTGTGTTTTGAAAACACTTAGAAATCATACTCTTTTAATTATACAATATTGTGTAAGCTTATGATCATGATGATGTTACTATATTTCTATCAGGCAGCGGCAAGTGAGGAGGAGGTGAAGGAAGAAGTTGCAAGATGGGAGGAAGACGAGGAGAACAGACCTGTACGTGTCCCTAAAAATAGACCTAACCACTACGGCATCGTAGAAGGTACGACAGTGATTGATCATATTTGTCTGTGTACTTGATGCTACAAGTATTACATATCTACATGTATATGCTCTCTTGTTTTACTAAATTAGACACACTTCCAGTGATTTTTTTCAGTAATTTGGGAATGGGGTCGGGGCCCGTGCAGTTGGGAAAAATTACGACGTTTGGGAATATTTTGGGAAGTACCAATATAAAAGTAAAATGAAGTTTATACAATCAAAAGTTCAGAATTGAATATTTGATCAAATAATTTTGTTTCAAATATGATTTAATTTCTTATGCATGTTATGCTTACAACAATATAGCAAGTGATAAGTAGATTTGCTACTTTTGAACCAGTACTTTTCACTAATTTTGGTGATAATTCCATCTGTATGAGATTGGGAAATTTTAGAGCCACAATTGGGAAAAAAAGATACTATTTTTCATTGGGAATGGGGCCGAATAACGGCCCCAAAAAGGGGCAAAAAAAATCCCTGCCTTCAATTCTCTGAAATTTAATGGCTCTCTGTAATTATAATAAAATTGAAGATGGTTTCTCCATATCACTCTTGTATTTGTAGTAAGTAATTTATTATTCCTGCATTCACAAATGTACATTTGTATATACATGTATGTATGCTTCTTCAGCGATTTTGATGGGTAAAAAATTACGTTTATCTAGGGGAATTTGGCTGATGCCATATTGTTTTCCATTCCAACACCAAGCAGCAAAGAAGTTTGACCTCATGATGTTTATTGTCTTCTATATTTTCAGGTGTGCCTGTTGGAACAACCTGGCTAACCAGAATGGAGTGTTGTAGAGATGGAATCCACAGGTATCACATCCTTCTTTGATACTTATATGTATATTGTGCCTCTAACATACAATGACATTATGAGCTGGCTTTGTCAGTCAGTCCATCACTCTTTCAGTTTCCATATGCAAAGGGTCAGTTTGGATTAGTGGAAAATATAGTTACTTATCAAATGGGGATGAAATCTAATGATTTCTAGGTTAAAGGTCAAGGTCACTGCTAGAAAAAACAAATCACATTTGTATTTATGGTTATTCATCTATCAGAAAAGTCATCTTTTGGTTTTAGGTTCAATAGTTGAAAGGTCACTGTTAAAAAAAATATGCTTTTAAATTAGTTTACATGTAAGTTTCCAAACAAAATGATTATTAACTGCAAATTACGATGGTTTTATGTCAGGAGAGGAAGACACCTTCATATTTAAGGATAAAGGGTCAAAGTGTCACCACCTTTTCCTTATTGTTGTTTCAAGATAATACATGTATAAAAAAATAAAAAGATGTCAAGTACAAATTCATGTCTCCCACAGCATACACACCTTTGGTGTACAAGTGGTGTTTGTGGCAAATGTTTGACAACCATTCCTTAGTTCACCATTGAATTATATCTGTTGTTCTTGTATGGTGATGAAACTATAACTTACAACAATTGCCGTTGGCTAAGTCCAAAGGTTAAGATTGAACTCAGCAATTACGGATTATGGAATACAAAACTTTAAGTCATCTCTCGCCATAGATTGATAAAACCAATACACAGATATCTTTGTAAAGCCAGCATAGAGTACTAAATTATTTTGAAATTATATAAGCTGTGTTTACATTAAAGACCAACAGTTGCTGGAATTCATGGAGGACCTGAGGGGGCATATTCCATTGCGCTGTCAGGAGGTTACGATGACAACATAGATCTAGGAGAGGGATTCACATATACAGGAGAAGGTAATTATATGTTGTATTATGGTGTCTGAGGGGGGGTATTCCATTGCGCTGTCAGGAGGTTACGATGACAACATAGATCTAGGAGAGGGATTCACATATACGGGAGAAGGTAATTATATGTTGTATTATGGTGTCTGAGGGGGGTATTCCATCGCGCTGTCAGGCGGTTACGATGACAACATAGATCTAGGAGAGGGATTCACATATATGGGAGAAGGTAATTATATGTTGTATTATGGTGTCTGAGGGGGGGGGGTATTCCATCGCGCTGTCAGGAGGTTACGATGACAACATATATGTAGGTCTAGGAGAGGAATTGACAAACACAGGAGAAGTTGGACAATTTATAAATATGATGTAACAATGTCCAGTTCAAGTTTTAAAGCAGTGTCAAACCTTACTAGATAACGCGTCCAATGACTGAAAAACTGCCCAAATCCTTAGTCTGTCGTCTGTTTGACACTGCCACAGCTTGAGGCTTTCATGATTAGGAACAGATACATACCATACAGGTACTGGAGATACATGTATACCAGAAAAGTAACAAATGTAATGGAATCGCAGTACGAGCAACTGAGAAGCAACGGTTAAAACAGAAATGCAACATACATGTATAAGAAGCAGACAAAATGGAAAATGAACGGAATCCATAATTCGTCAGTTGACCTCTGGTAAGTGTCCGTTACATCTACGTTTTACAGTTTAACACCCAGTGAATGTCCACTCTTATTAACTTGAGTCTACTGAATAACAGACATCAATGGATATTAACCAGACAGATAACAGATGTAATGAACAAGTACCAGACAAAATGGATACAAATGGACAAGTAACGCAGGAAGTGAAATTAGCTCTCACCCAGTGGTATTGACCATTTCACGGCTGGGCGATTAAAGCTTTGACCAACAGTCACTCAGATGGCGAGTACTGTCGGTTTTCAACTACATAACACTTCTCTCTATATTCTGTTTTAAAAGTGAGACCTTTCTAACTACAAGGCGCAAGGTAGATTTAAATCCCTTTCGCACGAGTGACGGTGAGGAGCTCTCAAGTGGCCAAAAATAAGATAAAAGTGATTATCTGATCATGTTACTGGTATAATAATAACATGACAGCAACAATCTTTTAGAAACTCGATCTTTGAATTTAAGATTTATAGCTAAGCAATCTCCGACCCGATTTGTGATAAAGCGAGGATTTACAGGGATAATTGTTAAAATTTTTAAATAGTGTATTGTTCAGGATGGGGGGAGGAAGGGGGATGTTTAAGACCACTTGGAATTTGCATAGAAATCCTTACTTTTCAGTGAAGGAAAAGTAGGAACCACTAGAATTTGCCAAAAAATCCTCATGTTTTCATGGAGTGGAGGGGAGCAAAGGTTTTTTTCAGTAATTTGGGAATGGGGTTGGGGCCTGTGCGATGGGGAAAATTAAACGAAGATTGGGAATATCTTGGGAAGTACTTAAAGAAATGACTGCTTAGACAATCAAAAGATCAGAATTGAATGTTACATCAAATGATTTTTTTCTTCTTAATGTGATTTCATTACTAGATTTAGAATATTATTGTTTACAAAAATTATGGCAAATTAACAGAAAATTTCACTAATTTTGGTGACAATTTCATCTATACACATGATAGGGAAATTTTAGAGCCACAGTTGGGGAAAAATTTTAGAGCCACAGTTGGGGAAAAAGATACTAATTTTCCTAGGGAATGGGACCGTTTTCCTGTATATAAAGTTTTTTCCCCCATTTCCTTATATCATACATAAGCAATGACAATTGATGTATAGAGTTAATTGAAAATTAAGATGATTTGTTATGTTTTAGGTGGGAGAGACTTGAAAGGAACTGCAAATAATCCAAAGGTATGATGATATAATGATGTAATAAATAGTCTATTACAATGTACATGTATATGTACCGGAATTTGGTTGATTTATTCATTTCTAAGTTTCATGAATCGTCTGAACAATTAAGTTGTGTTAATATTTAAATATTTTTCAATAAGCTTCATGTAAGTAGAGGAACTTTGCAGTGCTTACAAGAAAACAGAAAGGAAATAATTCAAAATTTTTGTTTTTAAAATTGTTTTTATGTAGAATTTACGCACAGCCCCCCAGTCTAAGGATCAGTTGTTATCTCGTGGAAACCTTGCTCTATGTCGCAGTCAGGAGACAGGCCAACCTGTGAGAGTGATCAGGGGTTATAAACTTACAAGTCCCTTTGCACCTGACGAAGGGTATCGCTATGATGGTAGGTGCTGTGTCAGTCTTAATGTGATATATGTGGGCTATTGAAAGATGAGATATATTGAGATACATGTACAATACCCAGTGTGTGTCAAGGTCACTCATAAGGTCAGTTTTAGATTCAAAACAACAGCAGTATATTTAGTTATTACATATTCCTTATATTCTATCATGATCAGTAGATATCACATTAGACAATCTTGTAACCAACTATTAATATTCGATTTTCACGTGTTATTTTGTAGGTTTGTACAGAGTGGAGAAGTGCTGGTATTGTACAGGAGTGTCTGGATTTAAAGTGTGGAAATTTGCCTTAAAACGATTGTCTGACCAGCCCTCACCTCCCTGGACATATGGAGAGGTCAGTAAAGATTTTCAAGTGATACTATAATTTCCTCATAAAGAATTATTATATATGATTGTACATGTACATACATTAAAGAAATGACTATCTTACTTTTGTTGTTCATGGTGTATAATTGCGATTGGTCAAGTGCAAATTAAGTTTTGAAAAATTAAATCGTAATTCTTAAATCTGGCCTGTATCTCAATTTTGTCAGGACATAACATCAGTTTTGTTTATTGAGAAATTTTCTGTTTTGCGAACTGATTAATTTTTTGGTTGACAAAGAGAAGACATGTACTTTCTTTTTTCAAGAAATTTACGTAACACATATGAAAACAGCATCAAATACATCAATGTATTTAAATTGAAATGAGGTTAAGAAATGCCTGTAATCATTTTTCTGTCTATCGATGTATAGACAAAAACCAATGCACAAACTATATAATCTACGAAGTGGATTATATTTTGTTCGTGCATTAGTTTTTGTCTATACATTGATAGAAAAATTATTACAGTCATTCCTTATAATTTGATTAAATTACTATTCAGCTACTTTATTTTGACATCAACATCATTTTAGCATTGTTGATTTTGAAGTTCAAAAGTGGCAACATAATATTTGAACAGGCCTAATGTAGCGGCACTAGACGTTAGTGACATCATAATTGGCAACATCGTCTTCACAGAGAAAATTTTGCTCTGTACGATTGTATAGGCGTTATACAGACTCTACGAAAATTATTATATTATATAGTTATCCATAAATAGGATGAAATAACATGGTCTGAAACCTACATACATGTATATGTATGAATTATTATCCTTTAAAAAGTACTACCTTATGAAGCTCACTTATATTAGTTTTGCTGTCAATATTTCAGCAGAGTGAAGAGGAGCCATTAGACAATAAAGAAACCATGTCCGAGGCAGGAAGTTACGACTCTGGATGTCATGTAGATGATACTGATAGTATAACTAGCTCACAGAAATCATATCAAAGCACAGATAATACTAAAACACATAATGACACAGATGACAAAGATAATGCTGTAAGCTCTCAGGAATCTGATCAAGGTATGGAAGATACTAAAACACGTAAAGAGGAAGATAAAGAAAATACTGAAAGCAAGGTATCTGATCAAGGCAATGAAGATATTAAGACACAAAATGACAAAGATGGTACAGAAAATACAGCAACCTCCCAGGAATCTGATGAAGGCATGAATGATGATACAGCACACTGCAAGAAAGATGACAAAGGGAACAGTACAAGTTCTACAGAATGTGATCAAGCTATTGATGCTACGAAAACACAAAGTCAGGAAGATGATGTAGAAAGCGCAAAAATCTCCAAGAAATCAGATGAAGATGTGGCCAATGTTGAAACTGAAAGCACTTCTATTTCTCAGCAGCCGCAAATTGATGTGGAGGTGAAAACAGAGGAGAGTCCTATAGCTGATGTGGAAATGGAAGGTGAAAAAAATGTGGAGAGTTCCCCGGTCAAGGAAAACAAGAAGAACAATGCAACTGAATCCCATGTAGATAGTAAGGACACACAGCAATCCACAGAAAGCTTGGATAAAAATGATACGGAAAAGCCAGGAAGGGACGGTGATGAACAAGGTGAAAAGAAGGATGGAATATAGTGGATCAGTAACGATGAAGATTTAATGATGGAAGAACTTTGTTAAATACAAGAACAATTTGATTGTGGTGTAAACGATAATGAAAAGTAGAGAAAGGAGCTCTTTAAGAATAAAGCGATGAAACAGTTAAAAAATATGGTTAGCTTAGAACAAGATGATGGAGAAACTGCTTAGTAATTGAATTTATCAAATACATTTTTAGCTCGACTGCACTTTAGTGCAAAAGAGCTATTGCAATACCCCCGGCGTCCGCGTCCGCGTCCGCGTCCGCGTCGTCCCAACTAGATGATAAGGTAAATGTTAGAATTACACATTTACCTTTCCTATATTCATATTCTGTTGGTTTTTTTTTTGTTGCAAATGTTTAATTATACATCATTTAATATATCCAGATGAGGATATAGCCCCTGGGGTTGGGATTTTTAAAATTATTTCAAATGATAAGGCAAATGTTGAGATGATAAGGTAAATGTTAAGATAGCAATAAAGTCTTTAAAAGCCAATATTGAGCAAAGTATAAGTGCTACATGTACCAAACTTACATATTTGATGTATCTTTGATCAAACTTTCAAAAAATGACCTTGACCTACTTTTTTCCGCTTGAATGATTTTGCCTTTAAAAGCCAATATTGAGCAAAGTATAAGTGCTACATGTACCAAACTTACATATTTGATGTATCTTTGATCAAACTTTCAAAAAATGACCTTGACCTACTTTTTTCCGCTTGAATGATTTTGCCTTTAAAAGCCAATATTGAGCAAAGTATAAGTGCTACATGTACCAAACTTGCATATTGGATGTATCTTTGATCAAACTTTCATAAAATGACCTTGACCTACTTTTTTCCGCTTGAATGATTTTACCTTTAAAAGCCAATATTGAGCAAAGTATAAGTGCTACATGTACCAAACTTGCATATTGGATGTATCTTTGATCAAACTTTCATAAAAATGACCTTGACCTACTTTTTCCGCTTGAATTATTTTACCTTTAAAAGCCAATATTGAGAAAAGTATAAGTGCTACATGCACCAGACTTGCATATTGGATGTATCTTGGGTTAGACTATTGAAATATGATCTTGACCTACTTTTTCCGCTTCAGTGATTCTGCTTTAAATTGGCAATATTGAGCTAACTATGAGTGCTACATGCACCAGACTTGCATATTGGATGCATCTTGGGTTTGACTATTGAAATCTGACCTTGACCTATTTTTTCTGCTTCAGTGATTTTGCTTTAAGGTATTCGATGTATAATAAAAATTACCGTTTAAAATCAAAATGTTTGATGATCAAGTTAAAGCATAAATGAAGTATTCTTTGCTTCAAGACATTTTTATCTATTGCAACTCAATTCGGCTTAAACGATTCATGACCCAAACTCCGTTCAACATCGGCTAACTTCGGCCGACATCGGAAATATACATATTTCTTAGTCAAAACAAACCGGAAGTAGTTTATTATACATCTAATACCTTAAATTGCCAATATTGAGCAAACTATAAGTGGTACATGCACCAGACTTGCATATTGGATGCATCTTGGGTTAGACTATTGAAATCTGACCTTGACCTACTTATACTCATATGAGCAAAGCGTAAGTGACCTTTTGTCATAGTGTATCCTCTGTCATTGGTTCACCATAAACTAATTTTAATTTATAACTTTAAATTTTTTATGTGACTTGATATATGTTGTTGCCTGAGAAAGGGAGTTTAAATAAATTGGCTGTCATGAGAGATATTATGCTATGCAGTCGAGCATTAGGTGACTCTGGCAACTATTTTATACTGTACTTATAAAAATCTTTTTAAATTTTATAGTTTTATCATGTTTATATTTTATCCTATAGGAGAATGGCATTTGTTAAGTTGATAAAAATGGCATTAGATTATCATGATAATAATTGATTATGATAATGTATCTATTTTATAATCCTGATTTACATGTGCTTTGAGTTAATGTGTGGACGAAAAATATTATACATTTATGATGTCAATTTCAAATCAGTATGCATGTTTATCTAAGAATTCAGGGCATTGCATTGATCAATTTACCGCAAAAGTATAATGGGTAGTGAAAATGGCATTCCAAAAAGAGTTGAAGTGTTGCATTTTGTTCTTCTATATACACGTACATGTACAAGTTTCATACATGTAAAACTACATAGATGTAGATTCATATGCATCATTTTCATGTCAAAAATTCTGTTCTTATATCTATAGAAATGGGTATTCTGAACAATATCATAATAATCATATATATGAAAAAGAGCATATTCATTCGCAGTATTGCACTTAATTTTTTTTTCTGAAAGCCATATTTAGTATATTAGTAACATCATGTGTATTATTCATTTACATATTAAGTATTGAGACATTCACTATATTGCCATTCATTTGAATAGGTTACATTAATTTTCAGACTGCATTCAATGTTTTTCATGTGCACATTTAAGTTTATTTAAGACTTCATCCCTATACATGTTGAATATTTTCACTGTCAATCACTGATAGGATCTACATGTAGCTATTAGTAGTATGACTATTTTCACTGTCAATCACTGGGATCTACATGTAGCTATTAGTAGTATGACTATTTTCACTGTCAATCACTGATAGGATCTACATGTAGCTATTAGTAGTATGACTATTTTCACTGTCAATCACTGGGATCTACATGTAGCTATTAGTAGTATGACTATTTTCACTGTCAATCATTGATAGGATCTACTTGGTAGTATGACTATTTTCTGTCCAGGACTGTCAATAGTTGTTAAAGTTTACATTCAAAGTCACTTTCTCATAACTGTTGTAAAAAATGTGATATAAAGATTGTGTATCCTTGACAGTTGTGTAATATTGATCCTCCTTCCACTTTAATGAACTTAAACACTAATTGGCAGCTTGATATTATACACAATATGTATTTCACTGCCATGGATTTTGAAGTGTTGTTCACTGCCACTTGATTATTATATGTACTTCAGCACTGAACTGTTTTTACATGCATTGTTAGTATTTTGTTTTGTAATACATTATATTGCTACAAATTTGACCTTTCTAATTGCGTGCAACATAGTATTAGATTTAGTGACGTCATTTTGTTATTACCTTGGACAAACAAACTTCAAACATCAAAATCAGAAAAAGTTAGATGTCATGAATTTTGCTTAAAAAATTTCACTTTCTGAAGGGTAAATGACTATAAGCTAAGCTATATAAACTGTTGCATGAAGACATTATGTTCTTACTCATCAATCACTTTGTATGTATGACAGTGTTTATGATATTGATAAAATGAGGTGTACATTGTGGAATTAAAGACAGATTTGATAAACAAAAAAAAAAGAGGTCACAGCGACATTGCATGGTTACAAGTGCCTTTATTTGAATTCGGGAGATTGTGTGCAAGGATACTTTAGTGAATATGAATAATTACAATGTATGTTAGCTTAATTGCTGGTGTTTTATTTTTATCATAAAATACATGAGAATTTTATTTTTCTACAAGCGATAATGTTCAATCATTTCATGTATCATTACAAGAGATAATGTTCAATCATTTCATTGTATCATTCACCAATAACACAAATGAAATATTAAAAAAAATTGTATGTTTTGGTGCTATTTCAGCAATTTAAAGAGATATCTTTTAATGTTGGAAACTGAGAAAAATATTTTTTTTACTTTTATTTTATGAATGTTATGATTTTATATGTATGTCTCAGAGAACAGCAAACTTAGATTATGTTTTATGTTTATATATCCCCTCTGAACGGTCAGAATATATATCCTCTGTTCAGAAATAAATTTGAACAAAATAGGATTGTACTCTTATTTTATACCCCAATCATACAGTGGAATGTTAGTGGAAGTACCTTTGGCACATCACTATCGTTTTAGACTGGAACACTAAAAAATGTCGGCTTACAAAGCAGGTCCTCTTCTTACATAAAAGATATAAAATACTAGTAGTCTAAACGTAGCAGAAAATTTGTTTTCAATGCTTGTAAAAAATTTGCATAAAAGTTTTGATATTTTGATTGCTATACTGTCAGAGAAAATAAGGTTTGATAACCTTTCATAATGTGGTTTTTGATTTTGAGATGACCTTGAGAATATTGATTTACTTTATGGGAGTGTTCAACTTTACACAATGCTGACATGATCTTGACAGTTTGTTTCTGATGACCTTTGGCTGTGTGCTAGACCATTTTATAATAATGATTACAATTTTATAGAATATCAAAATTTGCATTTTGTTACAGACATGCAACACACCGCAAATACATACATTGAACAAGTGATGCACGTAATGGGATAAATGCTCTTGCTGTGTGTTGCATTTATTCTATGTATATGCACGGCAATTATCAGTATCATTCTTGTTTCCTGAAATTGTGATTTTACAGGTACTAGTATAGAGAAAACGTTCAAATTAAGGTCATTGTTGGTTCAGTTTGAACGTTAGAATAGCCGTCCTGGCATGTTTCTGTAGAGCTGCATTGTGACGTCACACATTATGACATCACATTTTCATGCGAAAAAAGCAAAACGTTTCATGC
Organism: Pinctada fucata; assembly: GCA_028142955.1. NCBI lineage: Eukaryota > Metazoa > Mollusca > Bivalvia > Pterioida > Pteriidae > Pinctada > Pinctada fucata. Next base: position 1,383,603 of record AP027109.1, on the reverse strand, counting down.
ATTCAAGGGGCCCTATATTTCACATTATTCACTTCAGTGCAATTGCTGCACATTATTGCATGAAATATTACAGGAAGTAAGAGCTCACACAGTACTCTTCATATTGATCCATTAAACAAGACGACCACCATGGGCTCTGATTGGCTAATATATCCTGTCATCCCTACGACTGTTGAACATAATGTAACAAGCAAGTACTTGGCTGACAAATTTAAAATTCTTTTCACATCTGTGCCGTGAAATTTTGCAGGGAATGGTTCAGTTTTTGTACAAAATAAATTGTTTAGCCCCAATCCATTGGAGAGACCGCCATATGTTTTACCTGGCTTACACGTTTTCGATTTTTAATCGGCAACCGCTGCACAGAAGACCTCGCACGATTTCCTTCAAATCAGCCTAGTTAAATTTTTTCTAAAATATCGGTTTAAGGACATAATTTCCTTAATATTAGAAGCGAAAAATATATTTTTGACTTTGCAACTGCTGCACTGTATAAGCAAATAGTATTTTACGATGAAAAAAAACCCGAATGTTGCTAGCAACCAGGAGATGCTCCTCACGGCGCCTAATCTCCACTTGGGATTCATTTTTGCTCCTTAGCGGAGTGTTACATTTTTTCCCACTTCGTTTTCGATGTATTTTTCAACGTTTATTATGCCAATTGATCATCAATTTTGGATTGTGATTGTGGGTTTGGGCTTGACCTTACATTCTTTGATGCATATTTTGCGTAACATTTCCTTGAAGTTGATTATTGGACTATTTTGGATAGTTCAACGTGAAAGGCTTCGTTTAGATTTGACCTTGGTATTACTTTGATACATTTATATGGGACGCTAATTATATTCTGTGAATACACTATATTTCTTATCAGGTCTCTCCTTGGAGGTCAAGCACTCTATCAAAGGTGTTCTTCCTGTCAAGTAAAGGCGGAGTGACCGGTCCGCGTGAACCGCTGTACAATGATGCGGTGCTTAGGAATTTTCATTCTTGCTTTGTTTGAGTTAGGTTTGTAACTTGGATATGTCTGAATCTCATTTTCTCTATTTCTTTCTTGTTCACATTTAACTTTCCGGTCACATATTATATGTATAATTTTGAAAACAACTTCTTAACTGCTGAATTGACAACATTTTTAAAACTGATCAAGCTGTAAATTGACGTTTAAAAGATATTTTTCGAATTGAAAAGGTATGATAGGGTACATCACCAATGACGAAAAACCAAAATACGAAACATACATTTTGTTTTAAACCATACAGAGATGTTATGTTATACAAAATCAAGGAATAGCATTCTATTCTTTCTTTGTAAAAACGAATTCCTAATGAAGACTACTCGTATGGTTTATTTCAACCCTTGAGTCATTATTACTTACCTATCATCATGGCGACCTGTATCGTTGGTATTAAGCCTTCGTGTTTGGACATATAGCTTTTTACCACTGTTTTGTGTTTGGATACTTGGTTACTTGACCAATGTCTTGTGGTTGGATTGTTGACTCTTTGATCACTGTCTTATGTTTGGACTGTTGGATGTTTTACCACTCTTATGTTTCATGCTGTTTTCTTCAATCATGGCTAGTTTGAGAAGTTAGCCCTTTGACGATTGTCAGGTGTTTGGGTTATTGACGTTTTGACCAATGTCTTTGACAGGAAGTGTTTTGAATATTTTTCCCCGACATGGTCACCATAACACTTTCTATATATATTTCTGTATACATAACCTCAGACAGTGCAGTGCATGTATTTTATATATTGTTTTCATTTTCGTGTATGAACATCGAAGGCGGTTGTGGCTAGCCAACAGGGGATGCTTACTCCTCCCGGGCACCTGATCCCACCTCTAGCTTGCTAGAGGTCCGTCAATGCTCAGTTTGGTGCTCTATTGTGAGTGATGTTGAGATTGTCGTCAGGATCTTCTTTAACTCATTTGTGTTTGGGTTATTGACGTTTTGACCAATGTCTCGTGTTTGGGTTATTGACGTTTTGACCAATGTCTTGTGTTTGGGTTATTGACGTTTTGACCAATGTCTTGTGTTTGGGTTATTGACGTTTTGAGCAATGTCTTGTGTTTGGGTTATTGATGTTTTGACCAATGTTTTGTTTTTGGGTTATTGACGTTTAGGCCAATGTCTTGTTTTTGGGTTATTGACGTTTAGGCCAATGTTTTGTGTTTGGGTAATTGACGTTTTGACCAATGTTTTGTGTTTGGGTTATTGACGTTTTGACCAATGTTTTGTGTTTTGGTTATTGACGTTTTGACCAATGTTTTGTGTTTGGGTTATTGACGTTTTGACCAATGTCTTGTGTTTGGGTTATTGACGTTTAGGCCAATGTTTTGTGTTTGGGTAATTGACGTTTTGACCAATGTTTTGTGTTTGGGTTATTGACGTTTTGACCAATGTTTTGTGTTTGGGTTATTGACGTTTAGGCCAATGTCTTGTGTTTGGGTTATTGACGTTTTGACCAATGTTTTGTGTTTGGGTTATTGACGTTTTGACCAATGTTTTGTTTTTGGGTTATTGACGTTTAGGCCAATGTCTTGTGTTTGGGTTATTGACGTTTTGTATATATCACTCTTTGACCAATGTCTTGTGTTTGGATAGTTTCCTCTTTGACCAATGGCTTGTATTTGGATAGTTGGTTCTTTGACCAAATGTCTTGTGATTGGATAGTTCACTCTTTGACCAATGTCTTGTGTTTGGATAGTTGGTTCTTTGAACAAATGTCATGTGTTTGGATAGTTCACTCTTTGACCAATGTCTTGTGTTTGGATAGTTTGCTCTTTGTCCATTGTCTTGTGTTTGGATAGTTTCATTTTTGGCCAATGTCTTGTATTCGGATAGTTGGTTCTTTGGCCAAATGTCTTGTGTTTGGATAGTTCACTCTTTGACCAATATCTTGTGTTTGGATAGTTCACTCTTTGACCAATGTCTTGTGAATGGATAGTTTGCTCTTTGACCAATGTCACACCACTGTCTTTTGTTTGGATAGTTTGCAATTTTACCAAATGTCTTGTGATTGGATAGTTTGCTCTTTGACCAATGTTACACCATTGTCTTTTGTTTGGATAGTTTGCAATTTTACCAAATGTCTTGCGATTGGATAGTTGGTTCTTTGACCAATGTCTTGTGTTTGGATAGTTGATCCTTTGACCAATGTCTTGTGTTTGGATAGTTTGCTATTCGACCATCATCTTTGATTGAATAATTGATTGGTTCTTTGAGCAATGTTTTGTGTTTGGATAGTTGGCTCTTTGATCAAAATGTCTTGTGTTTGGATAAATGTATTCTTGACCATTGTCTTGCGTTAAGATAGTTGGTTCTTTGACCATCATCTTATGATTAGATAGTTGGTTCTTTGACCACATATCTGTGTGATTTGATAGTTGGTTCTTTGTCTAAATGTCTTGTGATTGAATAGTTGGTTCTTTGACTAAATGTCTTGTGATTGGATAGTTTGCTCTTTGACTAAATGTCTTGTGATTGGATAGTTGGCCCTTTTACCAATATCTTGTATTTGGATAGTTTGCTCTTTGGCCAAATGTCTTGTGATTGGATAGTTGGCTCTTTGACCAATGTCTTGTGATTGGATAGTTGGCTCTTTGACCAAATGTCTTGTGATAGGATAGTTGGCCCTTTGACCAATATCTTGTATTTGGATAGTTTGCTCTTTGACCAAATGTCTTATGATTGGATAGTTGGCCCTTTGACTAAATGTCTTGTGATTGGATAGCTGGCTCTTTGACCAAATGTCTTGTGTTTAGGTAGTTGCTCTTTGACCAAATGTCTTGTGTTTGGGTAGTCGGCTATTTGACCAATGTCTTGTGTTTGGATTCTTTTTTCGTTGACATCTTACTTTCGTCAGGATAGATGATTCTATGACCATTGTCTTTTGTTTGAATAGTAGGATATTTGACTGCCTCTCGTTATTCTATATATCGTGCCTCGAACACTGTATTGTGTTTGGCCGTTTGATAATTGGCTCTTTGATAACTCATTTGTGTTTTGATAATTGGCTCTTAGATAACTCATTTGTGTTTTGATAATTGGCTCTTTGATAACTCATTTGTGTTTTGACTTTTGGCTTTGACCAAAATCTTGAGTTTTAATTATTGTCTGTTAGACCAAGCTGTGTTTGGATATTAAGCTTCCTGGTCACTCTAGTATCTAAAGTTGCTAGATGTCTCCTTGACCACTGTCTTGTTTTGATAGTTAGCTCTTTGATCTTTGTCTTGCGTATGGACTCTTTGATTTCTGACTTTTTTATAGTCTTCTTTTGACTAAAATATGTTTAGCTAGTCGACTCTTAGACTACTGTTTTGTATTTGAACAGTTATATGTCATCTTGTGTTTTACTCATTTGCTCTTTGATCTGTGTTTGGATAGTTTGCTCTCTCATAAATGTCTTGTTTTGTTAGATAGTTGGCGTTTTGCAACCGTCTTTCTACTAATTTGGAATTTTTACCACTGGCTAGTATTGACCCCGCATGAGGATTTCTTTTGGTCAGTGTATTAGCATTTTGGTCGTTGCCTTGTGTTTGGTTGATCGACTCTCTGACCATTGTATTTTTGTATTGGATAATTGATTCATTGACCCTGGTCTTGAGTAATGATAAGTCGTTTTTTACCACCGTCTTTGGTTTTAGTTATTGATGAAGTGGCCAACGTCATGTATTTTTGTTATGTGCTTATATATATATATTGACCACTGTCTTGTGTTTGGATATTTCGCTCCTTGTAGTGGCTCTAGTATTAAATTATTATCAACTCTGGCTATTAATTGTGTTTGTTTGGTTGGCCCCTCAACTACTTTCATTTAATTAAAGGATGAAGCTTATCTCCAACAAGACTTTGACGCAAATAACCAAACGTGAAACACAGAAGAGCGAGCAAGAGAAAATTTTAAAAGAGACTTGTAGCCAACGGAACATCAGTATGATCAGTGTCATATTTAAATCGACGAAACCAGTGTACATCGAGTACCAAATTCTCTGGTTTGGTAGCAAATCATGTGATTATACTGATTACTTGTTCTTGTTTGGTATAACCCATAAGTCTTGACTAATAAAATTCATGATACTGAAAGATAAAAGAATGTATTGCTCTCTGTGTTCCTAAATGTTCGCGTCCAATAGGATTCTTATTAGCGAATATTTCCGAGATGATCTGGTATAATTGTTGATTGCTCTACTGAGATACATGTATTTGGCTAATGTCACATCAAAGCATCCGCCAGAAGTAAACTAAATGTCAATGTTGATGTAATTTGTGATATTTCTTGTTCTAGTGAAAGGTCAAGGTGACCCATGCTTGCCAGGAAACCACCAGCTAATCAACGAGCCCCACCGTAGCACTCTCTTTGTCCCCGAGAGTGGGGATAGACTTCTCTGTGATAGAGACCTTCATCCAGGCTGGTATGTCTTTGGCGGAAATGACGAAATACCCACGCAATGCGTTCAAGCGTATCATTGTGGTACGCATGCGCCAATATGGATACACGGAAGTAATCCATTGGTGCGTGACGGAATCGTCTCAAGAGATGCCTGTATAAACTATGGAATGCCGAGTAGTCCCGTGAAATGTTGTAATCATAAGCTTCCCATTCGAGTCAAGAATTGTGGGAATTTCTATGTGTACTACCTGAGTCGAGCACCCGGATGTCCCGCCGCATACTGCGCAGGTAAAACTTTTTTTGTATAAAATATACCTACCATTCTAAAAATTATTCTATCTCAAGAAAACGCTACCGCAACTTACTTCTTATTGAAATTGCGTTTATTTCGATATTTGTACACAACTTTTTTCCTTGTAGGAAGTAAAAGAGTATGTAATGTTGGATCTACCGGCACAGGTACAAATTGTAAAGGTATGAAATAAATATTGTAATAATTCTATAGTACCTTTATCATTGATGAAATACCTCAATACATTATTTTTATTTGGTGATAAGCCTTAAGCGCAAAAAAGCTATGTGGCCTGGAATAAGTTCTATATAACATGATATAATATAGCCTGTTTTTGTCACAGATTGTCGTCCAAATTTCAGGGGAATAGCTTATTTCAGCGTTTCAGGCAATCAAAGGAAAAATATGTTTTCTCCACATTTAAAATCTCTGAAAACTTGACCCATTGCCATTCCAATTAATAGCAATTTTACATTGAGTCTAAATCGTAGTTCAAATTTCTGGACTTTTCAGACTTATACCCTAAACTGACAACGTTCCCTAAGCTTGGCAATCCTGAAGTAACACAGAACAACAAGGTTCGCTTTCCATGCACCATTGACTACCCAAAAGGCGAGAAGGATGTGTCCTTTGAGGTCACGTGGACAGTTGATGGCCATGAAATCCTTGACCCTTTGACCCATCAGCCGGTGGTCTCGGTTTTGAATGGCGATTCAAGGACTGCCTATCTGGATGTTGACAAATTGCAGGGAAATTTGGACAAAAATGTAGGTTCTTATATACGACTTCGTATGGGCATGATGAAAATCATTTACTTACAAAATAACTACCTATGTTACAAATCTGAATTTTTTTATTAACTCGAACACACACACACACACACAAATCTTTTTGTAAACTCAATTTTATCTCTTCTTTTTCAGTTGCATTCTTTTTATACGCCCGTCTTAAGACAGGGCGTATTATGTTATGACGCTGTCCGTGAGTCCGTCCGTCCGTCCATCCGTCCTAGGTCATGATTTTCTAAAGCCTTTCAAGATATTGCATTGAGACTTCACCCATTACTTCATATCAAGCGACGTATGATCCACTTAGAGTTTCGAAAAAATTGACTTACTTTTAGCAGAGTTATGGCCCTTGAACATAAAAAATTTCAACAATTTTACAGTTTTCCGGACTTTTTTCCGCAGCCTTCGCAGTTATTGAATTGAAACTTGATATATGCCTTTGTAATAAATAATTACACATCCAGTTAGAGATTCGGGAAAATTGACCCATTTTTAGCAGAATTATGACCCTTGAACATAGAAATTTTTAATAATACAGTTTTCCATACTTTTTTTTCGCAGCCTTTGCAGCTATTATTGAATTGAAACTTGGTATACACCTTCATAATTACATAATAAATTATAGATCCGGTTTTAGTTTGTGTTCAATTGACTTATTTTGCAGAGTGGTGCACCTTGAACTCAGAATGGCTCTCAGCCCTATAACTTTCAGTTTTACCATTTGGGTTGGCTTTAGCAAGTCAAAGAACCTTATGTTTTTGTAAGGTCTAGGGTCAATGTCATTTTGTGGCTGAAATTAACAGGGTTTATGATGGAAATATTCATTTTGACAATTTATTTGAATACTTTTTTTATTCAAACTTTGTACACGTGAAGAACAAGACATGTTCTTTCGTATTTTTGGGTCTCTTACTCATGTTAATTGAGAAATGTGTAAAGGTCAAGTCACTTTGAGACTAAAACTGACATAATTGCATTCAGAATATTATTTATGAGAAATTAACATCCCGACGGGCGTATCTTGCAGCGTTGGTGTTGCTATTTTTTCCTCGATGATATCCATGTCTCCATTTTATTTTGAAGGTTAAGCTTAAATTCATCCATCGAATTTCCGTATAAGAATTTACCTACTTGTTTTAAAAAATCGCAATATACATTTTTTGGGGAAGGTGGGGAGTATGTTGTTTGCGACCTAGGTAAATCCTTATTAATTATTTTTTGCCAGTTACGTTGTAATGTGACGTCATATCACACCAGTACACCTGGACTCCGTAGTGACTCGGTGCCTAGCAACCCTTACTTTGTGGGATTTAAGGTATGTAAATATCACATTTCATTTTTTATATAATAAGTAATCACCATACGTAATTCGTAAACTTAAATTAATGGGACAATATATGAGTTATTAGAGATAAGATCGCTCCGGCCAGTAGATCACTTATACTATTACTGTGTTTCATATGTCGGACAGATTTCTATCATCACAAAGAACACGGTTCTGCTGAGGAAGGAGGGACTTGAATAGCACAGGCACACCATGATAAATTAGAAATTGTTCTATCATTTTGGTACCATTGAATCGGTAATCCGACATTGTATCACAATGATAAATACTAGTGATGAACCAATTGTCGGCGACAATCCATTGTCGATCGCTAAAACTCTTTCGATTCCGATTATCGATTTCATTTTCTTACAATCGATTGTCGCTGAAAGAAAGGTATTTTGTGTAAAGGTATTTATTTCCCTCTTTTCACATGTCACATAAACCGCTGCTAGTTGTCTTGCATGTAAACAGGCAGACACTTTGAAATTTAATGCTTTATATTTTGTTTTCAACAAAGTTTTCTTAATTTTATGCAGAAAAATACAATTTTTCTATCTTTTATGTTCCATTTTTCATGGACTTTTGTTTTCCGATTTAAATCGATAATCGATCGGTTTGCTCTTTCCGATTATTTTTCGATAATCGATTCTTAAAAGTCTTCCGATGTACAACACTAATAAATACTATAATTCCATATAAGGTCAGCACAGACAGCGTTGTTGTAGACGAAAAAGGAGGCGAGAAGAAGATCACGATAGAATCTACAATCCCTATACCCTGTAACGCTCTGAACCAGTACGACTGTAAATTCCCTATAGAAGTTCACCAAGGCAAAGATCCTACAGGTAAGTCAACGTCCTCACCAAGGCAAAGATCCTACTGGTAAGTCAAACGTCCTCACCAAGGCAAAGATCCTACTGGTAAGTCAAACGTCCTCACAAAGGCAAAGATCCTACTGGTAAGTCAAACGTCCTCACCAAGGCAAAGATCCTACTGGTAAGTCAAACGTCCTCACCAAGGCAAAGATCCTACTGGTAAGTCAAACGTCCTCACAAAGGCAAAGATCCTACTGGTAAGTCAAACGTCCTCACCAAGGCAAAGATCCTACTGGTAAGTCAAACGTCCTCACCAAGGCAAAGATCCTACTTGTAAGTCAAACGTCCTCACCAAGGCAAAGATCCTACTGGTAAGTCAAATGTCCTCACGAAGGCAAAGATCCTACTGGTAAGTCAAACGTCCTCACCAAGGCAAAGATCCTACTGGTAAGTCAAACGTCCTCAATAAGAAAGAGATTATACTTGTTATACGAGGGACTTTGAGGGTAGGCCTAAAGTACGACATCGCACCTGCTGGACGACTTATACATTGTGACGTCATAATCAAATTGTTTGACGGACCATTGAAGGTGTGATGTCGCGGATTTTGCGATTCATAAATTCTTGGTCTGTTGTAAACGTGTTTTAAATCCACGATGGTAAAATAAAGGGTAAATGAAATTTGACCAAAAGACGAAATGGAGGTTGCCTTATATTTGTCTTGATTTGTGAGATATTCTAAACTGCTGAAAAAATCTAAACATTTCACGCTAAAATAGACAACATTCAAAGGAACCTGACAATGGTCGCTCCTCCCCTTTCCCTTTTTCAACCGGTTCGTGTTATGATATACATTTATTTTGCTTTTTTACGTGTGTGGTTTTTTTTTAACTTCTGACTGTTGAAATTTCAATTTCATATCTATGTATTTGTTCCTCTTTTCCATTACTACTTTGTGGCTGTAACATTCATGTATATATATATATAGATCTATACGTAACTGAGCCAGTCTTCTGCACTTCAGATTTGTCGTGGCAAAGCTGTACCTACGACCTAAAGAAGGACCCTGTTGATGGAAAGTACAAAACAACCATTACGGTCAAGGCCACACGGGATTTCCTCACTGACCATGACAAACTTCACGAGATTGCCTTTGAACCTCTGTTCAGTTTGATGAACCCTGTTTGGATGGGCTATAACATCAGTCATATTCACGTAAGTCCCCTCTTCATTTCCATTTTACGTTTTGGATGGATAAAAGAGCTGCATATTATGTCGACGTTGTTGGGTTTGTTTGTTTGTTTGTTTGTTTTGTTTTTTTGTTTTGTTTTTTTGTTTTGTTTTGTTTTTTTTTTGCTTTTTGTGGTTTTTTTTTTTTTTTTTTTTTTTTTTTTTTTGGCGCCGTCCGTCCGGCGGAAACTTTAAATATTTTCAAGATCTCCTCTGCAACCGCTTCACATCCTCACTAAGTTTGTGTTTTTCGTGCCGATCGGTCAACAAATATGGTTGCCGAGGGCCTTGATTGACTGACGCATTTTCGACTTCTCCTCTGGAACCTCGGCACAGAATTTCACGAAAAGTTCTCAAGGTCCTCTATCAAGTTTGTGTAAATCGTGCCGATCGATCAACTAATATGGCCGTCGAGGACTCTGATTGGCTGTCACATTTTCGACCTCTCATGAACAGCTGCACAGAATTTCACTCAGCCAGAGTTACAGGAAGCAAATATAAAGGTCCTCCATCAAATTTTTCACTATCAGTCTTTTGTCTGCAACTCAGGTGAGCGATTTGCCCCTTTGGGCCTATTGATTGTTTTTGTTTGTTTATTTGGGTTTGTTTGTGTGTGTGGGGTTTTTTTTCTGTTTGCAATTTTGATTTTTTCCTTGATTTACCGGTACATTTCTTAATCATAGCATTACTCTTTGAATCCATCTATATACATTCATAAAAATACATCAGGCCATAGTAATTTAATATTTTGTCTCAGTTTTACGTTCGGGACTTTTTCCGAAAGGTACTCTCTCGCCAGGCATGAAAACACACAAACACACGATTAATTGGACTGAATTTTGGAGGAAGATTTAAAAAAAGAAACGATACCTTCAAATGAGGTGGATAATTCTGACTTTTGTGTTACAAAATCACTAAATATTACCTTCTGATATTGATACGTACATTTTATGGTAGTCAAAATTTACAGAGATACAATTTGATTAATTTGAGATATACTTCTGGACAGTTTTGACTGGAAAAAAAATGTGTTTGCGTGTGTAGGAGGGTATGTGTGTGTGTATGTTTTCTGAGCAATTTTCCTAAAAAGTACACACCCATCCGTGGACGTAAAACAAAATATTTCTAAAACCACTATGGCTTGATCATAGAATTCTTTTTGTTTACTCGCATCTTGTAGAATGATTTTTTTTGTGGAAGTATATTTAAAATAAAGATAACCACGATTGTATTTTTTTTTCAGATAAGGACCCTGGACTCTGACGTCACAGATTGTACGTCTTCAGGAGACCCTCATTTACGAGGACTTACTCATAAAAAGTCAGAGTTTCTTTCATTTTCTTGTTATATTTTTATCCGTATATGCACACTATTATGAAGACACGACTATTAGCTTTATTATGCGAATTGTCTGTCCGGACTGTCCGTCAGTATGTCATTGTTGTATGCAATTCATCATCATGCGGATCGTCTCTCTGTCATTCCATTTGTCCGTCAGCATATTTCAACGAACACTTTGATCAAATCTTAAGATTATGAAGCTGTAATAACTATTATAGATTAGACATTTACATTGCATGAATATATAGTTTCAAGTAATTTCTTCCCACCTAAAAGCATTGATCTTTTCTCTGCAAAAAAAATCCCTATTATTTTTTCATTTTAATAGAATGTATAACGCCTATGAGGAGGGAGATTTTCTTCTGTATGGCACAAAGCATAACAGTAGACCATTTGAGGTATAGTACTTAGCAATATTAATAAATACTTGAATTATTCTTTCTTTTTTCTTCTTTTTTTTTACTAGCATTGATCAAAACCTTTCGTTTTCCTTGACATCTTACATGTTTTTAAAGTCACTGTCATCAGCTGCTCTAAACTATTATTTACTTCTAACAGGTACACGCTCGAAACTGGGGTTGTGGTGCTAAATATCACCCTTGTACATGCGCAATAGTTGCTCGCGAAGGAAATGACGTCATTGAAATAGACATGTGCGAGAAGCGCATGAACGAAATTGCAGCGCCAGTTTTGAAAAAGCTATCAAGTGGGCCGTTGGACGGAACGACTGTAACCCGGGATAAGTCAGGAAAAAATTTCTATGTGAGTCCGAGTTTATTTACTGAAGGGACCTGTATAATTTGTTAATGTACAGAAGAAATGAAATTTAGTGCAAAATGGAGCTACAATTTTTAAAAGATAATCATGTGTATATAACTGTTCAAAGTACTCCAGTACATTTACTTGATTTGTCCAAGAAATTGAAAAAGGGGAAAATTAGAGAAGAGCCATTTGTCGCTTAAGAAGGCAAACATAGTAAAACTGCCTTCTAAAGGAATTTAAAGACGGCATGGTAACTTCTAATTCATTTCAGCTCTTTACATCATCGAATAAATGAAGAATATCTTACGATTCAATATCTTCAGATCAATTTTCCGTCTGGTACTAGAATCGAAGTGGCGGCACATGTTGCTACTCCAAGGGGGACCCATGAGAAGGACGGCTACCTCACCGTACATATCCAAGCTCCTGCAGACGATAAAGGACATACGGAAGGACTCTGCGGATCCTGGTCAAACACACCCGATCCCGATGGCGCCTTGGAGGGAAAAGATGGTGTAAAGTACACGGACAAACAAACGAATCAGTTTACAAATTCATGGAAGTAAGTAGTTGGTTACGAAAGAAGTAATAATTAAAGAATCACTGTCTAGTAGTTGTAAAGTCTAAAACATGTACTGCAACGTCAATTCGTGCATTCACACAGTATTACTTTGATTTGGGTGCCGGGGAGACAAAGCATCACTTGCTAACAAAATCCATCAGTATTTGATTTTCTGTTTTGAATAGATTGCCGCCCGGAACTAGTATGTTCTCACAGATCCCCAAACCTGAGGCTCACCTTAAGGTAGGACACCAGTACTGCTCATGTAAACAAAAAGTTGTCGACTGCACGAAAGGAAAAGGCGCCAATAATCCAAACAAAAGGGTGAGTGTTCGATACTTGATCGGGTTTATTTCCTTAAATTACTTACTCGTTTTTTCCAAATTCCCATATGTTTGAAATAACATTTTATTGCATTCATTTAATCACTACTTTCTTTAACTTCGATATGGAACTAGGTTTGCGCCGGTGGTAAATGTTTGACTCCCACATTCATAACGAAGGTCACCAAGCGTGACGTCACAGACGACTACGTTCCTGAATACGTCAGAGCCAGTATGTATGAACTACTTTACGAAGTTCAAATAGATCATATATGACCCAGATTCGACTCGAAAAGTTAAACTATTTTATACAATTATGTTCGGCTCTATACACGAAATACCTTTGGCTGCCACAAGAAATAACGTGAATTAATGGATGTTGTAACTAACCCGAACATAAGCAAATGACCACTTCCAGCGTAGCCATCAAAAGGAAGTCTCGGCTATGAGGTGTCTTATTAATTTAATTCTAAAAATTTCGATTAAACCCTTTCTACCAAAGTGAAATTAAACGAACTGCAAGATTAGCTACCAATGGTCTGCAAAAATTACATTCAACCACGTCAATGTTAGCCAAAGTAATACTACAAACAAATCCAACAATTAAGAATTATTACTTTTTTTTTTAAACTTCTCTTACATGTATGTCCACCAATTATAATTATACCTTTGATCCAGAAAATTAAATGTCATAAGCAAAGGAAAAAAGACCCAATATGATAACCTGAGGTGTCATCGATGAAAAATACATGGTCGTGCAAATTTCAATTTTAAGAGAAACACGTGCCCAGGGATGCTACCTTCCCTACACATAGCGGAATCACCGAATCAAGAGCCCGTTTAATGTGTACTTCCGCTATACGACAGTCCACGCTGTATCATCTATGCCAGCACATGTCTGTTATGCAGGTCGAAAGCTTCATCGACGCATGCGTGGAGGATGTCAAGGTTAGATTTATGAATACGAAGACGGTGTCATTATTATAGATCGACGTAATGGACAGCAAATCCAAAAAAATAAACAAAACAAAACAAAACCAAAAAAAAAAAAAACAAAACAAAAAAACAAACAAACCCACCAAAGAAACAAGTATAAGGAACGACACAGAATATCCTGCTCTGAATACCAAGAAAGAAGAACTCCAACAAGACTCGATCACAGCACCCACGCCAAAACACTTTATCACGCCTCGTACTAATTTCAACCAATGCCGTCGCGGTATGACGGTCACGTGGTATCCTACCTTGACGCTGAGGAAGGTCACTTAAATTTCAAACGTCAAAAATTACAAATAAAACGTTACAAAATGGTTCTCGGCGTGTTAATTCGTTATAGGGTTAGCTCCCGTCATACTTCCAACTCAAAGTAGGCGCGTAAACATGTAGGGGGTTCGGCCTACGGCCTCAACCCCCCCCCCACACACAAATTTACACACATACTTTGAGTAGGAAGTATGACAGGAACTAACCCTATAACTAATAGATTCACAACAGGACTCGATTACAGCACCAACACCAAATCACTGAATCACAACAGGACTCGATCACAGCACCCACGCTAAAACACTGAATCACAACAGGACACGGTCACAGCACCCACGCTAAAACACTGAATCACAACAAGACTCGATCACAGCACCCACACCAAAACACTGAATCACAACAGGACTCGATCACAGCACCCACGCTAAAACACTGAATCACAACAGGACACGGTCACAGCACCAAAGCCAAAACACTGAATCACAACAAGACTCGATCACAGCACCCACGCCAAAACACTGAATCACAACAGGACTCGATCACAGCACCCACGCCAAAACACTGAATCACAACAGGACTCGATCACAGCACCCACGCCAAAACACTGAATCACAACAAGACTCGATCACAGCACCCACACCAAAACACTGAATCACAACAGGACTCGATCACAGCACCCACGCCAAAACACTGAATCACAATAGGACTCGATTACAGCACCCACGCCAAAACACTGAATCACAACAAGACTCGATCACAGCACCCACGTCAAAACACTGAATCACAACAGGACTCGATCACAGCACCCACGCCAAAACACTGAATCACAACAGGACTCGATCACAGCACCCACGCCAAAACACTGAATCACAACAAGACTCGATCACAGCACCCACACCAAAACACTGAATCACAACAGGACTCGATCACAGCACCCACACCAAAACACTGAATCACAACAGGACTCGATCACAGCACCCACACCAAAACACTGAATCACAACAGGACTCGATCACAGCACCCACACCAAAACACTGAATCACAACAGGACTCCATCACAGCACCAACGCCAAAACACTGAATCACAACAGGACTCCATCACAGCACCAACGCCAAAACACTGAATCACAACAAGACTCGATTACAGCACCCACGACAAAACACTGAATAACAACAGGACTCGATCACAGCACCCACGACAAAACACTGAATAACAACAGGACTCGATCACAGCACCCACGCCAAACCACTGAATCACCACAGGACTCGATTACAGCACCCACGCCAAACCACTGAATCACCACAGGACTCGATTACAGCACCCACACCAAAACACTGAATCACAGCAGGACTCCATCACAGCACCCACACCAAAACACTGAATCACAACAGGACTCTATCACAGCACCCACACCAAAACACTGAATGACAACAGGACTCGATTACAGCACCCACACCAAAACACTGAATCACAGCAGGACTCCATCACAGCACCCACACCAAAACACTGAATCACAACAGGACTCTATCACAGCACCCACACCAAAACACTGAATGACAACAGGACTCGATTACAGCACCCACACCAAAACACTGAATCACAACAGGACTCTATCACAGCACCCACACCAAAAACACTGAATGACAACAGGACTCGATTACAGCACCCACACCAAAACACTGAATCACAGCAGGACTCCATCACAGCACCCACACCAAAACACTGAATCACAACAGGACTCTATCACAGCACCCACACCAAAACACTGAATCACAACAGGACTCGATTACAGCACCCACGACAAAACACTGAATCACAACAGGACTCTATCACAGCACCCACGACAAAACACTGAATCACAACAGGACTCCATCACAGCACCCACACCAAAACACTGAATCACAACAGGACTCGATTACAGCACCCACGTCAAAACACTGAATCACCACAGGACTCGATTACAGCACCCACGACAAAACACTGAATCACAACAGGACTCGATCACAGCACCCACGCTAAAACACTGAATCACAACAGGACACGGTCACAGCACCCACGCTAAAACACTGAATCACAACAAGACTCGATCACAGCACCCACACCAAAACACTGAATCACAACAGGACTCGATCACAGCACCCACGCTAAAACACTGAATCACAACAGGACACGGTCACAGCACCAAAGCCAAAACACTGAATCACAACAGGACTCGATCACAGCACCCACGCCAAAACACTGAATCACAACAGGACTCGATCACAGCACCCACGCCAAAACACTGAATCACAACAAGACTCGATCACAGCACCCACACCAAAACACTGAATCACAACAGGACTCGATCACAGCACCCACGCCAAAACACTGAATCACAATAGGACTCGATTACAGCACCCACGCCAAAACACTGAATCACAACAAGACTCGATCACAGCACCCACACCAAAACACTGAATCACAACAGGACTCGATCACAGCACCCACGCCAAAACACTGAATCACAACAGGACTCGATCACAGCACCCACACCAAAACACTGAATCACAACAGGACTCGATTACAGCACCCACGACAAAACACTGAATCACAACAGGACTCGATTACAGCACCCACGACAAAACACTGAATAACAACAGGACTCGATCACAGCACCCACGACAAAACACTGAATAACAACAGGACTCGATCACAGCACCCACGCCAAACCACTGAATCACCACAGGACTCGATTACAGCACCCACGCCAAACCACTGAATCACCACAGGACTCGATTACAGCACCCACACCAAAACACTGAATCACAGCAGGACTCCATCACAGCACCCACACCAAAACACTGAATCACAACAGGACTCTATCACAGCACCCACACCAAAACACTGAATCACAACAGGACTCGATTACAGCACCCACGACAAAACACTGAATCACAACAGGACTCCATCACAGCACCAACGCCAAAACACTGAATCACAACAGGACTCCATCACAGCACCCACGCCAAAACACTGAATCACAACAGGACTCTATCACAGCACCCACGCCAAAACACTGAATCACCACAGGACTCGATTACAGCACCCACGACAAAACACTGAATCACAACAGGACTCCATCACAGCACCAACGCCAAAACACTGAATCACAACAGGACTCCATCACAGCACCCACGCCAAAACACTGAATCACAACAGGACTCTATCACAGCACCCACACCAAAACACTGAATCACAACAGGACTCGATTACAGCACCCACGCCAAAACACTGAATCACAGCAGGACTCCATCACAGCACCCACGTCAAAACACTGAATCACAACAGGACTCGATTACAGCACCCACGTCAAAACACTGAATCACAACAGGACTCGATTACAGCACCCACGCCAAAACACTGAATCACAACAGGACTCTATCACAGCACCCACACCAAAACACTGAATCACAACAGGACTCTATCACAGCACCCACGCCAAAACACTGAATCACAACAGGACTCCATCACAGCACCCACACCAAAACACTGAATCACAACAGGACTCCATCACAGCACCCACGCCAAAACACTGAATCACCACAGGACTCGATCACAGCACCCACGTCAAAAAACTGAATCACCACAGGACTCGATTACAGCACCCACGCCAAAACACTGAATCACAACAGGACTCGATCACAGCACTTACGACAAAACACTGAATCACAACAGGACTCGATGACAGCACCCACGCCAAAACACTGAATCACAACAGGACTCTATCACAGCACCCACCCCAAAAAACTGAATCACAACAGGACTCCATCACAGCACCCACGCCAAAACACTGAATCACAACAGGACTCGATGACAGCACCCACGCCAAAACACTGAATCACCACAGGACTCGATCACAGCACCCACGTCAAAACACTGAATCACCACAGGACTCGATTACAGCACCCACGCCAAAACACTGAATCACAACAGGACTCGATTACAGCACCCACGACAAAACACTGAATAACAACAGGACTCGATCACAGCACCCACGACAAAACACTGAATAACAACAGGACTCGATCACAGCACCCACGCCAAACCACTGAATCACCACAGGACTCGATTACAGCACCCACGCCAAACCACTGAATCACCACAGGACTCGATTACAGCACCCACACCAAAACACTGAATCACAGCAGGACTCCATCACAGCACCCACACCAAAACACTGAATCACAACAGGACTCTATCACAGCACCCACACCAAAACACTGAATCACAACAGGACTCGATTACAGCACCCACGACAAAACACTGAATCACAACAGGACTCCATCACAGCACCAACGCCAAAACACTGAATCACAACAGGACTCCATCACAGCACCCACGCCAAAACACTGAATCACAACAGGACTCTATCACAGCACCCACGCCAAAACACTGAATCACCACAGGACTCGATTACAGCACCCACGACAAAACACTGAATCACAACAGGACTCCATCACAGCACCAACGCCAAAACACTGAATCACAACAGGACTCCATCACAGCACCCACGCCAAAACACTGAATCACAACAGGACTCTATCACAGCACCCACACCAAAACACTGAATCACAACAGGACTCGATTACAGCACCCACGCCAAAACACTGAATCACAGCAGGACTCCATCACAGCACCCACGTCAAAACACTGAATCACAACAGGACTCGATTACAGCACCCACGTCAAAACACTGAATCACAACAGGACTCGATTACAGCACCCACGCCAAAACACTGAATCACAACAGGACTCTATCACAGCACCCACACCAAAACACTGAATCACAACAGGACTCTATCACAGCACCCACGCCAAAACACTGAATCACAACAGGACTCCATCACAGCACCCACACCAAAACACTGAATCACAACAGGACTCCATCACAGCACCCACGCCAAAACACTGAATCACCACAGGACTCGATCACAGCACCCACGTCAAAAAACTGAATCACCACAGGACTCGATTACAGCACCCACGCCAAAACACTGAATCACAACAGGACTCGATCACAGCACTTACGACAAAACACTGAATCACAACAGGACTCGATGACAGCACCCACGCCAAAACACTGAATCACAACAGGACTCTATCACAGCACCCACCCCAAAAAACTGAATCACAACAGGACTCCATCACAGCACCCACGCCAAAACACTGAATCACAACAGGACTCGATGACAGCACCCACGCCAAAACACTGAATCACCACAGGACTCGATCACAGCACCCACGTCAAAACACTGAATCACCACAGGACTCGATTACAGCACCCACGCCAAAACACTGAATCACAACAGGACTCGATCACAGCACCTACGACAAAACACTAAATCACAACAGGAATCAACACCAGCACCCACGACAAAACACTGAATCACAGCAGGACTTGATCGCAGCACCCACGCCAAAACACTGAATCACAACAGGACTCGATCACAGCAACCACGCCAAAACACTTAATCACAACAGGACTCGATCACAGCACCCACGCCAAAACACTGAATCACAACAGGACTCGATCACAGCACCCACGCCAAAACACTGAATTCCAACAGGACTCGATTACAGCACCCACGCCAAAACACTGAATCACAACAGGACTCGATCACAGCACCCACGCCAAAACACTGAATCACAACAGGACTCGATCACAGCACCTACGACAAAACACTAAATCACAACAGGAATCAACACCAGCACCCACGCCAAAACACTGAATCACAACAGGACTCGATCACAGCACCAACGCCAAAACACTAAATCACAACAGGACTCGATCACAGCACCCACGCCAAAACACTGAATCACAACAGGACTCGATAACAGCACCCACGACAAAACAATGAATCACAACAGGACTCGATCACAGCACCCACGCCAAAACACTGAATCACAACAGGACTCGATAACAGCACCCATGCCAAAACACTGAATCACAACAGGACTCGATCACAGCACCCACGCAAAAACGCTGAATCACAACAGGACTCGATCACAGCACCAACGCTAAAACACTGAATCACAACAGGACTCGATCACAGCACCCACACCAAAACACTGAATCAAAACAGGACTCGATCACAGCACCAACGCCAAAACACTGAATCACAACAGGCCTCGATTACAGCATCCACACCAAAACACCAAATCACAACAGGACTCGATCACAGCACCCACGCCAAAACACTGAATCACCACAGGACTCGATCACTGCACCCACGCAAAACACTGAATCACAACAGGAATCGATCACAGCACCAACGCTAAAACACTGAATCACAACAGGACTCGACCACAGCACCAACGCTAAAACACTGAATCACAACAGGACTCGATCACAGCACCCACGACAAAACCCTGAATCACAACAGGACTCGATTACAGCATCCACACCAAAACACCAAATCACAACAGGACTCGATCACATCACCCACGCCAAAACACTGAATCACCACAGGACTCGATCACTGCACCCACACCAAAGCACTTAATCACAACAGGACTCGATCACAGTACCAACGCTAAAACACTGAATCACAACAGGACTCGATCACAGCACCCACGAGAAAACACTGAATCACAACAGGACTCGATCACAGCACCCACGCCAAAACACTGAATCACAACAGGACTCGATCACAGCACCCACGCCAAAACACTAAATCACAACAGGAATCAACACCAGCACCCACGCCAAAACACTATATCACAACAGGACTCGATAACAGCACCCACGACAATACACTGAGTCACAACAGGACTCGATCACAGCACCCACGCCAAAACACTGAATCACAACAGGACTCGATCACAGCACCAACGCTAAAACACTGAATCACAGCAGGACTCTATCACAGCACCTACGCCAAAACACTGAATCACAACAGGACTCTATCACAGCACCCACGCCAAAACACGGAATCACAACAGGACTCGATTACAGCACCCACGCCAAAACACTGAATCACAACAGGACTCTATCACAGCACCCACGACAAAACACTGAATCACAACAGGACTCGATCACAGCACCCACACCAAAACACTGAATCACAACAGGACTCGATCACAGCACCAACGCCAAAACACTGAATCACAACAGGACTCGATCACAGCACCCACGAGAAAACACTGAATCACAACAGGACTCGATCACAGCACCCACGCCAAAACACTGAATCACAACAGGACTCGATTACAGCACCAACGCCAAAACACTGATTCACAACAGGACTCGATCACAGCACCCACGACAAAACACTGAATCACAACAGGACTCGATCACAGCACCCACGACAAAACACTGAATCACAACAGGACTCGATCACAGCACCCACGCCAAAACAATGAATCACAACAGGACTCGTTCACAGCACCCACGACAAAACACTGAATCACAACAGGACTCGATCACAGCACCCACGCTAAAACACTGAATCACATACAAAGTACATACATTACTTTATTAGTTAAATGATAGTGTAGACCATTATATTAATATGTAGACGAAAATAGACTCAAAAGGGAGAGATTGTGATGATCAGCAGACATTGAAATCGCGATGTATGTCGTACCGTGAGGTATTCATTTGAACCTGATGGTTTTGATATAATATTTTCAGTATTTGTTTGTAAAGATGGTTTGTATTTACTAATTTTAGTGAACTTACGGATAATTAGCATTCTGGTAAGTTTTCATATTCCATGTCTATTCATAGTATGCAGATGGTGACCTCTTCACGATCAGTCATATGAACGCCTATGACATGGTTTGTCAAACGGAAGTAATGAAGGATGTGACCCGATATCGGTACAGCGCCGACGGTGAGCCGATACCTCCTACTGAAATTACTTCCGGTAGGTGCCCGGATCAGTGCAGCAGACAGGGCACGTGCATCAGAGGGGTGTGTCATTGTAACCATGGTTACACTTCCGTGGATTGTTCCGTTAGAGTTGGAGTAGCTCCTCAAGTCCATCGTTTGAGAGGGTGAATGTTTATTTGTTACTTGAATTAAACTTTTCAAAATATTCTTGACCTTATTCAAAGGAATGAAATGTTCAATTTCCCAAAAATTTCGAGACAATGATGATGTTCCTTTATTCCTTGCTAGTTACCCATAATGTCAAAATAATGAACAAATACATTTTTCAACCTCAGGAAGCAATTCACCAACTATCGCCGTTCACACTTGCTGTCTTTTTTGCATTAATAATATTTATGGTATCACAATATGGTGCAGGCTTTATTCTGATTACTTGGAGTGTATCAGATGTGCATTTCAAACGATTTGATTATGATTGTGTTTTATGTTTTAGAGATGGTGTGTGTGATATTCGCTCTCAGCAATGCGGCAGTATCAATGTCGTCGCTGAAAACATCATGGACTCCAATACTCTGTCGTGTAAAATGCAGTTATTCAATGTAAGGACCATATCACTTTGTCTTAGTACGAAACACATAGATTCTGTTAAAATACTGCTTTGAGTCTGAATTCCTGCGAAAATTATTCACTTTTACGAAACTTAGATAACCACACCTTCTATTTCCTTGGCATACGGCCGTCCTTAGTCGGCACCGGTTGCCCATTGGTCTCGTTGGTTTATGTGTAATCCTTTGTGTTTGATGTTTCTGTGTTGTGCGTTGACTCCTTGTCCCTTTTGCGTCTCTTCCTGTGCTTGTCTGCTCTGTGTTTTTGCATTGGGTGTTTTGGGGTTTTGCTGGAGATCCTCTCCTTTGTTTTAGTTACCTTTATTCCCAACCCATCTTAAAACATGTATGTGTGTGCTATTGTCCGTGATTTCTCCGGATTCAGTACTTTATCTTGCGGGCGATTCTTCTGGAATTCAGTTTAAAATTCAACAACGTTTACATATAAAGTCACTAAGACCCGAACCTCCTCCATTTTGATGTCTTTATTTTCAAATCACAGGAGGATGGAACGTTACATAATGCAGTATCCACAAAGGGAGAATTTATCAACTTCTTGGAAGTGAGCTGTCCAGTCCCTCCTAATTCAGTCACTCTAGGTACGACATTGATAAAAAAAAAACCAATGAAAATAAGCTTAAAATGCATCGATACACGCTCTAATACAAGTATTAGCTTTTACAAAAAGCTTGCTTGCCGTCAGTTAGCCGAGTTGAAATGTTGTAAAGGAGTAGGTTCAGAAACTACCGATATTGGCCCTGTTCAAACATAGATTCTAAAATTGTTTTATTTCATGTTATTTCTTTATGAAAGCAATGACAAACTTTGATAGTTCAGAAAAATACGACGTTCGGGAATCTGCACGTGCTGTGACGTCATCTATGACGTCGTTAATCCATGACGGTATGCCGATTTCCGTGTTTTTTTACATGTTTTAGAGTCTTTATCCTGAAAATTTGCCCTTAGCACACGTTGTCACAGAAATTGAATTGGTAATAAATTGAAGATCATACTCAAATCTTGCTATATAGAGAATTTCGTTTCTGTGACGCACTGTGCTGTGTATCTATTTTAAAGTTTTCTGTGTTGTACTTCTACCAACCTGAGAGAGATTTAGCGTGTGCAGCTCTCTTTAGAAATCAGAAAATCGAGAAATTTGTTTCAGTGTCTACAGATTTTGAGAATAATTTTTATACAGTTTAATTGTTCTTGATTTCTCGTAACTCCTAACATACATGTAATAAGTGCTTTTATAACATATTTACCAGGACCAGAAATTAAGTTTGATAGGGCGATTTTATAAGATATTTTATAGGCTCAGTATATCGTGTACGTTAAATTAAACGAGTTTCTGGATATAAATATACGATGTACATATCAGTATTGAATTTATATTAAAACTAAAACAATCAAAAGGTCTTCATCTTATCAAAAGTTTCAAAAGATAAAGATGACAAAATCTTGATTTTCCGATTTCTGAAGTGTGCTGCGCGGACAGTAGCAACAAAAAAAGATGGACGATATAGGTATACGTAAATTACAAAAAAAAAAAGTTGAATGAAGAATGTATTTAAGCATTCATACATGTGCATTCTGCAAGTGTAATGGAAGGTTAATATATATTGAATAAAATGAAGAAATATTCGCTCATTCTCCAACATTATTATTTTCAAACGCTAAACAGAAATAGTAATAACTGTGACTACAGTTATTACCTTCTCAAATTCAAAACGACAAACAGAAAAACGAAATTTCTATTCAGAAAATGAGAGAGAGAGAGAGATAGTATCGGAAAATGTTATTATTATTGGTATGACTTATAAATTCCAATTTAGATTATGCAAATACATGTATGATGTACGATACTCTAGCTTATTACTTAGCTTGTGTTCATGTTTGGTACAAAATGTACCCGGGATCTGAGTTCGTAATGTATCAAGAGGGAGGAAATCAAACAGTCTGTTTTGTATTTTCATGAATCCAACATCAAACTGAAAGCACTGGTCTAAAGAGAGATCTTTGGCCGGGTCAGCACTAGTGTTGAAGACATTTAGGAATCGATAATCGGATTTTTTCGTAGATAATCAGAAAAAGTGAAATGGATTAAATTCAGAAAAAAATATTTCAAGAAAAATGCAGCATGACATTTACCGAAAAAGGTTGCATTTTTTTCTGCAAGGAGTAAATCTGAACATAATTGAGCGACATGGGTCATACTCGAACATACGGAAGCCCATTGGTGACAGGTATGAATTATAATTTATCTGGCGGCCGCCACTTAATTTATCTGGCGGCCGCCACTTATTTATCTGGCGGCCGCCATGCAGATAATTTATCTGGCGGTCGCCAGATAATTTATCTGGCGGCTGCCAGATAAATTAAGTGGCGACCGCCAGATAATTATTTGCCGACTCCAGATAATTTAAGTGGCGGTCATCACATAATTTACAATAAATCAAAACAAAATCAATACATAACATGTCCTTTCTGTTCTAGGGTGCTGAATTCATCTTCTCTTTTCATTTATTTGGTATGAAAGATGAAAACAACCAGATGAAATGTAACAAAACATTTATCTGGCGGCCACCACATAATTAAGTGGCGGCCACCAGATAAATTAAGTGGCGGCCACCAGATAAACTAAGAGGCGGCCACCAGATAAATTATCTGGCGGACACCAGATAGATTTTAATTCACACCTGTCACCTACGGGCTTCCGTACGAACATGACCTTTTTTGTAAAGGCTATATAAAGGAAGTAAATCGATTCGTTGTAAGGGTTTCTTTAAAATGTTCAGAACCATGTTTAGGACGACGGACGAACGGACGGACACACACACACACGGGTAGATCGATTTAATCCAGAAATCTATTACCGGCATGAATAACCTATTAGGAAGCTCGACTAGGAAGTTTGATGGACGGACATGTTCATCGCTCAATAGCCCCGAAATTTTGACAGGATGTTACATGTAACATAATGAAACGAACTTTTTAAAAATTTACTTATGTTCATATATCATGATCCAATCGTAGTCTAGGTGTAACACACAATTCTTTGTTTTTGTGTTTATACCTATTTCATTTTTTTTTTTTCAATCGATTTGTAATATGCAGCTCCCGGCTTGAAAATCGATCTTTTTTTTATCAAATTTTCGCACAGATCTAAGTTTATTCTAGTATATGCTAAATGCTGATATTGAATTTGAAGACGTTAAACATTAATAAAAGATGAAATATCACCGCATCGGATGTGCACTTTTCAACTATACTTCGCAAACGATTACATAAATGGACAATGCGATAATCTGAATGTTATGATTTGTTAATTTTCAAATCTAGTAAAAATACACAATAACTGGAAATGAAACACAATCTAAGTTCTTTAGAATGTAAAAGATACATTTACCAGGCGCTGAAATGGATTATTATGAGCTAAAAGACAACGGACCTCGTTGAAATTAAGAAACTGTCCAGGAAGCAAGTGTTTTTTTTTTTTTTTTTTTTTTTTTTTTTTTCAGGTATCAATATGTTATCTATTCAGAGATTTTAAAATGAAACATTTCATTCGTGCACATCCACAGGGGCCGTGGCCAGATTTTATTTCTTATTCTGTATATATCAAAATTCCATCCCCCTTCCCTCCTTCCATTTAATCAGTTACGTACAGCTATTTCATGGGAATAAGAAAAAAAATCTGGCTACGGCCTCTGCGTGCGCTTCCGTATGTCGTCTGTCCCACACATTGTTTATGTGTTTAGGATATTTTAAGATTAGAAACGTCATGAATGATGTTTGAAACATTGAAGCTACATGTATGATGCAACAGTTACATTTACACCGGTAAAAAGATTCATCGAAGTAAGTTGCAATTAATGACAAGAAAATTTATTTCGCATGTCACTTTAAATATCGTACCGGTCGACACCCACAATAATAACACCCCCAACCTTCCTTGATCCCGCATAACACATGCACTATCTACATGTAAGATAAGTTTGAACACAATTCGATGGTCATTTAAGAAATAGAGTATACTTTTATGGATACCTTGAATGCACAAGCGTATATAAAAAAATATGAGAAATAAAAAAGAAGAAGAAAAATAACAGGACCAAAATCGAATGGAATATACCAATTAGAAAACTGTTCATGATTTTTGAATGTATACTAGTAAAAAAAATTTTATGCGACATTTTTTTTAAAAGGTAGGATCTTTTGACCTAATAACTGTTATATAACGAAATTAACTTCTGCAGAAAAAAATCCAATATGTGAAAAATACGCTCCCGTCTGCGTGTTCACGAGCAGATTTCAGGACATGGATCTCGAGTTTCCGATGAAAATACGCCACGCATCTTCTCTACCTTGAGGCTATACCAGCTCATATCTTTTCAAATAGTCTAATTTAATCGTAAATGTAAATACTTTCTTTTCTTCTTGTTTTTTTTTTTTTAATTTATTGCTCCGTTACAGCTACTATTCATAAATTTCTTATGGCAACATAACGTCGTGACGGCGTCATGTGACGACGTCATTGACGACGCTCAATACGCTATACCATGCCTCAAACGATTCCACATATTTTCGTCAATTTTAAAGATATTTGAAAAAAGAAAACAGTTTCAGAAACTGCAGACATCAGTTATTGAACATACAAAATTTCATTCAAAAGTACGACAGGGCCGAATTCCATGGTTACCGAACCTACTCCTTTCTAGTTAGAAAAAAATGGAATAAAATGTATTTATCAATCGCACATTTCCGGGCTTTTCCGTTTTTTCAGATTCAAGTGACGTAAATTTCCGAAAATCTGCATGTTACAGGACGTATCGGTGCAAAGACTTTTCGTCTGTTATTTCGGAGGAAAATACACTAATGCGATATGACTTTCATTTGTCAGGTCATCAAGACTCTTAAGCCGACCTAATGAGAGAATCTTATACACAGATTCTGAATAACCTAGACAAATATTTGCATTTTATACAATTGTCAATCAATCATATTGCCAAGAGGTATTCTATCCGTGCAAGTAGGTTACGAATGATTACAGTATACCGTCAGTCATGACTGACGGTAATGACGCAGAAACCATTTTCAGTCTTCAGAGTCCTATGACCTTGACATTTGAACCCCAAAAATCAATATGGGTCATCCGCGGCTCATGATAATCATTTCTAGCAAGTTTCATGACGATACTATCAGGTAAAATAGGTACAGGCTCAAATATTTATTATCCGTAAAGTACTATGACCTTGACCTTTGGACTCTAAAATCAAAAGTGGTTATCCTTGACTCATGGGAGACATCTCTGGCAAGTTTCATAATTAAAAGATGCTCAAGATGTAAGTAAATGTATGAGGTTTCATTTCACTAGCACTAGTCATATTTGATTTATAGTCCGGAAACCAATTGTTGTACAATATGCTTAAATGTTGTGTCTTTTTGTTCTTTCTCTAAATTTAAGGTACATCACCCACTCAGACCATTAAGGTATCCCTGACCAATGACGGCAAGGTGTACAGCAGTGTAATGAACCTTAAGGTGTACGACTCCCGATGTTACCAGTGTGATAATGGTGGTAAATGTTCAAGAAAGGTCAGTATGACTCCCGATGTTACCAGTGTGATAATGGTGGTAAATGTTCAAGAAAGGTCAGTACGACTCCCGATGTTACCAGTGTGATAATGGTGGTAAATGTTCAACAAAGGTCAGTACGACTCCCGATGTTACCAGTGAGATAATGGTGGTAAATGTTCAACAAAGGTCAGTACGACTCCCGATGTTACCAGTGTGATAATTGTGGTAAATGTTCAAGAAAGGTCAGTACGACTCCCGATGTTACCAGTGTGATAATGGTGGTAAATGTTCAACAAAGGTCAGTACGACTCCCGATGTTATCAGTGTGATAATGGCGGTAAATGATCAACAAAGGTCAGTGCCACTACCGATGTTACCAGTGAGATAATGGTGGTAAATGTTCAACAAA
Source organism: Pinctada fucata (assembly GCA_028142955.1). NCBI lineage: Eukaryota > Metazoa > Mollusca > Bivalvia > Pterioida > Pteriidae > Pinctada > Pinctada fucata. Next base: position 1,355,036 of record AP027109.1, on the reverse strand, counting down.
GGTCAGTATGACTCCCGATGTTACCAGTGTGATAATGGCGGTAAATGATCAACAAAGGTCAGTGCCACTCCCGATGTTACCAGTGAGATAATGGTGGTAAATGTTCAACAAAGGTCAGTATGACTCCCGATGTTACCAGTGTGAAAATGGCGGTAAATGATCAACAAAGGTCAGTGCCACTCCCGATGTTACCAGTGAGATAATGGTGGTAAATGTTCAACAAAGGTCAGTACGACTCCCGATGTTACCAGTGAGATAATGGTGGTAAATGATCAACAAAGGTCAGTACGACTCCCAATGTTACCAGTGTGATAATGGTGGTAAATGTTCAACAAAGGTCAGTACGACTCCCGATGTTACCAGTGAGATAATGGTGGAAAATGATCAACAAAGGTCAGTACGACTCTCGATGTTACCATTTAGATAATGATGGTAAATGTTCAACAAAGGTCAGTACGACTCCCAATGTTACCAGTATCATAATGGTGGTAAATGTTCAACAGAGGTCAGTACGACTCCCGATGTTACCAGTGCGATAATGGTGGTAAATGTTCAACAAAGGTCAGTATGACTCCCGATGTTACCAGTGTGATAATGGCGGTAAATGATCAACAAAGGTCAGTGCCACTCCCGATGTTACCAGTGAGATAATGGTGGTAAATGTTCAACAAAGGTCAGTACGACTCCCGATGTTACCAGTGAGATAATGGTGGTAAATGATCAACAAAGGTCAGTACGACTCCCAATGTTACCAGTGAGATAATGGTGGAAAATGATCAACAAAGGTCAGTACGACTCTCGATGTTACCATTTAGATAATGATGGTAAATGTTCAACAAAGGTCAGTACGACTCCCAATGTTACCAGTGTGATAATGGTGGTAAATGTTCAACAAAGGTCAGTACAACTCCCGATGTTACCAGTGAGATAATGGTGGTAAATGTTCAACAAAGGTCACTCCCGATGTTACCAGTGTGATAATGGTGGTAAATGATCAACAAAGGTCAGTACGACTCCCGATGTTACCAGTGTGATAATGGTGGTAAATGTTCAACAAAGGTCAGTATGATTCTCGATGTTACCAGTGAGATAATGGTGGTAAATGTTCAACAAAGGTCAGTACAACTCCCGATGTTACCAGTGCGATAATGGTGGTAAATGTTCAACAAAGGTCAGTACGACTCCCGATGTTACCAGTGTGATAATGGTGGTAAATGTTCAACAAAGGTCAGTACGACTCCCGATGCTACCAGTGTGATAATGGCGGTAAATGATCAACAAAGGTCAGTATGACTCTCGATGTTACCAGTGTGATAATGGTGGTAAATGTTCAACAAAGGTCAGTACGATTCCCGATGTTACCAGTGTGATAATGGTGGTAAATGTTCAACAAAGGTCAGTGCGACTCCCAATGTTACCAGTGAGATAATGGTGGAAAATGATCAACAAAGGTCAGTACGACTCTCGATGTTACCATTTAGATAATGATGGTAAATGTTCAACAAAGGTCAGTACGACTCCCGATGTTACCAGTGCGATAATGGTGGTAAATGTTCAACAAAGGTCAGTACGATTCTCAATGTTACCAGTGTGATAATGATGGTAAATGTTCAACAAAGGTCAGTACGACTCCCGATGTTACCAGTGTGATAATGGTGGTAAATGTTCAACAAAGGTCAGTACGACTCCCGATGTTACCAGTGTGATAATAATGGTAAATGTTCAACAAAGGTCAGTAAGATTCTCGATGTTACCAGTGTGATAATGGTGGTAAATGTTCAACAAAGGTCAGTACGACTCCAGATGTTAGTACTTACCAGTGTGATAATGGTGGTAAATGTTCAACAAAGGTCAGTACGACTCCCGATGTTACCAGTGCGATAATGGTGGTAAATGATCAACAAAGGTCAGTACGACTCCCGATGTTACCAGTGTGATAATGGTGGTAAATGTTCAACAAAGGTCAGTGCGACTCCCGATGTTACCAGTGCGATAATGGTGGTAAATGTTCAACAAAGGTCAGTACGACTCCCGATGTTACCAGTGCGATAATGGTGGTAAATGTTCAACAAAGGTCAGTACGACTCCCGATGTTACCAGTGTGATAATGGTGGTAAATGTTCAACAAAGGTCAGTACGACTCCCGATGTTACCAGTGAGATAATGGTGGTAAATGTTCAACAAAGGTCAGTATGATTCTCGATGTTACCAGTGTGATAATGGTGGTAAATGTTCAACAAAGGTCAGTATGATTCTCGATGTTACCAGTGAGATAATGGTGGTAAATGTTCAACAAAGGTCAGTATGACTCCCGATGTTACCAGTGTGATAATGGTGGTAAATGTTCAACAAAGGTCAGTATGATTCTCGATGTTACCAGTGTGATAATGGTGGTAAATGTTCAAGAAAGGTCAGTACGACTCCCGATGTTACCAGTGTGATAATGGTGGTAAATATTCAAGAAAGGTCAGTACGACTCCCGATGTTACCAGTGTGATAATGGTGGTAAATGTTCAACAAAGGTCAGTATGATTCTCGATGTTACCAGTGTGATAATGGTGGTAAATGTTCAACAAAGGTCAGTGCGACTCCAGATGTTACCAATGTGATAATGGTGGTAAATGATCAACAAGGGTCAGTATGACTCTCGATGTTACCAGTGTGATAATGGTGGTAAATGTTCAACAAAGGTCAGTACGACTCCCGATGTTACCAGTGTGATAATGGTGGTAAATGTTCAACAAAGGTCAGTACGACTCCCGATGTTACCAGTGTGATAATGGTGGTAAATGTTCAACAAAAGTCAGTACGACTCCCGATGTTACCAGCGTGATAATGGTGGTAAATGTTCAACAAAGTCAGTACGACTCCCGATGTTACCAGTGTGATAATGGTGGTAAATGATCAACAAAGGTCAGTATGACTCCCGATGTTACCAGTGAGATAATGATGGTAAATGTTCAACAAAGGTGAGTACGACTCCCGATGTTATCAGTGTGATAATGGTGGTAAATGTTCAACAAAGGTCAGTACGACTCCCGATGTTACCAGTGTGATAATGGTGGTAAATGTTCAACAAAGGTGAGTACGACTCCCGATGTTACCAGTGTGATAATGGTGGTAAATGTTCAACAAAGGTCAGTAAGATTCTCGATGTTACCAGTGTGATAATGGTGGTAAATGTTCAACAAAGGTCAGTACGACTCCAGATGTTAGTACTTACCAGTGTGATAATGGTGGTAAATGTTCAACAAAGGTCAGTACGACTCCCGATGTTACCAGTGCGATAATGGTGGTAAATGATCAACAAAGGTCAGTACGACTCCCGATGTTACCAGTGTGATAATGGTGGTAAATGTTCAACAAAGGTCAGTGCGACTCCCGATGTTACCAGTGCGATAATGGTGGTAAATGTTCAACAAAGTTCAGTACGACTCCCGATGTTACCAGTGCGATAATGGTGGTAAATGTTCAACAAAGGTCAGTACGACTCCCGATGTTACCAGTGTGATAATGGTGGTAAATGTTCAACAAAGGTGAGTACGACTCCCGATGTTACCAGTGTGATAATGGTGGTAAATGTTCAAGAAAGGTCGGTTCATTTGTCTTCAAGTCGATCAACTATTTTTGTGAATCTCCATTCTATTAACCCCTTTCTCCAAAGCAGTGTCTCTTACCACCTTCTTTATCTAAAAGGCAGCTTTTCGTCATTAGGTATGGAATATATGTATTGTCATTGGGCTTTTACTTTAATTTTTTTTCAGGAACAATTGGACTCTTGTATTTTCTGCAAGACTTCTTCTCCCCACACTATTTCGTTTGTAGATGTTTTTTATATCAATTTTATTTTTCTTTTCAAATTAACCTTTTAAGGGTGATACCTGTTTAATCAATGGAAAGTGTTACATGAAAGATGAACAAGATCGTTCACATGGTATGTGTGATCCAGCTAAAAACGCAACGGGATGGTCGGGCACTCCAACCGCCGTTAAAGGTAGGATGGATTTACTTTAACTTGCAGAGAAAAATGGCTTTCAAGTTGAATTGATCTATGATTTATGATATAAGCATTCCAGGCTCGTAATTTAAAACTATTCATCAACGTTCTCTTTCGGCAGTCTGTGGTCAAGAGCATATTTAGCGTTAAGTAGGTCGACTGTTTCCAAACTCGTCTGTTCAAGTCTTAGACGCGGCCTACTATCAAATTTCAGAAAAGTCCATAAAAAATGATAAAATGACAAACTCATTACACTCCCATCATATATGGGTCGGTAAAGGGGATTAATGAGGCTACGATCAAACTCAAAGTTCCCTACTGCAACATTCAAGTCCTATCATACAAGCAAAAAACGATGAGAGTAACTCTAGCTCCTAAATGAATCACGATTACACATGAGGTATGCTTCTTGATGAATATTAAATAAGTTTCTATCCGGATTATGTGGGCAAAACTCTCTCAATTACCCGAGTACAAAGAAGTCTAAATTGTCAGACTGTAAAATGTACGTTGAAGGTATACAGAAGACAATTAAACACAATGAAAAAATAAACCAAACAACATATAAATGCATATCAGATACAAAGAGTACATGTACACAAAACAGGTTGTTCTCTGTGGATTTGGACGAGCGGGCAATGATGTGATTTTCTCAAAGACTCTGGCAAAAAAAATGTAACCTTCAAAAGTGATTTCAAATATCTAAACAAGCACCGGTACAAACAACAGCAAATCACCAATGATAATAAAGCATCATTCAAAGACAATACGTGTATGTTGTATATAGGCCAGAACATGAGGCAGTTGGCGTCCAGTTTGAACTTGTGGCCAAGTTGACGGTGTAATTGTCTAAGAACGTAATTTTGTTGTTGGAAATTTTGCCCTTTTTAGCAGTGAGAGGGACTCAGTATTTTTTAAATAGTATTCAAATGAACCAAATTTGAAAAGAGAATGATTTCATTTTGTCTTTTTACAGAAATAGACCACTATACTTCCTCATACAAAGGATGCGCATGCCCGTTTGATGCCACAAGATTCGACTGCGCATGTTGTCAAAATGGCGGATGCCCATGTGGAGAATTCCAAACAAATCAGTGCACTTCCTGTCAACAAATGGACTTGTGTGGAAAATTCCCCGATCTCTTCCCTCTTGTGTAGATTTATCATATTCATATTTGCATTCAAACAAATTTAGACATAAAAAACACAACGGTTGTATTTCATTTTATTATTAATAATCATGTTGTTCCTGCCCCTATAGGACTGGATCGTGCTGAGAAATCTGAGAAATCCACGCATTGTACATGGATAGTGTAATAACTTAAAGGACAAGATCTTTCCACAAAAATTAAAATATCATTATTCTTTAAGTAAAACAAAGATGAATTCATCTGAATATGAAGAGCTAAATTTGCAAACATGTACATACATAGAAAAATACAATCACACAAGTGCTCATGGTACAGAATTCAAATCTGTGAGAGCTCGTGTTCAAATATAGCAGTATCAATATCCTAGTTATTATATCACAGACCTTAATGAAAAAAAAACAACATTAAAGCCAATAAAGGAACAACCCTACTATTTTGTAAAAAAAAAAAAGGATTTTCTCGAAAAGAAGGGAAGCAGAGACCAAAATAAGTCTAAACAGATCTTGTGCGCAAGGGACTTAAGCGACTTAGGTCAGGTGAACCATATTCTATGAGCCCTAGACGTCGCTTCCTAGATCAGCCCGGCATTTTTTGTGTGCATCAGACGACAGATATCAGTATGTAAGATAACAAATTATGCCAGATCATTTGTGCCTTCAAACCAGGGACCAAAATAAGTATTCTTTTGTTTCTCGAAAACAACTTAAGTCATATTTTGTGTACTGTACACAAGATTTCAACGACAAATACACCCCAGATTTTGTTGGCATCAGATGCCAGAAAACGGACAACATTATACGTGCACCAAACAACGTACAATGTTCAGAATTATTAAACTAGAATGTAATATTGAATATTTGATCCACGGGAATCGGAGCTCACGTGTGAAGAGATAAAGCGTATATTAAAGAAATTGATTCAAAGTGAGGTCAATTTAAGTTTGTTCGTAGGAGACCTCATTTTCGTATATTGACATTCCTCATTTTCGTATATTGACATTCCTCATTTTCGTATATTCACATTCCTCAGTTTCGTATATTCACATTCCTTAATTTCGTATATTGACAATTAAGCTTCGAAATTACATGCTCAAAATTCCACCGGACATTACTTTATCATACGGACTCGGACTTATTTACTCTTGCTGTAAAGAATTTTGATTTCGCGACGAAACTTTTTGTCCCTGAATCCGTAAATGAACGGATTGACTGCACTATTTATGAAATATGACCAGATAAATGTGTAATAAAATTGCCCTTCTAATAAGGACATACCACAGTCAAATGTTTTGTTAATGAAGAAAATAATCGCAAGAACATGATGAGGAATCGCGCTGATGACGTATGCCATCGTCACCACGAATAGAGTTCCCGTGGTTTTCACCAGACTGCTGTTTGAGAGAGTTCCGCGAGTAGTTCCGGAACAGAAGGTGTCTTCCCCAGTAGCTCGAATGGAATCGGTGAAAGTCTTCGAGGCCTTACGCACGCTATTCTGGAAATTACTGTGACGAAATATTTGTCGGCCAATCAGCAAGTAGACGGCGACCAGCGCCGAGGATACAAGGAGTGAATAGCTGACAGTTATGATATGGAATAACGCCATTAGTCTCTGGTATTTCAATGGCGCCAAACAACGCTGACCCTGTAAAAAAAATTATTTCAGTTAGAGAAAGGAATCAGAAAATATAATTTTATTTAATACGACATTTCTTAAGAAGTTAAATACATAAGGAGAAAAGTTTACTACTCTGAAATAAATAGTTTTACATAGAAAAATATATTCAGCTGAAAAAGATGGGGGATACATGTATGCTTTAGTTAAATAAGTGTTACGGTACTTAAAACTAACTTACCACGAGTCCAGGTATACCAGTTGGAGCTTCAGTTAGTCCGTAAAGGAAAACAGCGGGCCATGAAAGTAGCACTGCAACTATGAGACACAAAACACACAGTTTCTTTGCTTGTGTCGTTGTGATCTGTCTTTTAAGTGGTTTTAGTACTTTCCGACATCGGTCTATTGCTATGACAACCAGAGCGGAAGTAGAACATACGGAGCAAAAGTACAACAGGAAACGGAAAACCTTACAGAACAGGTCGGACGGAAACGTTACGGGATGAAATAGATAAGCGATCACCAAAGGCGCGCTGACCGTGCAGTTCAAAATATCTAGAACAGCTAACCACAAAACATATATCCTATAGTTTGAGTTTTTGTATTTTCTACTGTACACGTATAAAACATGGATGTTACCAAATAGTCCGATGACAATTAATGATGACAGGAAGATGATTCCTCCGAGCATGCGTAGAACTAGAATTTTATTAACTTCCGATAGAGTTACATTTTTTGATTGGTTGAATTCAAGGTGTTCTTTCACCCACACATGGCACACTTCCTCTACTGTTAAATTGGAATCGTTGAATGCCATACTTATGCTTCTTGTTCTGAAATAAGTAAGAGAGAGGATTAATTGTTTTGGTGATAATAAATTGAAAATTATAAATAAGATATTTCCTTAATTTATACACTAAATTCCTGCATCTGACGATTAAAATTCCTCTGATTTAGTTTCTGTGTTACCTAAGTGCTAGAAGTGAATTTATCGTCAAAAAAGACCAATACATGGCCAGTGGTCGATATGTACATCCAATCTAATTAAAATCAGATCTTCTTCTCACTTGGAGAAACGTTTCTCCAAGAGAGAAGAAGATCTGATTTTAATTAGATTGTATATACATCATTATTAAGAGGACCCAAAACGACACAGTTCATGATTTTCGTAAGTTGTAATAAAGCCTGTGTTTGTGAAACACGAATGCCCCCGGTGACATCTTTGTTAGTATAAACTTCATTTTCTTTTAAGTATGTGAAAGGTCAAGTTCAACAATTTTGGTATCAATGGAAAGGTCTTGTCACAAGGAATACACATGTGAAATATGAGAGTCCTATCACTTACCATTCAAAAGTTATGCCCAATGTTAAAGTTTTTGAAAATTAGGTCAAAGGTCAAGGTCAAGGTCACAAGGTCAAAACTTTTGGTATCAATGGAAAGGTCTTGTTGCAAGGAACACAAATGTGAAATATGAAAGCCCACAGATGTGAAATATGAAAGCCCTATCACTTACCATTCAAAAGTTATGCCAAATGTTAAAGTTTTTGAAAAGTAGGTCAAAGGTCAAGGTCAAGGTCACGAGGTCAAAACTTTTGGTATCAATAGTAAGGTCTTGTCACAAGGAGCACACATGTGAAATATGAAAGCCCTATCACTTACCATTCAAAAGTTATGCCCAATGTTAAAATTTTTGAAAAGTAGGTCAAAGGTCAAGGTGAAGGTCACGAGGTCAAAAAGTTTGGTATCGATGGAAAGGTCTTGCTTGTCACAAGGAACACACATGTGAAATATGAAAGCCCTATCACCTTCCATTCAATAGGTATGCCCAATGTTAAAGTTTTTGAAAAGTAGGTCAAAGGTCAAGGTCACAAGGTCAAAAATTTTGGTATCAATGGAAAGGTCTTGTCACAAGGAATACACATGTGAAATATGAAAGCTCTATCACCTTCCATTCAAAAGTTATGCCCAATGTTAAAAGTTTTTTCGGACAAACAGACAGACAAACAGACGGACAGGCCAAAAACTATATGCCCCCGAATCTGTGATTCCGGGGGCATAAAAAGAGCTATTATTGTCTTGTATCTTGGCTCCTCATTTTCTTACTATGGCGATCGATCTGTCTTAGACAGTTAAAGAATGACAGTATGATAACATAATCTATCAGTCTAAAGACAGACGTGCAATAAAACATCGTAACATTGTAAATGTACATCTCATATGTTTATGTTAATGGTATTGTCCACTTAGATAGCATGAATACTTGTATGACCCTTCAAATTATGAAAGGTGTTGTTATGTGGTTATCCGGATTGCGTACACAAGACTACCCTTCTCCCGTGTACTCGTTGGTCTCGGAAATATTTGTTACGTTACCTACGCAAGGAACTCTCAGAACTTACTAAGGAAAGTCACGCGAGAACATACAGGAAAAAAATATTCAGTATACGTGTACTTCGTAACATAAGAATCTTGGAGCAGCTTAATAAGTTAGGAATCAAAATAGCTTTGTCTAAAGTCTCAAATTTCAATTTCATGATTAAATGCATATCTATGTGCATTTAGAATTTTAATCATGAAAATTGCAGCTGCATTAACTCTAATGTGCAAGTAGCTATTGAAGCTTTTGAATGAAGCATGATGGTTTAGCTTTAGGCACTTTCCATTTAACTATTGTTGTTTGAACGATTGGTTCTTCGGTATTTTCAAAAGATTTTCATTAGGCAGTACGAATCCTTGGAGAGATTTGTAACAGATTGTCAACATATGACAGGGATATCCACTATAGAAAAAAAAATAAAGAATTCATTATTTCTTAGTTTTAAAAAGGACCCTGTGTTTGACAGCTGTAACGACTGTTAACGCGGTACGAACCCATATCTCGCAAAAATGACTTCTTCAATGTAGTATAAACTGTTTTGAAATATATTATTGAAATGTATTTAAAATCTGAATTCAGAATCTTTATAAAAGTTCAATTTCATTGGCTTAAATTTTGAAGTCCTGAAATAACACAGCCGCAAAAAAATGATGTAATTCCATATTTTTTACTCAAATGATGTAGGGGAAAGTGGTCGAGTGGGACAAAATGAACTCTTTCATTGATTCATTTTTGTAATGCTACAATTACAAAATAAAAAAAAATGTGTTTGTGAAACACGCATGCCCATGGCCAAACTCTAAGGTCATAGTCATGGTAAAAACTGTTGGTATCCATAGAAAGGTCTTGTCATAAGGAATATGCATGTGAAAAATGAAAGTCACTTACCATTCAAAAGTTTTGGTCAAGGTTAAAGATTTTCAAGAGTAGGTCAAACTCCACGGTCAAGGTCATTTGAAGGTAAAATTTCGGTATCCATGGATAGGTCTTGTCAAAAGGAATAAGCGTGTAAAGTATGAAAGCCCTAGTACGTACCAGTCAGAAGTTATGGCCAATGTTAAAGTTTTTGCAGACAAACGGACAGGACAAAATTAAGGAGCTCAGATAGATCTACATGTTCCTAGAAAAGAGTGTAAAATGAAAGTTCAAAAATAAGGAATTCAACAATGTGTACGAAGTTACTGACCACATTCTTCTTATTCTACAAATTCAAAAATCACACGAAAAATTAAGCAATGAAAAATTATGTTTTTATAAAAATGCTGAAATGACTGAGATGTTAAGACCTTTTAACTAATGAAAATGACGCTAGCATCCCGAAATGAGTGGGATATCGAGTCTGTGTAATTACAGTTTCTATGGCAGAGTGTTCAGAAACGAGATGAAATCATTGAATGTTCCATAATATAGTTTTTATTATCTAGAACTTCGGCTTGATTATTGTTTTTGTCGCATACTGATGAAAAAATCTTTCGAAATGAATTTGATTAACTTCTGATTTGATATGAATTGTTGCTGAAAGATCAATAATATTACATGAATTATTACAAATAAAAGAAACTGAAATCATTATTTCATTGCGCGAAGGACCATGTATATAGAAGGTCGTGAGCGGATCTTGATGGGATTAAACAAACCGGGGTCTCATAGATTTGATCTTCTAGTGCACAGGATTGCAAATTCTTGGTACACATTCCATGCTACATGCACTTCCTCGAAAACCATAAATAGGAAAACCTCCCCTTTATTAGAAAAGCCATATCCCCACAAAAAGGTCTGGATCCGTCCCTGACGTTGCTTAATATGGATCCAGGCCATGGTTTTACCATTTATAAACGTTATCAATATGACTTCCACACCAAATTAGCTTTCAGAAATTAATAACAGATTCTGAATAATATTTATCCTTATTAATCGATTATGACAATAGAAAATTCAGAATTTGTTTTTCGGTTTCTTTTATGAGATTCCGGACCGCCACAGATGTTATTTTCAAATGAAATCTAGGATGACATAAAAAAAAGTTCAATTTTTCTATTATCTCGAAGGTAAAACAGAGAATGAAGTTGTGTTTGGGGATACACGAAAAAAGGTCTTGTCGTGAGAAATATGAAAGCATTGTGTACAAATATGTTTAATAATCGACGTTAAACAAACATAGGAAATACAAAAATACAGTACTAGAATTCGCTGTCTGATCCTTAGTCTGGCTCCTGAGACCTCGGGAACCAGACTACCCGATCCTCCATACAGGCAATCGTATGTTCTCGGGCCTTTCCGTCGCACGATCAGAGTATTTCCTAAAGAAAGGGGCGAGCATGTGTAGGTGCAAAAAAAGAATGGAACACCAATCCAATCTCAGAAGAGCCAAGAAGAAAAGTGGCTACTTTGTCAAAATTATCAGAGTATAATCAAATAGTATCTTTGATAAGACAAATTTATTTGATTTGTCATATCAAGGAAAATGAATGGAATTATTTTTTGAGGAAGGAAGGAAATCAAATTGTCAGACTTGAAGGATTAGTTATTGCCTTTTGGTACCAATATTAAATGACGCAGAAAACATTAAGGTTTATTTCCGGGATGCAAAAACAATATCTGTTTAAAAAAGGGTGAAATTCTGGTTCATTAATCATACTGATATTGGTATAATTTAATAGACAGGAAATATAATAAAATGAGAGTAGACCCAAGGGCAACTCCAAATACTTTCTCTGTAGTAAACCATTATTACATGAGAGGCTGGGTTTAAAAGTATGAGAGGACAAAGTATATATGTGATGCACAATCGGAACATCTCAGTCGCCCCTTCCAATGTCAAAAGAATTTTTAGGCAATAAAGGTCAAGGCGTTCCGATTGAAGTATCGAGAATCCAATGGTTGCATTATATGGTCTCGGTCTAGTTCAAAGTAAATCTAACTACATTTTAAAATCAAGTCTCTTTTTGTTGACATTTTTCGGGGTTTTTTTTTTCATTTTAAAAAGAAGAAATAGAGTCTTTATATTTTTGCCGTACATTGCAAAAGGAAACTTGTTAAATTTAAAACGCTAGCCCGTCCCCTCTCCACCCCCCCCCCCCCCCTTTCAAATACGAATACATGTATACATAAAAAATTTTGTTGAGTATGATTCCTTGTATCTCCTTCATCGGTTCACGGAGTCCTCATGATAATGTGTATACATGCACTTAAATCGATTATGTAAATTCCAGTCAAACATTTTGAGGAAGACAACACACATGCACACAGAAGAACACTCTCCAATTCTTTAGTGCATATTGAGATGCAACAAAACTGACATTTTTGCGAATTTTCATTTCCATGATGTTTTGAATGCTATCATCAGGATAACGGAAATAGGAATTAAGTGATATATAGGCGATGTGATTTTCTTTAATTTACCACACTTTTGTCGATAGTAGTGAGACTCAAGAAAACATGTATGTAGTAATCGATGAGGTTTGAAAGAAGGAGTGTATGAGAGTTCATTGGGTCCACACCTAGTATCTGAATTATTTGTACCAAAAATCTCCCACCTTATCTAATTGTGAACTTTTAATTTACAACAAATGTACTTCATCAAATCGATAATACTTGTAGTGCGGGGGAGAAGTGTAGAATCGCAACACAAAACGGAGCCAACAATTTACATATAAAAGTACACCGTGCTGCTCTCTTTCCGGGAGGAACACACAAATGGAAAGATTTTACAGTACGGCCGATACTGGTATGACATATCGATCGATCCGATAAGTATCGCGATACCGACCTACACTGAACGAAGGAATCTTGAAATTAAAAAAAAAATAAGCCTTTTGCCTTTAAGGTAGATTGACTAAATCCATCCCTTTTCCATTGATCCTCAATTTTTACGGGCGCAGACAAGCCAAAACCCTCGTCTTTTTGTACCGTGTCAATACATCCCCTAGCCGGTCTGGACCCCCAAGATTCTAATCCCAGACAAAATGTGCTCTCCCAGGATCATTAACAACACTAATGTTTATGATTGTACCATTGTAATGTCCGGAGTGGATGGAGTTAATTACCAACGTACTAATTTGACCCTGAACAATCAAAGTTGACCATCAATACCTGAGTGTACCTGATCTAGTCATCTACCATCGGTGGATCTAGGACTTTGCATCGGAAAGAAAGGGGGAGGGAAGCGGGATACTAGTAAGTATTCTAGCTGTTCATATCTATACACAGGGGTGGGGTGGGGGGAAGGGGAGCGGGGTACTAGTAAGTATTCTGTTCATATCTATACACAGTATAGCAGAGTTACTTTCCATCGCGGCGATAAATATTTTTCAATACTCGTATGTCTTAAAAAACACCTCAGCATCTTACTGGATTTTTACATAAGAGATGGATACATCAACCCCACCACACCCCATTCCATCCTCATTCCTGCCGGGTCACTTGCACAATACCAAAGCACGATTTACATACAGTTCTAAAGCTCTTTGATAGTAATTTCTTTCTTCAACGTTCAGCTATGTGGCCCCCTCCTCTTACATTTCCATCTTTAAATGTGCCACTGTACTGTACTCATTAATTTTCATCAAAAAGTTGTCTAAAAGTGACTATATTATTTATCATATTTTTAAGCTATTTTCTAATTTATCTTTACATCTGCTTATTCATGTTATTTATTCATCTATTTCTCGGGATTCGATCATTTGAATTCAATCATATTTTGCGAGATTTTTTTTTTTTTTTTTTTTTTTTTTTTTTTTTTGGTCTCCTCTCGAGATGAAACAATCAAGCAGTGAAACAAAGCTAGAGAAAAAATGAAAGACATTTGAACACAAAAAGCTTACCGTGTACTAATCAACAAGTTAACCATCCATCTTTAGCACAGCGATGACTTGCACATCATGCGAGATGTCTAATTATCAAAGCAGTACGAACTATTTAACAACGAGGAAGGATTTGTGGTACATCGCTGCGATTCTTTGATGTCTATAAGCTATGATATCAATTTTAAAACTTTTCTTGTGTTTCATATGTGTTAAGAAAATGCAATCCAAAACATTCATAGGGGGGTTAAATGGTTTTTGTGTGGTTTTGGCCAGTATATTATTAAAACATTATTACATAAAAATGGGAATTGAGCATTTCTGGCAAATTCTAGAGGGAGGGTCTAAACCCCCAACCCCGCATCCATCTTAGAGATCAGCGCTTTTTTAAGCTCAATGGAAAAAGGCAACACCCCCCCCCCCCCCCGACCGGAACTCCACTTCATCCCCTCCCTTCCTTACTATTTTTTTCTAGACAGGTATACGTAATATCTTACTATTATGTACTCTTGTCTCGAGAAGATGTTCCCTTCCAAATTCCTGGATTTACAGGAAAAGGTCGATTGGTATTCTTTATAATTTACATTTAAGCTATCGATAAAACAATTTAAGCGTGAGTTTTGCCGCTAGTTTTACGTAATAATTCTATCCCGTCGCTCTGATACATCCTTTACACACATCATACTGATGATTTTAACAGCACCTCGTTACGTATTGAATAATGACGAATTAATAAGCAAACTTTGAACAGAAAATCAATACAGAAAGTTTATTTTTCTTATTGGAAAATAAATTCCATTACAGGTTTCATCGATACTTCCTATGCAAATCATATTACCCGGTATGTTAAAGAATGCATGTACAAGGATTCAAGAAAGAGTGGTAACAAACTGAAAATAAAATTATCCAGAAATTTATTTATTTATTCATCGATTTTTTTTTCATTTATTTGTTTACTCATTTATTTATTCATTATTTTTCTTTATTACACACACTAAGCATATATGACAATTCGTCACTTTCATGTAAACTATGAATATCATTGAATAAGACACTTTTCCCGATACGATTGTACTTTATGTATCCAAATGACACATATTATATTTGGAAAATATGACAAGATTCTCATGTTTTTACGTTTATCGATCATACTGGAAATTGGCCATTTTCTGTAAATTATGTCTCTTCAAATAAAAAGAAAATAATGAAATCCAACAGCAATCTAAAAATCAGTTAACATAGAAAAGTTACATATTATCTCCTTCTATCGTTTGTTGTGAAATAAGATTTTTGAAATAACACTGACTTATGAAAAAAGGAAAGGAAAAAATAAAAATGTACTTACCAATAAGAGTGATATATAAGTCTTTGTTAACTAACAGTGAAGACTATCGGAATGAATTAACTGTGTTTTCCTCATTGTCTCGATGGAATCTTTGATCGCTGTTACAAAATCAATCTCTGCTACCGCTAGATCGGTCCTGATGGCTGAAACAGAAAGGGGCGGTGATATATATATATTCTTTTTTTTTTTTTGGTACAGGCACGGTCCTGATAGCTGAAACAGAGAGGGGCGGTGATTTTATTGTACAGGCATGGTCCTGATAGCTGAAGAAGAGTGGGGTGGTGATTTTATTGTACAGGCACGATCCTGATAGCTGAAACAGAAAGGGGCGAAGGTACGGTCATGGCAGCGGACACAGCAAGGGGTGGTGATGTTATTGTACAGACACGGTCCTGATAGCTGAAACGGAAAGGGGTGGTGATTTTATTGTACAGGCACGGTCCTGATAGCTGAAACGGTAAGGGGCGGTGATTTTTTTGTACAGACACGGTCCTGATAGCTGAAACAGAGAGGGGTGGTAAATTTATATTGCATAGGTACGGGCCGATATAGAAATATAATGAAACACGAGGCCCAAGTGGGTCAGATTCAGTTAAGTGAATCTCTTTTAAAATCAATTCAGATTGACTCAGTCATCCACAATAAATGTCATTCTATCAATGAATTCTTTCTTTTTCAAATGATCTAGACAGTCATGTCAACAAGATTTCATACATCAATCAGTGACCTAGAATTTGATGTCAAATGTCATCTTGGAAAAAAAAAAAAGATCCATGTCATTGAGTGGAACCTGGGGTTAGATTGTACCTCCCCAATGTGAGGTACGACCTACCCCGGGTGTACACACGATGGATCCATGTATGAAATATGCATCTCAGTTTTCTGCATATTCAATGATTAAAACACCCCCCCCCCCCCCCCGAAAAGAAATCGAGAGCTTGCATTAAACACTTGACTCAGCAGCATTAAAATAAATGACCTAAGTGATGAAGCAACTTTGTTTCACTGGCATCAATTTGTCATGTGTGGAATCATAGCTCCTTTTTAATAATGAAACAGACACTATTGTTCGAACGGAAATAATAGTGAGTAGTGTCGAATTTACTAATGATGACATAAACATAAAACTAACGTAAAATGACCGAACCATTAGTATTTAATGCATTCATACAAATGGTAAATGGGATTGTAGTACGATACAGGCGTGTATGCAGAGGGAGGATGAGATATCAGGGTTCTACTATTATTATGATAACATTTTTATTCACTAAAGGACTTATCCAAAAATGTAAACATAATAACTTTTTGTTAAGCTCCTAGGTGATTCAGAATCAAACATGTCATGATGATACTCCTAAAATGCCAAAAAAACCAAAACAAAACAAAAAACAAAACAAAAAAAAAAACAAAAAAAAAAAAACAGAGATAAATATTTCCATTCATACTTCTCTTTTTCTCGCACAAATTCAAAACTTTACAGAACTTGATTTATCTTAACTATTACCCCCCCTACGGAAGCCCATTGGCTTCACAGAAAAAAATAATTTATTGCGTATATACGCAATACTATTGCGTATATTCGCAATAACATTGCGTATATTCGCAATAACATTGCGTATATCCGCAATAGTATTGCGAATATTCGCAAAACTATTGCGAATATTCGCAAAACTATTGCGTATATTCGCAATACTATTGCAAATAAACGCAATAATTATTGCGTATATATACGCAATAGTTTTGCGAATATTCGCAATAATTATTGCGTATATACGCAATAATTGCAATTTCATATATACAGTGATTGGGGTTAACAGGCGGATCTAGAATTTTCTAAGGGTAGTCCAAGTCAGCGGAGGGGGGGGGGGTAGTCTTTGGTGTTGAAAAGAAAGCAAACCAATGCATATAACAATATCAATATATTACAAAACAGAGAAAATCAGTCATTCTTGCAAATTGGAAAGGCACCGGGGGGGGGGGGGGTCCGGACTATATATTCATTTTACACCTTTCAATGACTTCTAAACATAATTCTTTGCAAATTGTGGCTTAAATAGCTTTTCCTTTTATTTTTCTTAATGCATATTAAGAATGCAGACCTAGATTTCCCGAAAGGGTGAACAAGATCAGCTAAAGGGAAGGGATAGGGAAGAATCTAGCCAAGGATTTTTAAGAAAATATGATAATTCTAAAAGCAGTTTCGGCAAATTTAATGGAAAAGGGAGATCGATGGATAAGTTGACCCCTCCCCTTGATCCCATTCATAACCATATATCACGTTTTACGTTTCTCTCACTTTCATCCAAACTTTTAAAATAAGTCAATAAAGTGTTCAATGTTTCTATTGGTGGAAAGGGGGGGGGGGGGGGGGGGGGGGGGGGGTGGGGGGGGGGGGCTCGGACCAAAATATATGAACCAATCCATTTGGGACACTTCAGAAAGCAGAGCCTCCTCTGTTCGTCTTTACAACATAATTCTTCGACTCTCTCGCGGGGGAAGGGTTGGTAGAGAAAAGAAAAGGCACTAGGAGAAACCTTATTTTAACGGGGTTTTTTTTGTTGCAAAAATTGATTTTCCGATATAAGACCATAGTAATTTAATGTTCGGTTTTACGTCCCGATTTTTTTCCTAAAAGGTACTCTCCCGCCAGGCATGAAACACACAAATACACTGTACACGATCAATAATAGGAATTTGGAGAGGAAGACTGAAAAAATAAAAGATTTTTTCTTCGAGTGAGATGGATATAATGCTGACTTATTTTATAAAAATCACTATTATCATTTAAAATTTAATGATGTACATACATTTTGTCGAATTCAGTATATTAACTGATTTGCCTGAAAAATGCCTGTTTGTGTGCGGTTTTTTTTTTCCTGAGCAATTTTTTTTTCAAAAAGGTACGTAAAACAAAATATTTGATTACTATGACCTTATAATCGAGGACATTCATTTATACATGTATTATCCCTTGCAAAATGGAAAAATACATTACAGAAAATTTCCGACTTGTTTTGCTTGCCTGCATTTAGGATTAAAACTCTGACTGCTTTTAATAAAGTATCGTTGAATTCTTAGATTAACAGAATTTAGAAACGATGTCTACTTCATTCCTTAAGGATGTTGATATTAGTTTCAAAATAGAATAAAAACAAAACAAGAGGTCCAATGGGGTCACATTGCTCAACTGAGGTCATGAAGGGAAGAGATATTTTTCTTTGTAACGGTGACCAATGACGTAACTTCATGTGAGCTATTAGGAATAATTATCATCATTTTTGGCGTTATCTACAGGAAGCAACTTGGAGCTGCAACTGGGGAGTGATGTTTTGCTTTTTCACCTCCATTACAGCTGATTCATACATATTTTTAGTATGAAAATCAATGATTTTTCAGTTTTAACTTTCATGTCTGGGGGCAACATTCATGTCAGACCGAGATGGGTATTACTTTATGCCCACCGTCATTAGCAGAACACAATAACAAGAGGGAGGAGTGGACATATCGCTCACATGAAAAACTAGCCGTTAGTGTGATTTAGATATTATTAATTATAGTCATAAGCTTATGAAATAATCAAATAAAAGAAATTTGAGAGATATTGCAAATAAGTGCGTTTTACAACAAGAGACTTATTAGAAAAGCAATTATAATATGTTTTATATATTCAAACTTAAATCGATATCTGTGTACTAGTTCTAGAAAAAGTTGTCAAAATTATGCAAAAAAAATATTAATTATAATTTTTTTTTCTAGAATTTTGAATTGCTACGCTACGACATTATAGATACCTTATACATGAGGATCGAAATGAGACTTTTATCTTCAATTTTGAATCATTATTGACTTAAAGTACCCAGGGGTGGATACAGGATTGGGAGTTTAAAGGGCGTTGAATATATCAATTGGCCCAAGAGGGGCCCAGGATGAAGTGCTAGTGGGGCCCGGGTTCCTAACCCACATACCCCCCCCCCCCTTTAAGATGAATGACCGTTTTGTTTGACGAAGACAGTTATGAAATGTAATTTTATCCATTCGAAATCTTGAAGCATCTGGTGAGCGAACTGGTGCAAATTTTTTTAAATACTTTTGGGGGGGGGGGGGGTGTTACACACCAAAAGCCAATCCCCTTTGCTGTTCACCGCTGTTAGCTAGGGTACATTGACTTAAATGGTATACTTATAAGAAGCATTCCGTTCAAAAATGAAGTTGAGGTGTGGAAGGGGATACATTATTTCATCGACTACTGAGTATGAAATGGATATCATACTTATATGGCTTCGGATTTTTATTGCAAATAAATAAAGTTAGATGGCGAGCGGCCGCTAGCCAGCAAAAATTTGCTCAAATTTGACTTCAAGGGACCAGAAATTAAGTGTATACATAATAGTTTGAGCCACAAAATACCTTACTTTGACGATTTCAGAGGGGGGCGTACGCCCCCCCAAACTCCAGGCAGCTCTAGTTTACGTTCCGTTACCCTACTCTACAACATTGTTTGACTGTAAGGAGGAGACAACTCTGTTCGGAGAATAGTAACCCCCCCCCCCACGCCCCACTCTAAATCCGCCAATGGTAACTCCAATGAAGATTCATTTATCTGAAACATGCTGCTCCCTTGCAACAGAGTTCGAAACGTCGTGTTTCTTCACAAAGATGTAATTTAGTGTTGTATTCTTATACAGAAACATCTCCTGTGAAGTGAAGAAGTTCCAAACCTTCGGTCCCTGGACCCCAAATAAGTTATCAAAATAGAATTTTCACCACTATTACTGATTATATAATATAATAGATTTAAGAATATGAAAGTATAGGATGGGACATTTGTTTGTAGAAACAGTTCCAAAGACCTATACCTTTCTATTGAATTATTCCTGCGAAAGGTATAGGTCTTCAAAAAAGTTTTCTGTATTCGAGTTTTATTAGATACAAACATTGAGATAATGAAATATTCTGCAATACTTGTATATTGATGGATTCGAATTTTATCAGACGTTTTGCATTAAATTTTTTTTCTACATAATCCCCTTCAGTATATATACACTTTTGCCTCCGGTGTTTAAGGGCCTCAATACCACTTTTAAAAATCTCCTTATCTTGACTGGTCAGAAAGTCAGCCACTGCAAGTATGACGTCATCATCGGACTGAAAGTGGGTGCAAGAAATAGCTGCTTTCAGTTTTGGTAATAGATGAACGTCTGATGGAGCAAGATCAGGTGAATAAGGCGGATGCTCAGTCACATTAAAACTACAATCATGAATGGCAGCCATGGTACTGACAGACTTGTTAACAAGAGCATGGTTCTGTAAAACAACACACCTTTAACTAGTGAGCTTTTCGTGGTGCTTAAGTTTAATATTTTCCCGTAACTGTGTCATAAGTGAAACATAGTATGTACCATCGATTGTTTGTCTCTTTTTCAGATAATCTATCAGCAGAATATCTTCTGCATTCCAGAAAACAGAGACTCACAACATATCAGTCAGCCCTCGTATATTTCCCTCTACAACAAAGCTTTTTTTTTAGTAAAAAAAAAAAATCTGACTGGCCGATAAAAACAATCAAAACTTGTAAATGTTCCCTCATACATGTATCCTACCAAACCTGTCTGAAGAAACGAAATTATACTCAGGTACTAGAAATGTCCCAATTCCTGTAAATGGTGGATATGAAAGTAGGTAAAGGGGGGGGGGGGGGGGGCGGGGGACAAGGCCATACTTTTTCAACTTGAATTTTATAACCGATAAAGTCATAATGAGCTGCTTAAGTTTCATAACTTTAGATTGGACCCCCTCTGAGGTAAAATGCTAGATCTGCGCCTGAAATAAGTTGGTGTATTGATTTAACTTTAAAAGGCGCCGTGCAAAATCATAAATAATAACAAAATAAACAAACATCAATCAAATATCATTCTAATCACTCAGATATCATAAGTTTTTCAATCCATGCAGATTTCTTAAAGATGGATAGCCTTAGAATGCCTATATTTGTTCCGCCCAGGATCCCCCTCTGAATTAAATTCAAGTAATCGGGTTGAAACAGAGATCCGTAAGATCTTTTTTCGTATGTATTTTCATAAAAAATAGTTCAGAGGATGAAAATTTTACGGATAGATGAAAGATGATACGATATGACCGCCCCCTCCCCCCCCCCCCCCAAAAAAAAGAAAACATTATGATGTTCATTTTAATGCTTATTTTGACCTTGGTACATCTTTTCGTATCAAAGAACATTGTACTTTCAGTATAACAGGAGATTTTTAAAAACAGAGAATAAACTTGGTGCTCGGAAAGAAATAAAGCCCTATCACTCCCTCCCCCTAGATCGTACTTTTATTTTCCATTTAACCCCCCCAAAACGTTTAAAACAGACATTTAGAGCCGCGAAGAACATCAATTTATTGCGTATATACGCAATAATAATTGCGAATATACGCAATAATTATTGCGAATATACGCAATAAATATTGCGAATAAACGCAATAATTATTGCGAATATTCGCAATGCTATTGCGAATATACGCAATACTATTGCGGAATATTCGCAATACTATTGCGTATATACGCAATACTATTGCGAATATACGCAATATCATTGCGAATATACACAATATCATTGCGAATATACGCAATACTATTGCGAATATACGCAATACTATTGCGAATATACGCAATGTTATTGCGAATATACGCAATAAATTTATTTTTTCTGTGAAGCCAATGGGCTTCCGTACCCCCCCCCCCCCCCCCCCAAAAAAAAACAACATGCATAATAAATGTTTTATTTTCGTCCCTATGATAAAGTTTGTCATTTTCCAATTCATAACGGTCAAGTGGTCGAAAGCTCTGAAGTAGCTGAGTGTTTATATTTGATTCAATTTTATAGAAATTTTTTTTACTCCTTTTTTTCAAAACGAAAGAAGAAAGAATCATTATGCTTAATTAATTCATTTCTTTAAAAATAATGTTTAATTGAAAAATGCTAGTATTATAAAACGACAACTCACCATATAAAGATCATATACGATATGATGAATTAAAACATTCCTAAATACCCTGTTTTCGGTATGATAGCTGATTACCCAATGATATCGTTATAATATTTTATGGCAACTAAACAATTAAAATATCCATTCTCTTCCGTATAAGTTAGGCACGCTTCGGCAATTAATAAAAAGTAGATAAACGAGAAAATTGATATTAAACACAGTGGGGTAAAATGTGATATTATCACTCGGCTGTCCCCAGGGAAAAGGAATGTATAGCATCACAATGTTACCCGGAAATAGGGAAATGATCCTATATCCAATAAATCAAATATCACTTCACGATTTTATGAAAAAATAATTTGTTCCATTCATTTCACTGTTGTATTCAAAATGTCCAATGGGAACAACGGACAATTCGGCGTTGAATATGGTTTCTCTAACCGAGACAAAAGCCAAGTGGGATATCCAAGCTTAAATCAAACCTAACTATGTCCTGCACGCGAGGATCCAGGGAGAGCTCGAGGGGTTGGCGAGCAGGAGGGATCTCAAGATTAGATCAAACGTGATCGAATACAAAATTGGAAGAAGTAATGCGCAGACCCTGTAAAGGAAACGGGGGAGGGGATCGGGAACTCGTAAACTAGTCACAATGCTCATTTTGACAATTCTACAAACATTTTAAACCTAAATCCCCTTGTGATCTGATTTCCCATACATGTATTTTTTCAATATTTATTTAATTAACAGCCAGTTATTTTGCTTCATCCTTTGAATCCGTGCCTTGATACTATAGTATCTAGAAAGTTTAATGTATTTTCGATATCGAACACAATAAAATTTTCGCTCAATTCGGCTCCGCCCCTGAAAGTCATGTCAAAGGTCACAAACTATACCCCGCCAAGCTATTGATTGACCATTGTTGTTATAGGTGTTATTTAGCCGTTTTATAAACGACCATAGACTTTATTTGTTTAAGACGTCTATAGTACACTTAATGTTTAATTTAGTGACTTTGATACCTACGTGTTAAGAATTTTCTTCTCGGTACAGACAGAAAACGGATTATATTCATATTATCGGACAAATGATTATCTGGGTGAATTTCTTAATCCATATTTTTCATTTCCTTATCGATATTTACCTGGTGTTTATGCTATCTTATTAAATTCATTCTATACATTCATTTAATTCACCGTTAGAAATAAATCAAGAAACATATTTATTTCTAGAGTTATCTCTCTTCATTCCCCATCTTAGCATTCGGTACCTCAATATACGTGCAACGCACGTGCATGTATGCTGCTAACAGTTTTATTCCTTGAGTAGTCACGACCCTATGGCATATTAATCATAATTATCAAATTTATTTTATACAAGGGTGAACTAGAGCCTATCTTTGATGTGAAACTCAAGTCAGGGTCACAAGGTCAAATGTCAGGGTAATACAAATGTCAGGATCACATTGTCAAAATGAAGGCACATTCGGAAAAGTTTATCATAATGATAAAAAATAGAAACTTGATTATCTTTTTCTACAACTTTAAATTAAACACTCAAATTCGAAGAGTTTTAATTAAGCGGTTTCCACTACTGTGTGTAGGTAAAACTCCAAGGTCTTGATCAAGTGGTTCTCGCCACTGTGTATAGGTAAAACTCCGAGGTATTGATCGAGTGGTTCCCACTACTGTGTGTAGGCAAAACTCCGAGGTCTTGATTACGTGGTTCCCGCTACTGTGTATAGGTAAAACTTCGAGGTCTTGATCGAGTGGTCCCCGCTACTGTGTACATAGGTAAAACTCCAAGGTCTTGATCAAGTGCTTCCCGATACTGTAAAACTTCAAGGTCTTGGTCGAGTGGTTCCCACTACTGTGTGTAGGTAAAACTCCGAGGTCTTGATCAAGAGGTTCCCGCTACTGTGTGAAGGTAAAACTTCGAGGTCTTGATCGAGTGGTCCCCGCTACTGTGTACATAGGTAAAACTCCAAGGTCTTGATCAAGTGCTCCCCGATACAGTATATATAGGTAAAACTTCAAGGTCTTGATCAAGAGGTTCCGACTACTGTTTGTAGTTAAAACTCCGGGGTCTTGATCAAGAGGTTCCCGCTACTGTGTATAGGTAAAACTCCGAGGTCTTGATCCAGTGGCCCCCGCTACTGTGTACATAAGTAAAACTCCAAGGTCTTGATCGAGTGGTTCCCGCTACTGTGTAATAGGTTAAACTCCGAGGTCTTGATCAAGAGGTTCCCGCTACTGTGTGATGGTAAAACTCCGAGGTCTTGATCAATTGTTTCCGACTGTTGTTTGTAGTTAAAACTCCGGGGTCCTGATCAAGAGGTTCCCGCTACTGTGTAGAGGTAAAACTCCGAGGTCTTGATCCAGTGGCCCCCGCTACTGTGTACATAAGTAAAACTCCAAGGTCTTGATCGACTGGTTCCCGCTACTGTGTACATACATTTGTAGGTAGTTCCCGCTATTGCGTATAGGTAAAACTCCAAGGTCTTGATCAAGTGGTTCCCACTACTGTGTGTAGGTAGAACTCCGAGGTCTTGATCCAGTGGCCCCCGCTACTGTGTACATAAGTAAAACTCCAAGGTCTTGATCGACTGGTTCCCGCTACTGTGTACATACATTTGTAGGTAGTTCCCGCTATTGCGTATAGGTAAAACTCCAAGGTCTTGATCAAGTGATTTCCGCTACTGTGTATATAGGTAAAACTCCAAGGTCTTGATAAAGTGGTTCTCGCTACTGTATACAGGTAAAACTCCAAGGTCTTGATAAATTGGTTTCCGCTACTGTGTGTAGGTGAAACCTTTAAGGTCTTGATCGAGTGGTTTCCGCTACTGTGTATATAGGTGGTTCCCGCTACTGTGTATATAGGTGGTTCCCGCTACTGTGTATATAGGTGGTTCCCGCTACTGTGTATAGGTATTTTAACTCCAAGGTCTTGATCAAGATTCAATATGGTATAAATTTGGAAACATTAGAATTATCTTGTTAGAAACAATACAAATGTGATATACAAAATACGAAAGTCGTTCCGACCACTACTCTAAAATGTTGATCAAAATTTAAGTTCTTTTAACTAAAGACAGACAGACGATATGACGGACAGTCAAGCGGATAGAGTTTAATGTCCCATACATATGCACAATGCATTGAGGGACAATGCAACCAATTTTGGCATTTTTAAAATGATATTTGCACACATCAAATAAGCATTTATGCATGGGAAATATTGACTGATATGGATTTCTTTGTATCTTCTTATATTTGCAATCAGCTAACGACGTAAATAAAGATATATCATCCAGACAATTCTTCACCTTTTGTAAACAAAAACAAATAAATTTTTTAACAAAAACGTGTATACAATTAATGTATTTGTCTGTCTTTTATCACGTTTTACTCTATGATAATTTGTTACAAATTTAAAACATATAAATTGGGAGGCATTGTTTACTTTATTTATATGTGGTCATGGTGCATAAACTTTGTGAATTACGATCAAAGATACCAAGATAAAAAGATAAAATGTCTTAAAATGTCCTTAAAATCATAGATACAATTTAAACCCCCAACATTAATCAACCCTGCATGTCGATGTTAAATGTACATTTTGAAGTTATCTACATTACGCTACACGACATGAAGTTTCAGGGGCGCAACCTAAAAAGATTGTTTTGAACATCCATGAACCTTTTTTCTAGGATGCGAGGATCTAGTGGGATAGGTAGGAAAGAGGAGGGAACATTCCCTCTAAAATTAACCGAAATGCATTTGTTCAAAACACTCGTGTATCCTTCCAGAAAAAAATATTATAGAGCTTCAATGAAAGGAGGAGGGGTCCGTTCCTAAAAATCATTCCTCCCATTGCTACATGCAAGAAAATGGGATGACTTCAGATTGTGTCAATTTGATTTTTGTCGTAGAAAATCAAAGAGGACTGCTTTATAACACTGGATTCGCCAATGAAATGACTGCTAAATTGTCGGTGGAAATGGTGTATTTAACACCTTATTGCATCTTGGGTACGTACAGGTCTAGACATTATAAATTACCCCGGATAAGCACCTAAATAGACACATTAAAGCACTCCGGATAAGCACCTGTCCGGACACCTTACGGAACCCGGGTACGCACCTGTCCGGGCAAATCGATCGCATGGAAGTCTCCAAAATCAATCAATGATCTACCTATGTCAATTCCTGAATATAGATTAAAGGGTTCATTTTCAAACTCAGGGATTAAATTCACAATAAAATACGACAGAACTCGCCGTAGCTATTTAGCAAATGCATTTAAACGTCTTAAAAAGGACTCCATTGTCGCTTGTCTTCAGAAAAGAAGAGTGGGTTAATTGGACTATAATCCGCTCTGAGTGAATTAAGGTTTCCCGGCCGCTTGGTTTATAAATGTCGTGCTTGGTAACGGGGAAACGAGATTATTCACATATTTTTAGATCATTTGAATAAGGAACTTATTGTTTTATTCGTAAAATCAATGTTTTGACAAGTTCTTTAACCTCGTAACGTTAGCGTATTCCTATCTGCTAGCTTTACATGGACTAAATGGGGTTCAAATAGGAAACTGTTTCTCGGAAAAGTGGATATTGTAATTGTTTTGATTTATTTTGGATTTTGAAATATTAAACATTTGATAATGTCTTCCGGAATGGTGGCCAGTTATATGTTAGCTGCTCGAAAGAGGTGAGTGTATCCAGATAGGGCAAATATTTACTCATTTACAAATAATTCACCAGGTTCTTTGACATTTTATAGTGAAAATAATAATTTATGGAACAATTATAAGTAACAAGTTATGGAAGTCAAATAGTGCAACATGTACTTATCGTAGATTGTTTGAAAGAAAATGCTCTTTTGAATTAACAAGAAAGGATAAGAGAAAATATTATAAAATCGCGCTTAGAAGAGTTATAATTTGTTCTTTCAAATTTTGTACTGGAGGTCAAAATCTAAATGACCCTTTCATAAACCAGAATATCGAATAATCTATAAAAAAAAACAACAAACAAACAAACCCCGAGCGATTGACCTCTCCCCCTGCCCCATCGCCGACCCAAATAACACACGCAGATCATGTGTACAAGTTAGAAAGCAACAACAACAACAACAACAAAACGTATTTATAATATATGAAAATAACTGTCATTAAGTTTTCATATATTCTTTAAAAAAATCGCCAAGTATTATTCATAAACAGTGGAGTACGTAAATACACACGTCAAGCGAATCCAAAAAGACAAAAATCCATGGTATCATCCTGTCCGTATAAAAAGGAAGGGAATAGAAAGGTATTTTTGATAGACTTTCCATGATTATACAATTTGGGTTTGTGTTCCTTACCCCTCTTCCCGCCCTTTCCTCCTCTGGATCTACACGTGACACCGATTTGGGTTTGTGTTCCTTACCCCTCTTCCCCGCCCCTCTCCTCCTCTGGATCTACATGTTACACCGATTTGGGTTTGTGTTCCTTACCCCTCTTCCCGCCCTTTCCTCCTCTGGATCTACACGTGACACCGATTTGGGTTTGTGTTCCTTACCCCTCTTCCCCGCCCCTCTCCTCCTCTGGATCTACACGTTACACCGATTTGGGTTTGTGTTCCTTGCCCCGCTTCCCGCCCCTTTCCTCCTCTGGATCTACACGTGACACCAATTTGGGTTTGTGTTCCTTACCCCTCTTCCCCGCCCCTCTCCTCCTCTGGATCTACACGTTACACCGATTTGGGTTTGTGTTCCTTACCCCTCTTCCCGCCCTTTCCTCCTCTGGATCTACACGTGACACCGATTTGGGTTTGTGTTCCTTACCCCTCTTCCCCGCCCCTCTCCTCCTCTGGATCTACACGTTACACCGATTTGGGTTTGTGTTCCTTACCCCTCTTCCCGCCCCTTTCCTCCTCTGGATCTACACGTGACACCGATTTGGGTTTGTGTTCCTTACCCCTCTTCCCCGCCCCTCTCCTCCTCTGGATCTACACGTTACAACCGATTTGGGTTTGTGTTCCTTACCCCTCTTCCCGCCCCTTTCCTCCTCTGGATCTACACGTTACACCGATTTGGGTTTGTGTTCCTTACCCCTCTTCCCGCCCTTTCCTCTTCTGGATCTACACGTTACACCGATTTGGGTGTGTATTCCTTACCCCTCTTCCCGCCCCTTTCCTCCTCTGGATCTACACAGTGACACCGATTTGGGTGTGTGTTCCTTACCCCTCTTCCCCACCCCTTTCCTCCTCTGGATCTACACAGTGACACCGATTTGGGTGTGTGTTCCTTACCCCTCTTCCCCACCCCTTTCCTCCTCTGGATCTACACAGTGACACCGATTTGGGTGTGTGTTCCTTACCCCTCTTCCCCACCCCTTTCCACCTCTGGATCTACACAGTGACACGCACCCAGAAGAAAGGTGGGACACAATCCTGTCAGACAAAATGAAAATCGAATCTCTCTAACTTACGGGATTCACAAACATTTTGTATCATTGTTATACATATGAAAATACATTTTTTTGTATGTGATTTTTCAATGATTATAATCTCCCAGAGAACAGCAATTGCCAAATAAATTGCACCAGACATGATGTTTGGAAGTTTACAAAATGGAAGGGAGAGTGTCCTCTGTACTTCACCGCCCCCCCCCCCCCCCCCCCCTTCCCTGTCCTGTGTTCCATTGGTAGATTATGTAATATAAAGTATTGAAAATTATGGGGAAAATGTTAAGATAGGCTCTCATCCCCTTTAAATCTCCATCTCCCTCTTAAATCTATATCAAAAGTTTTGTAAAACCCGTCATTCCTCATGTTTCTAGATCCGCCATATTCACACAACACGTACCATGGGATCCCCAATTACCCACGGTGTGTTCAAATATCAAGGTTAAATTCTCATACAACAAGGTACAATGTCTCTAACTTTCAAGCTTCAACACGATTGTAAGATTTCAAAACTTTGATTTAAAGTCACTTTACATATTGACAAAAACTCTTTACAACGACTGAATTGGCACAGAATACACTATTGATAAGAAATAAATTCCCCTTACACCTTAGATGTGTCTTCCTTGGTATCAAAAATTAAAACAAAAATCAACATACAAGAAAAAGATATTTACATTTGTATAACAATGAGACAAAATGTTTTGAAGTTTTATGAAGGGTAAAATATTATTTGAAGGGCTGTTTTACAAAAAAAACGACTACTTTTTGGACATAAGGGGAAAGAGGGGAGGTTGTTGGAACAGTTGGGAACAAACTTGTGATTTTTTATTTCTTTCAACAAAGTCGCGTAGCTATATGTGGTGTCCAGACCCCCCCCCCCCCCATTTTTGCATAAGCAATTTTTTCTGTCTAGATCCGGTTATGATGATACATTTCAACATATCCACGTTTGAGGACTATTAAAACCCATAAAAACGTCTGACCACAAAATATTTTACCAAGTACTATGAAAATGCAATGCCCGTGAGCAGCAATCATTGCAATTGAAACCAATTCCCAACCACCTTTGTTGAAGAATAAAAGTTTTAATTTTCTCGTATTTATTTATTTTTGTTTCTATCTCCGACCGGAAGTTATGAAATTAACGTTATTACTGTCACCATGGTTACGGCACTCTTCCGCATTTGAAATATGCGCCGCCTCGCGATCGCAATACAAGATTTTCTGAAGAATGAATGAATCAATTTCCTGCCTTAGTGTTAAATGCTGCAGACCTTATTGATCATTTCAGTTATTATTTTCCCATTAAGAGCTAATATCGATCAGTGATTTTCTTTGAGTCGAGATGATTTCCTTTTATTGCCAGAGAAATTGTATGATGAGAGGTTTTGAAGTGCCCCGGATGTTTGGCTAGAAATTGAAGAATCAAAATGATTTTACACCATTTATAGATTTATGGAACAAATATATAAATGGTGTATCTTTGTGTGACCTTGACCTCGATATTAACCTTGGTTTTTCTGTTACTGTTAGACACAGAGGATAATGTACTAAAATTTGTTTGCATACCATGTGCCACCACCAAAACAGAGGAACACGACATTTTGACCTATTGACACCACACGACATGTCTCTTCTCCTATCAAAGCATGGATTACTATGTCAAGATTCAGTTTGGATAGGTTGAAAGCTATTGTGACGGAAGGACGGACGGGCAGAATGAATGACAACACAATCTTGTTTAAGTGTCTATTATAGAAATAGTGGAATAGGCAGATATGTTGCTTTGTTTTGCGAGCGACATAAACAGTTTTGTTTTCGATAAAATAAATAATATTTCTTTGGGGTAAATTTAATGTACGAAAATTTTCTTTCATAGTGTGTGAAAAGAAACTTTTGTAGTAATTCCCTAATTTGTTGCAGTAGGTCTCTGTAAAACTCTACAATATTTGTCTAAGACATACTGTAAATTTGTACACACCTGAACTATTGTACTTTTTCTTTTTGGACGAATGTTTTCGATTTTCAATTTCTATGCAGCGGATGCAACGAATCAAAATCAAATGGAAATTCAGAAAGGAATCTTTGTCCAGCTTCCGAGTTCTGATGTTGGCTAAATAAAAATACAAAAAGGTATAAAGGATAAATATTACAAAGCTTTACTAAGATTGATAGAGTTATAAAAATGAAACCACGGCGTGGCACGTATGTAGAACTTAAATTATTTATTTGTTTTAAGCATTGAAAAAAAGTATGTTTGTCTGTCCTCTAATGTTTTACTTCTTATTTATCAGGTCATAGAGTAGTAGTAATTTACTATTAAGTTTTACATTCAAAGCTATTAAGAATTAAGAATTGAATTAATATGAGAATTTTCCGAATAGTATACGTACCTCAAGCCAGGCAAGAAAATCATACAAACACATGCATGCATTCTTACTTATACGGAAAAAAAGAGAGAACAAACCCTTAACCACTAAAGGCGGTATGGCCGGATAGCAAAATGCCAGTTTTAGTTTATGTATACTTTATCTACGGTAACCGTGTAAGGATCCACCAGTTATTCATGAGATATAGCTAATTTTAAGGTCAAGGTCACGGTCTCAAATAAAGGGTTCAATGTCAAGGTCAGCTGTAATATATATATAAAATATGAAAGCAATACCACTTAAGGTTCAAGAGATACAGTGAAGGTTAAAGATTTGAAAAGTGTAGCAAAGTTTAAGGTCAAGGTCACTAGGTCAAAGTGAAAGGTCAAGGTCACTAGGTCAAAGTGAAGGCTTGTTTTAAGGCATCTATGAGTGAAATATGGAAGCTCGATCAATTACAACTAAAAAGATGTAACTTAAGTTTATGTTTATGAAAAATAGGTCAAAGTTAATGTCAGTTTAAGGTCACTAGCTCAAAAGTAAAGGTCATAAATGAAGGGGTCTATCACAGGGAGTTTGCACGTGGAATATAAATCCCTACCCCTTTAGTTTCAAAGGACATGGTCAATGTTAATGTTTTTGAAAAGTAGGTCAAACCTCAAGTTCAAGGTCACTCGGTAAAAAGTCAAGGTCTCAAATGAAAGCTCTTTTAATGATCTATCATTATGTAAAGTGACTTGTCAATTCTTCTTATAATTTAATCCCTAGTGGCAAAAACACAAATTCGGAATTTCTATCTCAAGGTCAAGGTCAAAATCTGTTGCTGCATTTTTAATCTCATCATGGTCTATCACCATGTAAAGTTTCAAGTTTTTTCTCCAAATACTTTCAAACAAAAAAGACTGAAACGCAACAGTTTATCCAAAATGTTGACACACTGACGGACGGACTTCACCATTTTATAGACCGGATTTTGCTTCGCAATCCAACCAAAATGTAGATTTTTTTTCCATGAGAGCTGGATAATCTTAAAAGAAAAAAAATTCACATATACTAGCGCTTCGTCTGATTTCTACTCATCTAAAGATACTTGTACACTATACTCTAAAAACTTTTGCATATATTTGAAATGATTTTTTTTGGGGGGGGGGGCTTTTTGGGGGGATAGCAGATTTGATGCTTCTTTTCTGAACAATTCTCCTAAAATGTTCCCTCCAGTGGACGACTGGATGTAAATTTAAGAAAATTATTCCTTATTCTGTTTGAAAATACCCCCCCCCCCCCTAATTTTCATTTCCGTTTCTGCTCCTTTGCAATGACATACAAAAACGTCGCATACAATCTGAAATCAATAGTAAATCGCAGCTTTCCAATCATATGTGCATTATTCTCGTACATAACTTCCCGGGTGTAGTGAAATATTTATGACATTCAATTCTAGATCGATACTGAAATGAAAACTCAAAATATTATTTTCTGTATTCAAAAGCATGTTGGGATACATGCAGATTTAAAGAATAAAAGACTCATTAATTGGCACAAACAAGTCATTGTTAACCCTTTAAGGTGTTACAAGTGTTTTTAAATTACCAGTAAGTGATTGACAATTGTGTGTGTGAGGTGGAGTGCTTATAGGCGAAAGTGCTCTAATAAAATCTGAACAACCCAATTTAGCCATCCGCAAAAATCGATCTCAATAACTTTATGCGGTGTTAGGTGAAAGTAAATCCTATTAAATAGTATGTGGACACATCATGACGTCCCTGACAAAGCAGACAAAAACAAGGGGAAACACTATAAACAAAACGCAAAAAAAAGGAGAAAATTTTGATAAAAATGAAAAATGAAAATAAATCAAAAAAATAAAATAAATATATGTAAATATTGAGACTATCATATTCGGATGAGAAGTTTCTCTACCTGTGGACTACGTATTTCAGGAAGAATAAAATGTTCGTAAAGTAACGTAACCCAGTAACATATATATATATATGGTTCATTCCAACAATTTCTTGCTGGGTATAAAGTTAGAAAGTGTCACTCCATGATAGCGTAGAAATGCCAGGATGTAAAGTAAAAAAATCCCGTTCCGTTTTGGTAAACATGGCAGTTTCCCTCAGACGTCGGATACATTATTAGTTATTAGGTTTGTTACTGACCGTCTACAAAGATTTGTCGGGTTGATTAAGCCCAAAGAAGGCGAGGCGAAGCCGAATTCATTTACACGGCAATGGCGGCATTACTGACGGTCTATAGAAATTTAGACGGCGTTCACGTGACGCGATTTACGTTCTCTGATTGGTTCGAACTAGTCCGTGGCAAAATAAATTGTACGACAAGAATACGTTAATAAGAAAATATTCAAATACCATGTAATCATTTTCAGTACAGGTATATTTAAACGAATTATATCAAGTCATAAGTCATCGATAAGAAGGCCAAATTTTATACATGTAATCGATTCTTTGAATCATTATGTTTATGTAATTCTCTGTAATGGTTGATGAATGATTAGAGGGAAAAGTACATTAAGACCAAGGAGACACAGCAACATAATTTTAAGAGAATAGCCTTTTAAAATAAATTAATCAGCATTTTCAAGCTTAAGGTATCCGATGTACAATAGGGCAGTTTTCCATGCCTGGTAAGGTACATTTGTACTACAAACTATATATTTTCTAAAAGGTTATAAAGCCCACTTCCCAGAAATAATAATTTTTGGGCCAGAAAAACAAAGGGGAATAACTTATGAAGCATAGAAAGTGTCTACTTTCTCTATATAACATATGCAAAATAACAAAGTTGTACAAGAGTTTTTCCCCTTTGATTTTTAAAACCTTGGAGTCTTATATCTGAACTCAAGGCATCATTACCTTTCAGAAAATATATAGTTTATACTACCTTACCAGGCATAAAATTTACCATACTTTACAATGGAGATGATTAAAATGTTACGTAAAAAATGACTCAATTGTAAAACGGATACCTTAATATATTTTTCCCAAATGTACCATCATTTGCTATATCCCATTTGAATTAAGAGTCCCCAGTTTCATCGTTTGGGCCAATTGACGGAGGGTAAGTGGAAGGGGAGATGTCGCATAACGTATACCAAAGCTTGCGAACAACGTCAAAATGAGGATATCAATACCTTTAAAAGGGGGAAATGTTTAAATGGGGTTATTACCTGCTCTAACACCTGATGTACCGTATCAGTAAAAGGTGTAGAGTGATCCTATCCACTGTTTACTAACTGTCATCGCTCAGGTAGCTAGGCAATACGACGCTTCCGGACCATGATATAGTACTGGTCAGAATATTAAATAGGACTGAAATATTAAATAGGACTTAATATTTAAAAATAGGACTAAAATATTCATATGATGAGTGGAAAATTTGGAGGTATTTTGTTCTCCTACTATAGACCCAAAAGGTATGCCATATTGTAAATATATATACGTTTTTGTGCTAGTAGTAAAGTAGCCCTGGTTTATTGTGGTCAGATGTGGTCCAATACAGGGGATTGCAGAATCACACAGAGTCACTAATGTGTCACATTGTCTTTATGGTATATGTTATGGTATGATATGTGTCACATTATCTTTATGGTATATATTATGGTATTATATGTGTCACTTTGTCTTTATGGTATATATTATGGTATTTTATGTGTCACTTTGTCTTTATGGTATATATTATGGTATGATATGTGTCACATTGTCTTTATGGTATGATATGTGTCACTTTGTCTTTATGGTATATGTTATGGTATGATATGTGTCACTTTGTCTTTATGGTATATGTTATGGTATGATATGTGTCACATTGTCTTTATGGTATATGTTATGGTATGATATGTCTCACATTGTCTGTAAGGTATATGTTATGATATGTGTCACTTTGTATTTATGGTATATGTTATGGTATGATATGTCTCACATTGTCTTTATGGTATATGTTATGGTATGATATGTCTCACATTGTCTTTATGGTATATGTTATGGTATGATATCTGTCACATTGTCTTTATGGTATATGTTATGGTATGATATGTGTCACATTGTCTTTATGGTATATGTTATGGTATGATATGTGTCACATTGTCTTTATGGTATATGTTATGGTATGATATGTGTCACATTGTCTTTATGGTATATGTTATGGTATGATATGTGTCACATTGTCTTTATGGTATATGTTATGGTATGATATGTGTCACATTGTCTTTATGGTATATGTTATGGTATGATATGTGTCACTTTGTCTTTATGGTATATGTTATGGTATGGTATGTGTCACATTGTCTTTATGGTGTATGTTATGGTATGATATGTGTCACATTGTCTTTATGGTATTATATGTGTCACATTGTCTTTATGGTATATGTTATGGTATGATATGTGTCACATTGTCTTTATGGTATATGTTATGGTATGATATGTGTCACATTGTCTTTATGGTATATGTTATGATATTATATGTGTAACATTGTGTTAATGGTATATGTTATGGTATGTCATGTCGACAGATAGAATACTAGTAACTACAGAATATATGAAGCGCCCCTCATGAAGTCCCGTCTTACGTTAGTCAAGTGCAATGTTCGATATCATACCACAACAGTTCTGGAAGCTGTTGTTTTCATTTTAGTAAGGTTCCCATTTAAACTATACTTAGACTATAGAGAAAGAAAAATGAGATACAATTTGGTATGAAGGTCCGATATGACCTTGATATAAGTTCGATTTCTGGTTGTAAAAGGTGCGAATGCTTCATTCGCGAATTTTCGTTATTACCTATTCGTGAATTTACTTTTCGTTCTACGATAAACAGCTACGATTGATCTTTAGGGAGCACCATTTGATTTTTTAGGGGGTGAGGGGGGGGGGGGGGGGTAGGAAGACAATTGCCAGCCGGAAATTTTTTTTCGTCGGCCCTTTGGGCCGGATTATTTTTTATTTTTGTAATTTTCCAATGTTGAAAGTTACTCTAAAGTTTAAATAATTCAGCGTGATTTTTCGGCCATATTAAACATCAAACACAGAATGAGTTCATCTCTTGCCAGTAGATCACTTCATTTTAATTTCTTGAATGGCATATGATGCCTATAATCTATTTACTTAAATGATACTCAACAGAGACAGGCTATATGGTGCTAATGACTTTTGAATTTGATTTATTCACTCAAAATTGCATAAAATTTGTTCCATTTTTTATACTTAGTTTACGATACACAAAAAAGGGTTTCCTGGGCAGTGGAAAGGTCGGAAGAGAGGGGGGGGGGGGGGGGAGGAGGAGCAATTTCATGATCCGGAAAAAAAAAATTCGCCGGACATTCGGGCCGAAAAATTTTTTTCCCTAAAATTTCGATCCGGAATTTTTTTTTTTGCAAAGTCTTCCTGCCCCCCCCCCCCCCCCCCCCCCTAAAAATCAAATGGTTGCTCCCTTAGTAATTCATATACACATCCGTTGCGGGAGCTAAAAATGTTTTCAACGACCTCAGTACCACAGGCACCAGATTCCTGAAAAAAAAAATCAAAACCCCATCTTTAATACCCTCTTCAAAGAGAAGAGAAGAGGGCGTTAAAGATGGGGTTTTGATTTTTTTCAGGAATCTAGCTGGTGCCTGTGTTCCGTATTGTCCTTTCTTGAAAATCTCCTTAGATTTTGAACACCTACGAAACTTGGAACCCATGGTGCCATTAAACCTAATAATAACGGATCGAGTATGGACCCCACAGAATTACATTTGACATTTTTTGTTGTTATAGCGCCTACCATGACAACTGTATTCCTGCTGACAGACGACAACAAGTGGCAGAGACAACCACTGAGAAAACACATAAAGAGGGGGACTATAACAAATGTGATATAGTCACTACAGACAGGATATGGAAGCAAAGCGTAGACAAGGAGGGAAGGTGCCTTAAAAACTGGTACGTATATTATACTGTTCAACGCATAAGCATTTGTTACAAATACAGGGGGAACCCCTCCACCCCACCCCCTAATAAATCCGTGCTTGTTGTTCTGTGGTCACTACAGATTCAGTGGCGGATCTAGGATTTCAGAAAAGGGGGGGGGGGCAAGGTTTCAGCTCGAAGAAAATTGTTCACGGTAAAACTGACAAGCAAAAAAATTAAAAAAGAAAAAAAATTAAAAAAAAAGTGAAGTGGGGAGGGGAGGGGAGTTGATTCATTTTCTTTAGTTTATAGGTAGGTAGACTGGCGAGCGTAGCGAGCCAGAAAATTTTGTAAGATTTGAAGTTTTCATTTGTCTTCAAATGAAGTCATCCATACATGTATATACAACTTTATTCTATATTGGCGAGCGGAGCGACCCGTAAAATTTTTAGAATAGATTGTTACATTCTCTCTCTCATTTTCCATGCTCCATTTTTGCTTGACCAATTGGGGAAGGTTGGGAAGATTAGGGCATAACAACCCCACGATCCACCTGTCTAACCTGGTTAGATCGGCCCATGACAATGAAGCATTTGGTAATTATTCAAGTGTTAATTTTATTTTGAATTTTGTATATGTTTATGACAAACACGATGACAAAGAAAGTTGAAGACAAAGTGAAGACGAAAAAATAGACAACTAATGAAAAAATTAGTGCGACGAGCGAAGCGAGCCGAAAATTTCCCCAAAATTAAAGAGAATAAGCATAAAAAGAGTACTCTGAATCAATTAATTTGGGTGAAAAAGGGGGGGGGGGGCGGGCCCCCTGGGCCCCCCTCTAAATCCGCCACTGAGATTGGAGTCTTCTTATTCTTATTTTGTAGTTTAAATGAGACCAAATTCAAGTTCTAACATCTTTAATCACAAAATTTGGTATCATTAAAGACTTACCATGTCTTATCTTTTGTGTTACAGGGAAGAGAGCTGGGGGTTCCTGACGGAATACGACGCAAAGGTGAGAACGTGTGGGAGAATGGGCGTTAAACTGTACAGTCATTCTCAAATAACAACCACAATTTGACATAAACTATGTCATTTTACCCGCAACGATTACTAACAATAACTTGACATAAAAAAGATGTAATACTATCTCAGTCCATGGATTCTTCGTCGATTTCAAACTTAAAAAATATGCTAATAGGTCATTTTATCTTGTTAAATGATTTTGCGCTTTTTCACGGTGTACAAATGTAAACCTTCCACATACATATTTATGAACCAACATTTATCTATCTGTACACCCTGGCGATCATCTACGAAATGATTTCTATTCAAAATGTTTTAAATTAAAACGTTTCAGCTAAATATAGAGTTCTATTTCAATTTTATTAATTATTTCTTTACGAAAACATTTAAAATTGTTCAAAAATAAAATCAACATATCCTTGTTTTGATGATGGAATATGACTGTTTCTCTTTGTAATATCTTTCTCATTGCAAAATGTCTCTTGATTCATGTTTGTTTCTCCATTAAACTTTTATGTACCAAGATGATACCGGTTACATATATTTTATTAACATTGTTTTCATGTCTTGTTTTCCAGTATTCAGGACCAATGAAAATTGC
Source organism: Pinctada fucata (assembly GCA_028142955.1). Lineage (NCBI taxonomy): Eukaryota > Metazoa > Mollusca > Bivalvia > Pterioida > Pteriidae > Pinctada > Pinctada fucata. The sequence goes on along the minus strand of AP027109.1, from coordinate 1,316,415 downwards.
TATAAATTTATACTTTAAAACATAGAACGTCATATTAATAGACAATCATATGCCCACAATGTTTTTAAGATTTGTTTGTGCAACGTAATATATAATGCGCCAACAATGTAGTTTTGCATCTTAGAATGAAAAATAAAGGTACATCTTCTATTGAAAAATAAACTAACAAAAGTTCAGTAAAAACAAATAGCCTGTAGATTAATTTCAAAAGGTTTGACAATGTTAATGCGTAACTTGTTTGACAGACAATTGATTCTACATCAGACATCAGTATCATAGATGTAAAAGTACACGTCTTCTTTAACATACTCGATATTTATGAACTCAGTTTACTATCTCTCTACACAATCAGTGTGATAAGAAGGATGTGTTGATGAATTCAATGCAGATTTTTTACATTTTATCGATACATTTATCCTATTTCAGCCTCCCAGCACCCCGTCTTCGGTAATATTGCATGTAACATATTGTATTGAAAAGAAGACAATAATTAATTTACAACTGACGTTTGTGGGTTTTTCTTGTGGCTTTTTATTACAAGCTGTTATAATCGCCTTTACTCATCATGAGGTCTGGTTTGTTTGTTTGGTTTTTTTTTTTGGAGGGAAAATGATATTTTCGTGTGATTGGAAAATGGTCGTCATATTATCGAGTGAAGTTTTAGTGTCATTTTCTGAATTTGATACAATTACAAATACGATTGGCGGATACAGAGGAAAATGTTTCCTGAAAAATTTGAGATTTTAAAACTTTATTTAAAGAGAGGGGGTGGGGGTTAAGGATTACTTAGAGTATGAAATTTATGTAATTAGCATAACTCAACATAAAAATACCTTCATATTTTATATGTAATGTGATTATCCTGGTCACTTGACGCCTGACATGAATTTTTCAAATGCTTGCAGCTTTTAAATTTCGAATATGATTTCTGTTTCTACAGGTAAAACTTTCGATGTACTAGATACTTGACATGTTAGAAAGTGGTGTAAGAATAAGATAATGCTAAAAAGGGGCGTTTTACTTTAATTCGTGTTTATAAATTAACGTGTCAGACAAAGGATTCTTTGTGTAGAACTAATAATGCATTCCATGTCAAAGATGTGTAGTGCAGGTGTGAATCCAAATTAAGCACAGGTACGATGTGCTCATATACCAAATATTTTGGTCAAAGATTTGGCTGCATGGCCTTGAACTCCGGATCCGCCAATGTGACATGGTGTGGATATATCTACGATGTTTTTACTAAATTATTTTTCAGGTGTTTTTTTTTAATCATTTGAAAAGTCTTATCTGCTCCAGTGACGTCTTTAAAATGGAAAAACGATGAAAGAAAAGAATGAAATTTTATGAAAACATAGATTCATGTCTGTTAAAGACACCCTCTAAATTTGATACAATTTGATTTTGATGGCAGCTTGCATGTAGCTCTCTGAAAGCATATTTGGGATTTCGTTTAGTTCAAAATTATTTTATATCTCAATAAATAAAGAAATGGGAATTGGACAAAAGTTTCCCAACATTACATGTGCCCTTTCCCTTTATCTGGGATTTCGTTTTAATTATTTCAACGGAGTGGGATTTACACTCTGATTATAGGGTGTCCGTCTCCATGCACAGTAAAAAATATATGCATGAATTTTGCTGATTTTCATGAAAATTTAAAGGCTGTGTACCGACCACCCTCATTGGAGGATCTAATATTTTCCCAAGGGGCCCAAGTCACCAGGGGGTCCTGCATATGGTATAAAAAAAAACACAGGAAAAAATCAGCATTTTTTGGCAAATTCAAGTGAGGGTCCTGAGCCCCACTAGATACAAACTAAATTAATATATCTGTTCATATCATCTAACATTAGCTTGAGATAATGAAGCATCCGATTTATTGCGAAAAATAATCTTCAAAGTTTGATATGTAACAAAACTTACCCTCTATCGATGGATTATAAACTTTCAAATTCGACATCTAACTCAACTGTAACATCCATTTAAAGTACGGATTCTAATTTTAAAGTTTCTCAGTTTCAACACTTGTGATTTTATGGACCGTGTCGATCATAATAAAACTTCAATTGTTATACACTGTGAATTTCACTTAGATATTGTTAAATCGAAGATGCGAGACCAGGTGAAAAGCATTGAACCCTTTATTTAACAGTTTCCGTGTTGCTAGATAGTTTTGGATTGGATTTTCCCAAATTATATTGTTAATTAAAATGTAATTATGTCTGACTGAGAAGGAGCAAGTGACGTCATGCGTGGGAGTAATTCTTTGTCATCAGCCGAGAATAATAAAATAAATTAAAAGCGTGTTTACTTTATAGAGATCTACGTGAATGACATTGCAGTGGCAGATTTAGAGGAGCCCCAAATTCATTGAATATTTTACATTAGTGCACTTCACTAATTTAGCTTGCTCTCCCACCTTTTTCTGACGTCTCCCCTCCCCCTTTACTCCAGATCTGCCACTGCATTATGATGCTATAGCTATTTCAGGATCTTTTTTTAGCCAGTGGCGAAACCAGGTGTCTACAAAGAATAAGAATCTTCAGTTATTGAGAGATATTATTGAAGAATTTAATTTCAAGAAAACTTGCTTTTTATATGTACTAGTATATATATCTTCATAAGAAATACACAATAACGTTTGATATGAAGTTTAGTATCTACAGTAAACGACCAGAAAAAATATAAGCCAAAAAATTGAGTTCCTTATGTGAAATTTCTTTCACTTTGGGAACAAAGTTTTCAATTTAGATATTTAAGCGGAGTAATGTTCAAAATTTAAGTTTTAGTGTAATTTTTTATTTTTAGGGCAACAAGAAAGAAAGAGAAGAGCTTCCAGAAAACACAACAGTTTTCTCCGATACTGTTCCAAATACAAACTCTGGTAACTATGGCAATCGCGTGACGTCAGAGGTTGGAATTACCATGCAGAAATTGGAAAATCAGTTTTTCGGTGGTCAAAGAAAGAGAAAATTAGGGAACGACTTAGTATGCTACTAGATCTTAGAAGCTATATTGTGATTTGATTATCGTTATTTGAGTATATATATTTATATCGATGTCCATTGTGAATTAATGTTATACTTTCTCATTTATCTGTTTGCTTGGATTGCCTTACAGAGTTTTATAATATATACAAAATAATTTACATTTTGTAGAGACATTTCATGTTCGAACTCTATCTTAAATTATATAGTCTCTTATAAAAGAATTTTTGAAGGTAAAAATAATAATCACATTAACATTTTCAGAAAGTGGTCATTTGTTTTTGTGAAAATTGATTAAGAATTTACATTTCTGTCTTTGTGTTGATTGATGTAAGCATGTTGCAATCATTTATTTCTATTTGAATTCATTATTTCCTCAACGTACGTGTGCCAATTTTACATAGATGTCAAATACTGTTGAATGTTGAATTTTCATGTTTTATTTAATATTTGAAATAGTACATGAACTATTTTATGATTTTAGAAGGTGGTTGCACAATTTAAAGAATGCAAAGTTTAATGAAGAAAATCATTTTTGTAGTTCACATGCTGTTCACAAAAAAGTTTTACACTTTACAATGCGGGACATTGTAAAAATTGGGTTTTCGTTTCATACCAAACATGTTCTGTAAATAAATTTCATTTGCCCATTTTAGTGCATGTATGACATAAATCTAATTGCAATATTATCTAGTGCTCAGAATCCTTTAAATTCTTTCTAGATATGAAGAAATTCTAAAGATATTTGAAACTGAAACGATGATATGAATATACCCAACAAATACATGTACCATAAAATGTGAGAAACGATGATATAAATATCACCAAACAAATACATGTACCATAAAATGTGAGAAACGATGATATCAATATCACCAAACAAATACATGAACCATAAAATGTGAGAAACGATGATATAAATGTCACCAAACAAATACATGAACCATAAAATGTGAGAAACGATGATATAAATATCACCCAACAGATACATGTACCATAAAATGTGAGAAACGATGATATAAATATACCAAACAAATACATGAACCATAAAATGTGAGAAACGATGATATAAATATCACCCAACAAATACATGAACCATAAAATGTGAGAAACGATGATATAAATATCACCAAACAAATACATGTACAATAAAATGTGAGAAACGATGATATAAATATCACCAAACAAATACATGAACCATAAAATGTGAGAAACGATGATATAAATATCACCAAACAAATACATGTACCATAAAATGTGAGAAACGATGATATGAATATCACCAAACAAATACATGTACCATAAAATGTGAGAAACGATGATATGAATATCACCAAACAAATACATGTACCATAAAATGTGAGAAACGATGATATAAATATCACCAAACAAATACATGTACCATAAAATGTGAGAAACAATGATATAAATATCACCAAACAAATACCTGAACCATAAAATGTGAGAAACGATGATATAAATATCACCAAACAAATACATGTACCATAAAATGTGAGAAACAATGATATAAATATTTATATCACCAAACAAATACCTGAACCATAAAATGTGAGAAACGATGATATAAATATCACCAAACAAATACATGTACCATAAAATGTGAGAAACGATGATATAAATATCACCAAACAAATACCTGAACCATAAAATGTGAGAAACGATGATATAAATATCACCAAACAAATACATGTACCATAAAATGTGAGAAACAATGATATAAATATCACCAAACAAATACCTGAACCATAAAATGTGAGAAACGATGATATAAATATCACCAAACAAATACATGTACCATAAAATGTGAGAAACGATGATATAAATATCACCAAACAAATACATGTACCATAAAATGTGAGAAACGATGATATAAATATCACCAAACAAATACATGTACCATAAAATGTGAGAAACGATGATATAAACATCACCAAACAAATACATGTACCATAAAATGTGAGAAACGATGATATAAATATCACCCAACAAATACATGAACCATAAAATGTGAGAAACGATGATATAAATATCACCAAACAAATACATGTACCATAAAATGTGAGAAACGATGATATAAATATCACCAAACAAATACATGTACTGTAAAATGTGAGAAACGATGATATAAATATCACCAAACAAATACATGAACCATAAAATGTGAGAAACGATGATATAAATATCACCAAACAAATACATGTACTGTAAAATGTGAGAAACGATGATATAAACATCACCAAACAAATACATGTACCATAAAATGTGAGAAACGATGATATAAATATAACCCAACAAATACATGTACCATAAAATGTGAGAAACGATGATATATACATCACCAAACAAATACATATACCATAAAATGTGAGAAAGGATTATATAAAAAACAAATTCCCTTTTGAAATACTTTGTAAAGTCACACTCCGGGAAATGCATAAAAAGGTATTTGGCAGTAAATGTACAGACGGACAGACAGGTTTAAGGACGCTTTGGACACCTTCATAAAGCCTTTTTGTGGGAAGATGGTACATTATTTCTCACCCATTTCAGACTTTGAGATTACTATGCATTCAGTCTTCATTTCATTCATGCGGAGCAATATGTTGATTTTGTGGTCAGTATAAGGTATTAAAACCATACATCAAAGTTTGGGTGCCAGTAGTCCATATCAAGGTTAAAAGGTATAAAAATATAGTCATCATCTTTATTGACTAATATACGTACAAATATATGTGACTGCATAGTACGAACACCAATCCGCGTCTATTAGAAATTTGGACTTACCTATTCCTGAATAAGGATTTCAACAACACCCACTTCTACCTTAAAGAAAAGATGGGAAGGGGTTAATTACTTTAGTCGGTATAATGCATTTGCAAATCTAGAGAAAAATCGGGGGGGGGGGGGGACCAACATAGATGGGAGTGGGATGGACAGACGTACCAGTTTCTTATCGGCTCCAGGTAGTATCCTAGTAAATAGTTTTACTATGTTCACTGACGCGTCACGTGGTAGTGTTAAATCAACTTTTACAATAATTATCCTAGTAAGTATTTCAAACATTTTATGTATAATTTATGTCAATTACAATTATTTATATTTTACCTGACTTTACTGATGTATTCATGCTTTTTGTCAATATTCCCATATCATTAATGATAATACGAGAACTAAACTTGTGTACTTTAGCCTAATGTACCGGTATTTTTATTTTTTGTGCATTATAAAAGAAGCAGGAAATCCGTCCAGAAACATCATGAGATATTTAATGTGAAATGGTGTGGAATATTCAATGAGAAAGACATTATGCCATCAAGTAATAAAGATTTTTATCAACAGAGACGTGTTAGTTTTTTTCTTAATATGCAAGTACGAGGGGTGATTGATATGTTGTAAGCCTCGTATTTAGCAAGGACTTAAATTTTATCCGACATTTTTCATTATTTTCCCACATAATCCCCTTCAGTATCTATACACTTTTGCCATCGGTGTTTAAGGGCCATTACAACCTTTAAAGAACCCCTTATCTTGACTGGTCAGAAAGCCATTCACTGCATGTATTACGTAATCATCGGACTGAAAGTGGGTGCCAGAAATAGCTGTTTTCAGTTTTGGGAATAGGTGAAAGTCTTATGGAGCAGGATCAGGTGAATAAGTCAGATGCTCAGTCAAATTAAAGCCACAATCCTGAATGGCAGCCATGGCAGTGGCAGACTTGTGATCATTGTCCTGATGGAACAACACAAAGTGAGCTTTCCGCGGCGCTTAAGTGGAATATTTTCCAGTAACTGTGCCAGAAGTGAAACTTAGTATGCGTAATTGATTTTTCGTCCTTTTTGGAGATACTCTATCAGCAGAATACCTTCTGCAACCCAGAAAACTGAGGCCTCCCAACATATCAATCAGCCCTCTATGCACAAGCTAAAATTAGGACCCCACCCCAAAAGGTGTTTGGAAATCAATATAACGAGTTTCTAGAAAAAATCAGAGGTCAGGTCAGCGAAGTTTGTTGTTGCCTTTTTTTCATAAAAAAAGAACACATCAAATTTGAATACCTGTTCAAAGGTAAAATATTACTAGCAAAGCCAGTAAGACAAACGTCTTGGAATAATTCAATCTTCTTATTGATTGATAGGTGTATTATTGCAAGAGAAGTCAAGAGTACCGTCAACATCTTTAAATTCATCAAGATATAAGTAACAAAAACAATAAAAGACATAGAATATCAAGAACCTACTTTTTACGACAAAAGTATGGCATCTTTTTTTGAAAATTGCTCTTATGTCAAGGTCACAAACATGATGGTAACAAATGAAAACTGGTAATACATGTAGTGCAAAATAAGAATATAAATGTAAATCCTGCATTTTTTTACAATATAGATGAGCTCAGTGGCGGATTTAGGGGTGTGTGGAGGTGGCGCCCCCCCCTCCCGGCACTGACCCAATATTTACCCAAAGCAGGTATATTTTGGCCCATTTTCAGTAAAAATTGGCAAAATTCGCTCCTTGACCCCCAGCAAAGGGTGCACTGGATCCGCCACTGGAGCTATGCAGCAGTTCAAGGTCACAATGATGATAAAATGAACCAATTCAATGACATGCATTTAAGGTTCAGTAACATTTGATTACTTACCTTAATCTGTACAGTGCTGTAGCCTTAAACTTTACTCTGCAGACATTGCATTGATTCTCTGTAAGTCACTCTGTGGCTTTAACCTTTGTATTCTTAATCTGCTAAGGTAGGCTCAATTTGTACTATGTGGCCTTCTTATTCTTTGATGATTGTGAACTTTGACAATATTCTGTCTTCCTTTTACCTTAAATTAGAGGAAAAATATTTGTAGAAACCTTTTATGTATTCAAGTCAATTTACAGATAGGGATCCCTGAACTGAAAGTAATGTATGTGCAAGTTACCAATTACAGACTTGGATAAGTTTTTGCCCTGTATTTGAATCCTTATCCGTGGTGCTTTAAGTGAAAATGACCTGGAAAAGCCATAACTTTGTTTTATTTCAGAAGTTTAGGTACAACTACCTCCCTTAAGCATGACCTGGTCAGTCCTGTGCTATCTTAACTCCTTAGGAAGTACGGCTCATAAGGAATAGCTTACCATTAATGACGTGAACGTCTCCAGTCTGGGACGGTCCAAGGACAAACTCTGATCCATCAGTATGTCCTTGACCTAGATCCTCAGTTTAATTCCAGATGAATTTCATTTAAAAATAGCATATAATGAATCAAAACAATACTGGGATTAATTTCAAATGAAGTACAGGCTATTGTTTTTTAAGACTGAAAAAAAAAACCAATTTACTGGAAAGACTTTTTTAAAAATACCCAAAATGCCAATGTAAAACTTGTGTTTTTCTTTCTGTGCCATAAATATACTAGATGCTCACAAAGCAAAACAATTAGATTCAAACTGATTTATTATCACAAATAAATGAAAGACATTGATGTACATGTAATTATATGAATAAATTGTTCAGATTGAAGGAAATAAATATTAATAATAAAAACAACAATAAATCATACATGTAGCTATTCTAATTTTGGCAAGTGTATGGTACATTTGTATCTATAAGTTAATCTTTGCAACAATAAAAGCAATTTAAGGAACATTGTCAATTGTGCTATATTCACATACATTTTGGCGATGTACTAATACATGCTCTTTTAGGCAAAATTATTTGAAAATATTAGTGAAAATGTTGCCATATGACATTTATGTTACTTACTTTACCAATCCATTTCAATCTCTTTTGCAATCAAAATTTACAATGTAAATTGAACTAATTTTTAAATTCATCTGCATGAAACAAAATGAAACATAATGTTACACTGCAGGTTACAATTGATAAAATGAGAGATAGATGGCCTCGTTAAGGTAGAGCATACCTCAGGTCTCAGATGCTCATATTTCCTAAATAAAAATTTTTGCAATATTCAAAGCTTATGTTAAACCTGACATACAAACAAAATATAATACGAGGTTTCATGATTATACCGAGAACCCATTTGAACTTTAACAATGGACCAACCTCTAAAAAGTAAGAAAAATCCCTTTTTAGAGGTGAAGAAATGTAACTATTAAAGTTTCTTTTCCAAAACCATATTAGTTTGATAATCTGAACAATATTCTGAAGAGAAAATATAGGATATCCAGGCAAAAAATTACCAGCAATTCTGAGCTGAGGGATACTCTACCTTAAATGAATACATGATGCGAGTTTATAATTGAGAAATTCTACTCATCAAAGTGAAGTACATGTATATGTACAGGAATTATGGCACCAACACAGTACATAAATGTAAAACATTTTTTTCATAGTGTTTTCATAATTAAGTGCAGACCCTGATACTAAAGACTTGGTGGATAATCTGGGACTACTTTGAATACATTTATGAAGGGATATCACATTGTCAAAACGTATAACAAAGAAATATCAATTCATTATCATTTTCAAATTATGATATACATGTACATTATCATATCAATTCGACAGTTGGCCCTAGTTAGTGTATGCAGATCTGACCTGAGGTAACTTGAAAATTGAATTTTCCTGAAAATTACCTCTAATCATTCATAAAATAAAAATCAAAAGCCTCACTCATTAATTTGTTGCAGAAGCTACTGACCCTTTGACTCGCTTAGGAAATTTGTTAAAGGCTTTTTTACTACATTACCAGGTGTCAAATATTTATTATCCTGATCAGGGATTTGGATATGATTATGGTATCATAACGTAACTCAAAAGCCAGAGCATTGTTAATTTTGAATGAAGATAATTTCATACAATTTGTGTATTTCAGAATCAAAAATATTTTGTATTTGGCTCATTAGAACTACACGAAAATGCAAGCTACATGTACATGTACATGTATATATAGAAGAAAAAAAATATTTCTACAAGTATAAGCAGTCAAAGATTTGATCTTTACTCGTTGAGGTAAATTATTTGCAAATTCTGCATGTCTTCTTGAAACCAAAATTCACAATCAGTACATCATATCATGGGAATTTTACCATTACAAAGCTTAATATTTTATATGATGTTGATTTGTTTTCTTTGTTTTGTAAGTTAACAATATATGCATGATTACAAACACTTTTAAGGCCGAGTCAAACAGTACTTGTGCATGAAATTTGCATAAACTACGTCCAAAATTTGAGGTATACGCAGAGATACATAATAAATGCCAATAAATGTAATTCATATGTTATTCAAGCCCAAAACTAGGCCTGAATTTGGTCTAGCCCAATACAAGCGCGATATACATAATTCATAAGTTTTTTACGCAGTTTATTCATGTTTCAAACATAGTTTATGTGTCGTTCTTGGGAGATTCATCTGTTAAAATTTCCCGCATGTAACCACCAAATTTTCCCACTTATTCCAGCGTATAAATCCAGATTTTTAAATTTCATGTGTAAATTATGCAAAATTCTTGTGACCTAAATGGCTGTGTATCCAATCTATAATATTATTTTTTAAGTTAACTTTGCAAGTTTATCTTGCATATAATTTTCAAGAGAATTAAATTACAACCCTAATGCAAGAACATCAACCTTGCATTATAAATTAAACGTTAAGTAAACAATATTTTTCCTGAAACTAAACCACTATCTTCTGAAAAATAAATGTATTAGGGTTATATATGAAATATCTTGAGGTATTAATGAAAAAAATACCACATTTACTGTAACAGTGAAAACGAGCTGTAAAATTTGTGACAAAATCATTCTGTATATCTCATTAGAGTCCAGCAACATTTCAAGTCCTCATTACAACACAATTTAAGATTCAAATAAAGTACCAAACAAAATTAATTGTGTTTGCATAGATAAAATATAAGGTGAACATATCCATCAGTCTTGTTTAAGGTGTGTGGATCCGTACGTAAACATAGCCTTTATATACTGGGAGTAAAGTCTGTCCATGTACGTCCTGTGACGAGGGTACCACCCCTCCATAAAACCAATATGGCCGCCGTGTGACGTCACAACTATAGCAATGTTGTCATGCTGCTCTGCTTCCTCAACTGGTATTGCTGTATATAAAAGAAATACTCTCTGTCTATGCTGTTTATACTTGGAAAATCGGATATAACCTTTTTTGTCTACTATCTTTATTTAATTATATTGAAACTTTCAAATAGATTCTTTTGGCTAATATTGTTTGATAAGTCTCATGTTCATGTACATGTTTGTATTTCATGAAATAAAATTAAAAGTCCTAAGATAGTGTTATCTTGCCCTTCATGTATACATGTATATAAACAAGAAATATATTGAAAAAAATGTTCTCATACAACAAGAGTTCTCTCACAAAAGAATTCAAAAAGTTTCTATTCAATTATAATTTAACATACTTGTACATTTTGTTTACTTATTTTACTTTATTCATCTACTAAGGTAACTTGACCATAAACACTGTTACCCTCTCCCTATTACTTTTTATGTGCATGTGAATGGTATAAAAATTAATTATCAAGAATAACAATACAGTTACCATGTGACGGTGAGAACGGGTCGTCCTCAGCACTGAGTACTAAAACGGGGACTTTCAGGCTGTGTATTTTATCGTGTAGACAAGCGTCCTTATAGTACTCCTCACATGATGAGTAGCCGAACATCTTTGATGTAAACCTCGTATCAAATTCTCTAATAGTGGTTGACTGGAAAAAGAACATGAAAATATCTTTGAATAAGTTTAATTATATTGTTACTACAGTATTTGATTGTTTGTTTCTTTAAATACAAATGGAGCAACATGCAAGAAAGAGCAAATCTTAAACATGAAAAATAGAACTTTATATACTGTACATACACGTACATATTTACTTATTATCTTAATGACACCACATGCATGCATGTAATTGCAAGTACAGCGGATTGTAACAACCCCTTTGGTGTTTCTATGATTTGTAGGCAACACACATAGTAAGTACTTTCTGCGACGATGAGACTCAAACTGTCAGTTTTTAATTTGTATACTGCAGATGTTTTTGTATATAAGCAGGGAAATCACACAATGAAATATTAAGCATCATTACCTGTAAAACATCCTCCATATTTTCTACATGGTTGTCAAAAATGTGCATGTTCCTGAAAAAACAAATCACACAATAGTTTAAAATTTCATACATGTAGGTAAAAAATGAATTGTTAATTTTAAGATAGAGTGTTTCAGGATGTCTGTCAATAATTCCTACTTTTGTTTAAAAAGACGCTGTTCGTCAGCAAATAATACTACACTGATGATAACAGAGGTGCTCTACAAAAATTATATAGCCTTTAACAATACAACAAAATTAATATAAAAATTCAAGCTCCTTCCCCTCTCTTTCATTTTCTTTTCAGAATTTCACTCTTGAGTCACATGATACCAAACCTCAAAATTTACATGATTTTGAAATATCTTGTGTTGAACCAGAAAAATAATAGGCGTTATTTTCACATAATAGTTGACATAATTATGTATAGAATATGAAAGCTCTACCCTCAAAACTTTTTGAGTTATTGTGTTACAACCAAAGTGTTACGATGCATAAACTCGTATAAGTCCAGTGTATGACCTTGACCTTTGACCCTCACACTATGGTGAACCCATGTACTTGTATGAAATATGAAAGCTTTATTATTAAAAATATTGCAGATATTGTGATACAACCAAATTGTAATGATGCATAAACTATAAGTCCAGTGTATGACCTTGACCTTTGACCTTACACTATGGTAATTCCATGTCACAACCAAAGTGATGACAAACAGATGGACATGCGGACGGATGGATGGACAGACAGAAAAGGTGATTCCTATAGGGCTCCAGCATTTAAATGTGGGACACTAATTATGGCCCAATTTAATGTGAACAATCTATGACATACTCTTTGATTCCCTCCACCAGTCCCTTGGCGAGAGATCTGTTTAACACATGTCTATTGAGGCCAGGTTTTTCTAGTTCCACCACCGATTCAAACACGTTCCAGGCCACTGATATACACATCCCTGCCTCAACCCTGCATGCTGATCCCATCTTAGAGAGGTAACGGAACAGGATCATTCTAAAAGAAAACATTTAAAAAGTTTATGTTCTTTTTAAACATGTATTTCACATGCATGAAATTTTCTTGTATATAAATGTAATACAAAAAGCATGAGTTTCTTTGCTCATTTGATATTTTGAAAGTTTCAAACATATTACTCAATTGAAAGTAATCTACAAAACGGATTAGAGCAAAATTACATGTACAATGAACAAACATAAAAGTATACAAAAAAATTTTGGTGTAACCAATGCATCTAAATGTATTTCAATAATACACCTACAAATGTTAATGAAGGATTAGGTTTGTGAACATTTACAGAGGGATATTGTCATGATGGTATTAAAATATACTGTTTTGTAGGCTAGTGTAGTTTGGTGGGGAGGACAGAACATTCTTATAATATACTAGTTCATTGGACCATACACTGTGCTTTGTGCCTTGATTGCAGGGTCAGAACCTACCCTCCCAAAGACACACCAACACCAATAAGCGGAGACTTTGGGAATCGATCTTTTACAGTATCAACGACTATAGCAAGATCTTCTACATTTGCCGCACAGTAAATTCTAGGTGTCTGTAAATAACAATTCCAATGAAGTATAAGAAACGTAAATCAGTTTTAGGAAAGCGACATAAGGACCTACCCTCCGAGAGAGACACCCACTGCGATAACAGGTGCGGTTGGATAGTGACTTTTGATCGTGTCTATTACTAATTTTAGATCCTCAACATTTGCTGCACAGTATGTTCTTGGAGTCTGAAATAAGTTTTGACATAAAGCATCTATCTTTTAAATTAAAGATAAAATACATTTAATTTAAATACTTGCGTTGTTGAATAAGGTAAGCTTACTAATTTAGCAGCCATCCAAGTTGATGTTTAAGAGCTGAAACGATGAGTTCAAATCCATTACATGTAAATTCGGTCTGTAGTAAAACGATCAGGATTGTGAATACAAGTATAACTATTAAAGATGTGAGCATCCTACAGTCAATATCATCCTATAGTGACTGTCAATGTCTCAGGTTTTACCTTGCCCGAGTCATTGACCTAGTTACCTCTCATCTTAATTCCACAAATAAATACCTACTAGTATGTCCTTCACCATGGAAATCTATGGATTTTTTACTATTGTGATACTTTGGAATTATAACAGAAATGTTGCAGTACTTGGCTTTTATTCACTCTTGCAGCTCCTTAATAATACTTAAACTTCAATAAAAAAAATTATTTTTAAAGTATATATAGATTCTTGTTACTCACCAAAAGCTTGGCTCCTCCATTCCCTCTATTGTTGAACACTACAGATCTATCAAAACATACATTGTACATAATTATTAAATCAAGTGGTAAGAATCGTCCGCTAAATACATGTACATGTAACAAAGATTACAAAATTGATTTGCCTTCTTAAAACAGTCTACTCTTGATAAGTCGAACTAACAGAAATAGATCGACTTATCAGGAGTTCGACTTACTGAATGCAGCATGACCAGCCATGGATTTTTAGTTAGACCTATTCCCCTTTCTCTATCACCGCTCATAAACGTTTGAATTGTCTACTTTTAACGATCAAGTTATCTTTAATGTATGCATATGCCACTCCATAGCATGAAAGTATCAATAATCCTTCAATCGATCTCCTTATAATTAATTGATTTTTGTTTAAGAATTAAAATCCACTTGTTGTTCGACTTATTGAGGTTAATTTCAATGTAAAATGAGTTATGGGACCTAAAAATTAGTTTGACTTAATGAAAAGTTCGAGTTATTGGAATTTATTATAGAGTTATGAGTTACTGTAGTAAAAATGCATAGAAGGCAATCGAAGAGAATCAGGACTTTTAAAAACAGTTTGAGTTATGCCGCGAAATTCATGTTAACCGAGTTTGAGTAAATGAGAGTAAACTGTATAGTCTTTAACATACCTGATTCCTTTAATATGTCACGGATATCAAACAACAAAGCCTTTATTTACTGATTTTCAAATTCAATCTCTCAAAATATCATCATCTGCCATTTTGCTTAAAACTAATTGCATCATTGATTAGTTTTACCTATAACCATGTTCAGCCGCTTCCTTCACCATGTGTAGTATATATGACTCACTGCTAGAACCTGAAATAAAGTGATTATGTTCACTTAAATTGTTATGGATAAAAGAGTTCTTTATGTATTGACCACAGAGGCTCTTGCTACATTAAACTTTGGCCATGAATATATTAAAAATAAATTCACACTGGTGCACTGAATTTAATTTCAAAATTGGTTTGAACAATTTACCTTAGCAGTGACAAAACTACCACGTTACATAATGCTTCTATACCAAAACATTTTTTTTAGATTCTGAATTATCAGAGATTGTCAGGATTTTTCAATATCTTACATGTAAATCATCTGCTAAAGAGTACATTATTTCAGTCTAGTATCATTTTCATGTACCAGCTAGTATTAAAGCTGTCTTGGTTTACAGGTTTATATAACTTACTAGTATGTTCTTTACCCTTGGCTATAAGACACAAAATATGCAGAGCTTCTTCCCATTTGGTCAGTACCGTCAGTATCAGAGGTCATTTTGAATTTTGACATCATGAAATTGCTACAGAAGCTTTGTATTGAAGCAATTGTTTTCCCTCAGTTTTATGCTGGTCTCCATACAAATTTAGTTGGCATCAGATACTCATGTCCAAGATAGGGTGTTACTTTGTATATCCAAAGGACCAAATCAGGATGCCTTACTAAAGTATAAAGTACCTGTTCTGTTTGTTACTAACCTGTTAAACCTGGTAGTAGTAATACCGTAGGGCGACTTTGAGGATCAGGAAACTTGTCGTTTCTGTTCTCGTACCAGTCTAAAACGATCTGACCTCCATCTGGTAATACTAATATCTCACTGAAAACATTAAGTGACCAATGAAACATGACATGTAGGTGTGGTATAACCAGTGATTGGGATAAGCATGCGCCCTGCGCCATAGTCACATTTACTTCTAAAATGGCTCATTTAAATTTTACTTAGTGCGCCAATGTGGCGCATTAGATTTCCAACAAATTATGGAAATCTTGCGTTCTTTTATTGTGGAGATGACTTCACCATATTCACTTGTTAAAAGTTCTACATTACAATTTAATTTGTTTACTTTTCGTATCAATTGATACACCAGACAGTAATTTGAAAGTGTCATTTATTCAAAACACCATCATTTCCTATTGCAACAATACCTATTTCAAATGTACGTACAAATGGACTTCACCAGTTAAGATGAATCATGAACTTAATTTGTACCGAAACGCAAGTTTCATAAAAAGTTTTGTCATTTAATATATTGGGATGTACGTACTGTTGTTTTACAGCTGCAGAGTTTGTCTGCGTTTCTTTTAGGGGGGGGGGGGGGGGTCAGGAATTTTTAAAATATAAATTCAGGATCATAGCATGCAACGAATCTTTAAGACAATCCTTTGAGACTGTTTGGTTCAAATGCGTCCCCCCTATTTCCAATGTTTAAGTACAGAAAAGTCTGTCTAGACATTTGGAGCGGTGGCTGATGCTGATCTTTCTATGTTCTTGTTTGTTTGGTTGTTGTTGTTGTTTTTTTTTTGCTTTCTCGTGGCACATTCATTTTCAACAATGGCACATTCATTTTGCAAATGGCACATTGATGTTTCAGTATATGGGGCCATTGTCACATTCACCTAATTGCCTATCCCAATCACTGTATAACTATAACTGAGTTATCTTTGATGTGATATACATGTGTACCATAGAATCTTAATGACATAATCTTTTCCTATCCTCATACATTGGAGCCAGGGGTTTGTCATGAGACCAGATTAAGGCACATGATTACATGTAATTGTCCAAGCCTAATACAATATTATTAATAAAAGAATATGAATTCCTTGAAAGATAATCAACTGCTTATATATTTTTACATTACATAATTTACTTTAAAGCTTTTACCAAGAAGATTTTTATCATAATGGCTATAATACAAATCGAATTAACACTGATCAATCTAAAGTTACCTATCATACGTAATACGTGGATGTGACTTCACAAGGAGTCTCACTATTGTCTGAGCTCTCGATTCAAAGCACCACATCGTTGGTCTGAATTTCTCACTAAGTATAGGACAGTAATCAAACAGCAGCTTACGAAATCTCTCATCCTTACATGCAATACGTGGGTGCTGGAAAAATCATTTAAAAGTGTTGAAAATGTTAAACAAACAAAATATGGAAACAAGCAAATAATGGTATCAAGCTTTTCAAGGTTGAGAAATCTAATATTTTGCTCAAATTATAAGAGCTTGAATAGCGAGAATTGAGGTTGAGGGAAATCTTACCTTTGAGGAGTAAAGCCATTAAGGTAACAATATTAAATCTCTTTGTGCAACTCAATAACAGAGGTATCTTTTTCAAATAAATTACCATCTAGCTTCTTTGACAATACTGAACATATTTACTGTATGTGTACTTATTTTAGCGCAACCAGATTTTATTGGAAACAGAGCAGAATTGGGTAAATTGACATAATTATTAGCTTAATCATAAATTAGCGCTTTGACTTATATTTTCCACATTAATCTATTATAAGAGATTCATGATTTAGCGTATTCTTAAATTAGCGCAGTCTTAGCAGCACTAATTATCCCACTAAAATATGAATCCCGCTAAAATAAGTACACATACAGTATAGCTCTGTCCATCTTTGTAGAGAATTCAGCTGGTTTTTAAAATTGTAAAATACATTGTACATCATTAATACCAATCACTCACATTAGAAAATTGTAAAGATTAACCAAAGACATATAAACTGACACTGACATACATTGACATGTTCATATCAACAGATTGGCACAGCTAGTGTTGTGCATTGACATGTCGAAAAACTGACACTGACAAATTGACATACATGTATCTCTTTGTCAATGCGTTGACACGCTCACATTGACAATTTGACATATTCTACCTTGTCAATCTTTTAACATGCTGACACTGACATGTCTACACTGACAAAATGAGATGTCAATGCATTAAAATACATACCAACTGACATATTGATCAATGAGATTGTAATACATGTAGAATTGACATGTAGATAATAGATAAGAAATGACAAATCACTACAATGACACAATTTGACAAATTATAACAGATCAGAAAATGAGCATGAGTAAGGATGTACAATAAATGCACTGAATTGCTAAATACCTCATATCACTACCAGATTTGACATGTAAATGATTTGATGACTCAGATAAGTTCAAACACACAGAACTTACATTATACATTATGACATTTCAGTTTTTTTAACAACACAACATATTATCATGATTATTTCAGTACATTGTGTCAATTTGGATGTCAACATTATGTATTTAGTGAATTTGTGTAACTTGTCAATGTCAACATGCAGATGAAATTATTCAAAAAGACATTCCAGTTTGCATGCAGAGTTAATGTATTGAAAATCAAATTCTCAACACATTGATAATTCATTATATTAGACATGTCAAATGTCAGCATTGTCAGTGCTTAAAACTAGGGTTGGGAATTGGATGGAAAAATAAAAATCGATTAATCAGATATGCCTTGGGATTGATTAACAATTATAATCGGACTCTTGTATTATACTGCAAAACTGTAAAATATGTCAAGATTTGTCCAAAAGTTATGTAACATTGACCACTAATTTTATTGAAACTCATAAAGAGTTGAACAAATAGACATCAATCTTTTTTAAGAAATACTAAAATGTTTCATTCCAGTATATGCATACTGAACCAGTCAACTAAAACAACTTATAAACAGTTTCTCTGGCAAAACTATGGTTTTTCTAAATTTAATTTTGATTTTTACTTTTATAATAGATTTTTAAATATCTTAATCGATAATTGTAATCTGAAGGGTTAAATTTGGCTACGATGTCAGCGATAATTGGTACAAAAAATACTTTTAAAAAGCCATATTATAGTGTGTATCGCCAACTTAAAAGTGACAATAGACACATTGACACACTGACTTTGTTGAATTACTGAACACATGATTTGTCATTGACATGAAATTATGCAGTATCTGTGGGGGGGGGGGGGGGGGGGGGGGGTGGAGAGCAACATCCAATATTTCTGTACTTGTCAATGAAATATCTACTGAACATGCGAATTGTGTCAGTGTGGTTCAGAATCTTACCTTTACAACAAAAATATAGTAATAAACTGCATATAATGCAACAAATATGATAAGGATAGGGAGAGATTTATTTTCCGTTAGAAAGTGTGAAAATCTTGAGAATCCGCCGGCAAGCCATTCCATCGTCTCCATCTTTCTGTCATGTGACACCATCCAAACCGACCAAGAAGAGGGTCGAACTGACCGATAATAAACGGGAAATAACTCGTACAGAACAACAAAAATGGCTTCGGGAGCACTTTTCAGCAGCGCTGGTCGATCTCAAAGTAAAAATTTAGTAGAATTTAGGGCAGGGAAGATGTACATGAAGGGTAAAATGGTACACCCAGATAAGAGAAAGGGTCAGGTTTACGTTTACCAGTCTGATGATTCGCTGATGCACTTCTGTTGGAAGGACCGTGGGACCGGTGCCGTCGAAGATGTGAGAATCTGCATTGTCATTCAATGACTTTTTAGAAATATTTGAAATCTGATTTCTTTACTTCTTTTCCAGCTTTAACAGATAAAATTGATTTTAAAGCTGTTCGTTTTTATAGCCAGAGTTAGTCAATTTTTTAGTAACAGTCCCCAACTTTGTTAGAATTTCCTCTGACGTCTGCTGTTTTTGCCAAAAACTTTCAGCTGAGATCCATTTAGGTTATTTGGATCTGTTTGATAAATTAATGTACAGGTTAATTGAAATATACAGGTCTATTAACCCCATTCAATAATGGATGGTTTCTGAGGAAAAAACAAATTTTTCCGATACCTGAAGTCGCGCATTGAGTGCAAGAGTGTTCTATTTGCCATTTTCCTGTTTTCAAGAAAATTGACTTTCAAAATTTTGCCACTCTGTTTGATGTCTTAATGATATGATCCATGCCATAAAGCATTACATATCAAAATAATAAATGAAAAGTAACTAATATGTGTAATTTTATATCAACATGATCAAACAGTTCAGTTTTTCTCATGAAATCAGTGATTAGGATAAGCCTGCGCCATAGTCACATTCATGATTCAATTCTAAATTGTTGTTATCGTCGTCTTCCGTAGACAAAACTTTAACCCGGGCTTTATCTCTTGAACTATATGGGGTAGGGCTTTGATATTTCACATGTACATGTAGATACCTTGTGACGAGACCTTTCATTTGAGACCATGACCTTTGACCTAGTGACCTTGGACTTTGACCTACTTTTCAAAAACTTCAACCTGTTTTCTGACAAAAACCTGTAAGCGAGCTATGTAATCTTTGATTACCCTATGTTTAACCCTTTAGTGACCAGATTTCCTAGCACTGTACTACCTGTATATGCATATTCTCCATTTATTATAGGTTTTGATAGGTAAAATCACTTCTTTACTTTAAACTGGCATATCTCTCTTATTTTTCACCTGATTTTGATGAAACTTGAGACAATGAAAGCACTATAAAGTATTCACCTGTGAGTGTCTTCAGGAGTGATTCATCACATGATTTTCAGGTGCAAATGACAGGTAAAAATACTAATTAAGGTGTTAAAAATTGTATTTTTATTGATCAGCCATTGAATATGTGTTGTGCTCAATCATATTATGAATAAAGTAAGTTAATATCTTGATTCTTTGGTCGTTTTATATCAATTATAAGCAATCACGACATCAAGGTATGCAGGTAAAATAGACAGGTAAACAAGAATATGCAAGTTTGAAATTTAATGCAGTTTGCAAAGATGAAAGTGATTTTGAGCACTTTCTATGGATGCTGATGGACTATTAGATTCATTTTGCACCCTACTTTCGATTTCTCTCGCTATTTGCACATCATTTTCATTTAATCCCTGGAATTCAGAGTCTGAATCATCACTGCTTGATTGTGAATTGTCGGCCATTTTTAACGTGCGCAGCGCACCACAAAAATTCGTGATTTTTAACCCATTTTGTCCATTGTTTGTCAACAAAAACGTTCTCAATGACATTGATCTCGTCCCCAAGGTAAACTATCATCAAATCACACGAGATGTTGTTTGAATACGTCATCTTCCTTCGGAAATCCCCTTTGTAAATATAGAAAGTGAAAATGGGCGGTTTTGGCAGGTTTGGGCATATACGGCGAGGGGTGGATTGGGCACGAAAGGGTTAAATATGGAGATAGAATACTTATGCACTCAATGCGTAAAGTTTGGTATCATAGAAATTTTGCAGATGTCCCAGGACAAATACATTATAACAGTCAGGGGTATAAATGGTTACAGATCAGTGGTATCAGTACTTTTACTGATGTGCTTACATGTACCTATAGAATGAACATGATTAATCAAATGAACACAACTATACAATAACAAAGATCTCACTCAAGTTGTTACGACTAAATGTAAGACCTTCTTTAATTTTACAGGACTTAATCATCTTCCCTGATGACATAGAGTTTAAACATGTTACCCAGTGTACAACAGGACGGGTCTATGTGCTCAAGTTCAAGTCTTCAACCAGAAAATTTTTCTTCTGGATGCAGGTGAGATATTGTAGACATTTAATGATAAAAAATGTAATTAACTTTTTGATTTGACTGTAGTTACAATGTACGGTAGGAAGTTTCACAGGGGATTTACTTTGGTATCAATATGAGGAAAGAAACAGATTTACATGAACAGGTCAAGGTTCAAGATACTCATGGATTCTGAAAAAAGTAGTAAATAGAAAGTTGAAAGTGAAAGGTACTGGTTGTAGTATGTACTCTGTAGATAAAACAGTAGTCATGGTTACAGGTAGTGATTACAACATGTACAATGTTGACAGAATTAGAAAAAGGTATTCAAAGATACATACATGTATATACATGATATAATACCATTGAATACATGAATTTGAACTTTACTACATGTAATATATACATCTTTACAGTATTTAGAAATTTATAAAGCACACTTTAAGAGAACTGTAAACATTTGGTACTTTGTAATTGTTGTACATGTTGTAGAAGCCAAAAACTGTAAACATTTGGTACTTTGTAATTGTTGTACATGTTGTAGGAGCCAAAAACTGTAAACATTTGGTACTTTGTAATTGTTGTACATGTTGTAGGAGCCAAAAACTGTAAACATTTGGTACTTTGTAATTGTTGTACATGTTGTAGGAGCCAAAAACTGTAAACATTTGGTACTTTGTAATTGTTGTATATGTTGTAGGAGCCAAAAACTGTAAACATTTGGTACTTTGTAATTGTTGTACATGTTGTAGGAGCCAAAAACTGTAAACATTTGGTACTTTGTAATTGTTGTATATGTTGTAGGAGCCAAAAACTGTAAACATTTGGTACTTTGTAATTGTTGTACATGTTGTAGGAGCCAAAAACTGTAAACATTTGGTACTTTGTAATTGTTGTACATGTTGTAGGAGCCAAAAACTGTAAACATTTGGTACTTTGTAATTGTTGTATATGTTGTAGGAGCCAAAAACTGTAAACATTTGGTACTTTGTAATTGTTGTATATGTTGTAGGAGCCAAAAACTGTAAACATTTGGTACTTTGTAATTGTTGTATATGTTGTAGGAGCCAAAAACTGTAAACATTTGGTACTTTGTAATTGTTGTACATGTTGTAGGAGCCAAAAACTGTAAACATTTGGTACTTTGTAATTGTTGTATATGTTGTAGGAGCCAAAAACTGTAAACATTTGGTACTTTGTAATTGTTGTATATGTTGTAGGAGCCAAAAACTGTTAACATTTGGTACTTTGTAATTGTTGTACATGTTGTAGGAGCCAAAAACTGTAAACATTTGGTACTTTGTAATTGTTGTACATGTTGTAGGAGCCAAAAACTGTAAACATTTGGTACTTTGTAATTGTTGTACATGTTGTAGGAGCCAAAAACTGTAAACATTTGGTACTTTGTAATTGTTGTACATGTTGTAGAAGCCAAAAACTGTAAACATTTGGTACTTTGTAATTGTTGTACATGTTGTAGGAGCCAAAAACTGTAAACATTTGGTACTTTGTAATTGTTGTACATGTTGTAGAAGCCAAAAACTGTAAACATTTGGTACTTTGTAATTGTTGCACATGTTGTAGGAGCCAAAAACTGTAAACATTTGGTACTTTGTAATTGTTGTACATGTTGTAGGAGCCAAAAACTGTAAACATTTGGTACTTTGTAATTGTTGTACATGTTGTAGAAGCCAAAAACTGTAAACATTTGGTACTTTGTTATTGTTGTACATGTTGTAGAAGCCAAAAACTGTAAACATTTGGTACTTTGTAATTGTTGTACATGTTGTAGAAGCCAAAAACTGTAAACATTTGGTACTTTGTAATTGTTGTACATGTTGTAGGAGCCAAAAACTGTAAACATTTGGTACTTTGTAATTGTTGTACATGTTGTAGGAGCCAAAAACTGTAAACATTTGGTACTTTGTAATTGTTGTACATGTTGTAGGAGCCAAAAACTGTAAACATTTGGTACTTTGTAATTGTTGTACATGTTGTAGGAGCCAAAAACTGTAAACATTTGGTACTTTGTAATTGTTGTACATGTTGTAGGAGCCAAAAACTGTAAACATTTGGTACTTTGTACATGTTGTACATTTGTACATGTTGTAGGAGCCAAAAACTGATAAAGATGATGACAATTGCAAAAAGGTAAATGAGTACCTGAACCATCCGCCCACACCTGGATCCACTCGTGGTGGTGGTCTCCCACCAGAAATCAGTGGACTTGGTAAGATTGTTATTTTCTTCTGCTTCCAAAATATCATAAAGCAATTCCCAACAGTATTTTCGTGTTTGTAATAGCTGATTTGCCAGTAACACCCAGACTGTCAAGACATCACAAAATTTAGTGATTTTTGTCATTGAGACTTCACATTAGAAATCATGACAAAACATCTGGGTGTGCCAAGACGATGTGATCAAGTATGATGTCACAAAGAAAAAATTTGCCAAAAAAATTGTTGTCCTGTTCTGGGTTTAGAATGGTCAAAACTCTTAGCTGGCAAATGGACTATTCCTTACTAGGGCAACAAATAGGCAAAACATTATGTTACTGTCCACATTGTGAAATCAGCAAATACGGGTCCCGGGGGTTTGTTACTGTCCACATTGTGAAATCAGCAAATACGGGTCCCGGAGGTTTGTTACTGTCCACATTGTGAAATCAGCAAATACGGGTCCCGGGGGTTTGTTACTGACCACATTGTGAAATCAGCAAATACGGGTCCCGGAGGTTTGTTACTGTCCACATTGTGAAATCAGCAAATACGGGTCCTGGGGTTTTGTTACTGTCCACATTGTGAAATCAGCAAATACTGGTCCTGGAGGTTTGTTACTGTCCACATTGTGAAATCAGCAAATACGGGTCCCGGGGGTTTGTTACTGTCCACATTGTGAAATCAGCAAATACTGGTCCTGGAGGTTTGTTACTGTCCACATTGTGAAATCAGCAAATATGGGTCCGGAGGTTAGTTACTGTCCACATTGTGAAATCAGCAAATACTGGTCCTGGAGGTTTGTTACTGTCCACATTGTGAAATCAGCAAAAACTGGTCCAGGAGGTTTTTTGAGAATTCTCAGTCAAGTGTTAAATACCAGCTGGAATTATTTTTATTTCTTTGTTTATCAGAATTTAAGAATATCAAATGTTAAACATGTATTGAGCAAATATAAATATACTATTAATAATACTATTACATGTATACGTGTACATGTATATGACAATGTGTATCTTGGTATGAAGGTCTCCACATAAAAGATGGTGAAGCATCCTAAGGTAAAAGATACAATTACTGTAAACTGTATTAAAGTAAAATGAAACTCTTGTGATTTTTTTAAGGTGATCAGGACTTACAGAATTTGTTAGGGACAATGAGCCAACAACAGCTAATGCAACTTCTAGGTAAGGCAGTTATTATGGTATGTTTGAATGAAAATAGAAAATTATGGAGAAATCAAGGTCAGTCTGTCAAGCCACAAAACAAAATATTTTTAGTGTAAAATGGAAAGCTGTGACCATATTCATTTCATGTACTTAGTCTTTTGAGACAATCTGAACAAGTCGCAGCATTTCTATTTTGAAACAACCCATGAGATTTTTTAAATTTCACTTATAAATCATATTGAATTTTATGACATAATTTTCAAGGGCTTCAAAGTTGTTTTATAATTTATGATGAAGTTTTCAGTGAGATTTATTTGAAGCCGTGATTTAAACTTTTGAGCACTTCGCAAATACAAGATCAGTGAGAATTTGAGTTGGCAACTTCTGTCAATTAAAGTAGTGAAATTTAGCCAGGTGCTCCTCTGAAGTATGGAAATCCCTGAATGACATAATGGTAGGTGTGTATATAATCCATGTATGTGTGTATATAATCCATGTAGGTGTGTATATAATCCATTTATTTATTGTTGTAGGTATGTGTGTATATAATCCATGTATTTGTTGTAGGTGGAATGGGAATGGGAGGACCAGGGGGCGGACTGTCTGCTCTGATGGGACGTCCTAGTAGTGCTCAGTCAACAGCCTCAGAACCGTAAGTAATGCCCATTGTGAAGAATTTTATACAGTAACTATTCTTCTCATTTATGTAGTTAGTATATTTACATGTACTGTGAAATTTTACAATCTATTTTATACATGTACATGTAAATGACATAGAAATATAAATGAAATCTTGTTCTTGATGTTACAGTCCAATGAGGGTCCAATCTTCACCAGGAGCCCGGGGGTCTGGATCAGGGACCACTGAATCCGCTTCCCAACAGCAACAACAACGGCCAGTAACTGCTGCAGCTCTGCCATCTCAGCCGGCCAGTACGACAGCTTCTGGACAGCCGCTAGCCACTCCGGCCACTCCAGCATCTGGGCGGCAACAAATCCAACTCAGTGACCTGCAGAACATATTGTCCAGTATGAATGGTAAGTTTTTATACTCTCGCCAAAAAAAGCAGGGATATGTTTACATACATTTATGTCAAAATAATGTGTACTAAAATTCTGCCACATTAAAATCCTTTAAGGTATTTGATGGGTAATGAGAAGTAGTTGGGCCACCCATTTATGCATTCCTGAGATCTAAAAGCACAGCATAGTTATAAAGTAAAAATTGATTTAAAAGTTTTTACCAATTTGGATATTGAAAAAATTGGTTACTTTATGAGTTATGGGCCCTTACAGTTTACATTGAACTCTATGGAAAAATTTTTAATTTTTTTACAGAATGACAGGTCATCAAATATCGATTGGTCGAAAACTTCTAAGAGATATATTTCATAAAAATTTCCCTGAAAAATCAAAAGTTCACCAATTAGTTTTTCTGCAATTTATTTTTTCTTCATTTTAAATCAAGGGGAGATAACTCCTAAACACAACCCTTTTAAAAATATTCCTTCTTTCGGTATCTACTAGGCTAGTGCAAAAGTTTTTAAAACATCATATAACGCAGAAATATACTGAATGATAAATAAATCTAATTTCAAAGTTTTGGCATTATTTCCTTCATTATCCATCGAATACCTTAATACATGTACATAGTGTATATCATTTACAATTTTAGACTATTCCAAAGTTTTGAAGATTTTTCCTTACATCTTGGTACTTTTGTTGAAATTTACAAATAAATGATAGGAAAGAAGTTTAATATATCATACAGACGGAAGCAAAATGTATAGTAAATTTGTCTGGTCACATGCTATTGACTTAATGAACATAATATTTATTATTCTATTTAAAGTATTTGTACTGTAAGACTTGTGATTGATGGTTCTGAATATTTTCATATTACAGTTCCAACAGGAGAAAACAAAGATGGTAGGTAGAATTTTGTTTTTAAAATGTAAATGTTCAGTTCTAAATTTGAAAAATTGTTGAAATATAGTCCCCGTTTGCCTCAATTAAAGAAAATTTTCAATAGAATAAAACATACATGTATCTGAATTCCAATCAAACCAAACCTTGTAGGTGTAGATTTGGTGCAGGCGTTGAACCCTGAGACCATGATACCTATTCTGGCCAATAAAGATGTACAGGAAAGGCTTGTTAAGTTCCTACCGGAGGGGGAGTCCCTCCCTAAAACAGAGGGGGAACTGAGGAACACTGTACAATCACCACAATTCCAGCAGGTAAATAGACATTGTAAAATAAGGTTTTGAACATTTGTAGAAATTTTTTTTTGAAGTGTTTCTATAGAAATTTTACAGCAGGTCGTGCAAGAAATGCTTACATTTAGCTTATTTAAACTTTGCAAGATAAGAGGAAAGTGAAAACTTCGAAAAAATAAAACTAGAAAAGTGAAGCTGTAAGGATTCTACTCTCATGGCCTTTTACAACATATTCATATACAATTGTACATGATCTATTTCATTTTACAATGTTTTACTAAACTTTTAGTGTTGCCCTGAAGTCGGGACAGGTAGGCCCTCTGATGTCACAAAGTTGCCTTCTTACATGAACAATTGATAATTATCTATTTTCAAGGCCCTGTCTTCCTTCAGTGCGGCCCTGCAGTCAGGTCAGTTAGGCCCTCTGATGTCACAAAGTTGCCCTCTTACATGTACAATTTATGATTATCTATTTTCTAGGCCTTGTCTTTCTTTAGTGCGGCCATGCAGTCAGGTAAGTTAGGCACTCTGATGTCACAAAGTTGCCCTCTGATTTGTACAATTTATTGTTATTTATTTTTCAGGCCCTTTCTTCCTTCAGTGCTGCCCTACAGTCAGGTCAGTTAGGCCCACTGATGTCACAGTTTGGTCTGGGTGAGGATGTGGCCAATGCTGCTGCACAGGGAGGTAACTACATTCACATAGTTACATGATTTCCTGTATCGTACAGTAACGAACAACTAACTAAATTTCACATAGTTACATGATTGCCTTTGTTGTACAGTAACTGAATAGTCTCACTGTTGAAGGTAATTCTTTGCTTGGAACATACATGTATATTTTTATTATAACATGTTAATATTTTATGTGATGGCACCTCAATTTACAATCTATATTTTTTATGATAATTTGAATTAGGCCAAGAAAAAAAATATGTGTGTTTCCCATAACATGCTGAAAAAAAAATAGGGTAGGTCGGTCGGAATTTTTTTTTTTTTTGGATTTTTTTTATAATTAGCCATGTTTATAATTATATTTCAAGAGAGATCTTAAGGGATTAAAAATGGAATCATGACCTTCAAATATAAGTAGTCTGTTTAATTCAAGACACTCAGAAATGTTTAACGATTTAGAAAATGGGGAAATGATGCCATTTTGTGCCTGCAACCTTTGGGAAATAGTAAATGTTTTAAAATGATATTACTCTTCTTAAAACTGGCCTCCCAAACAGGCGACCTTGAATCTGGAGTTTTATTATCTATCTAGAGTTCATTGTTTTTTTTTCTAACAATGACCATGACCTTTGACCTAATTACACCAAATCAAAAGGCTTCTCCTCCTGATAAAAAAACGTATTTCTAGTCCGAGATACCTTAATACCAAATCCAGCCTTTGACGATTATTTTGGAGAATGGAAGCTGGCCTGCCAACCCAACCAAGCCACATACCACCCAAATAGTCATCAAAGGCTTGCTTTTGCCGGGTATTTCTGACAAGCAGATCCCCACAAATTTGTTTTGGCTAGATGTAAAGGTTCTTAAGTTATCACTTGGATACCAAAATTTCAAATGAATATTTCCTACACCAAGGACGTAGACCTTTGACCTTACCCAAAAATCAATAGGCCTACTTCCATATTGATCCTTATATTGAAATGCAACGTCACAATAACGCCAAATTTCATTGTGTACAGCCATAAAACGAGAACATACTCGCCATTAAAAGTAAATGTCACTATTTTGTCCTAAATTTTCGAAAATAGAGATAGCATCAGAGTGGGAGTAACTTGCTTCTGACCTTATGTTTGCAACTGGTAAGCACTGATTTTACGGTTAAAACATCCATTTTATGTGTTGCCAGAAAAACCTTTTATACTGGCCGCAAACATAACGTCAGAAGCAAGTAATCAGGTTGGATCTGGAGTTTAAGACGAGTTATCATGTGGAAAAATGTGACGGAAGGTCGGGAATGACGCTCACTAATACGTTGCAAAGGGGGGGAGTTAAAATTATTGAGGAAGTCGGTTTGAAATACTTAATTATCAGGGCTTTGGTTTGTCAGAGTGAGACGTTTGATCCGTCGTCAAGGCATACCGGTAGAAACGTAATACGGTTAGATCTGCTCGAACAAAGATATTGTAAGTTTATCTCGTTGACGCCGTACAAAAAATATTCTATGAATAAAACATCAAACCATCCGCTGTCTAAGAAATGATTTGCTAAAACTTATCCTGTATGCCTTTATTTTTCGTCTTTGCGTTATTCGAATACAAAAACGTTGTTTTACAATATAAATGTGAACAAAATGGGTCTGTTAAATTATTGACAGCCGCGCACAGATATAAAATTGCTGCACTATTTGCGAATTTGTTCTTACCAAGCTTATTGATGATCTTTTGTTTGAATCTTTGATTTTTCAGTTTATACGTAATTTTATAAACCGTAGGAAACATCGCTACATGTTTTTACAAAAGACGTTTGCGTGAAATGAAACGACTGGCACATGCATGACCTCAAATATTTACTTAGATTAAACTATGCTAATTAATAATTACTACCAAATCATCAAAACCCTAGTAATGCGTTTTTATAACAATCAGTACGCCTTTTTTGGAAAAAAAACAAAGCCTGTCCGAAAGGGCCGTTTAATAAGTAACGTTCTGAGAGCGAATTACAGATTATTTTTACAATTTCTATGAGCGTATAGATGGTAGATGATTGATAATGTCAAAAAGCAGAAGATTTCGTCAAAATGGGTAGATTTGTAATTTCTGGCACATATTTCGTAAAGTAAATATTGGTGAAGAAATACCTAAATGCAACTAAAAATCGGGAAAAAAACGTTAGGGTCGGCGGGTTTGAATAGGGTCGGTCGGGTGATGGGAAACAAAGGTATTTTTTCTTTTGGCCTTATTTAATGCATGTTTTACCATGTTATCATTATGAGGATTGATTAAGATATATTACTTTTACATTTACTATAGATTTGGAAGCCTTTGTTAAAGCCATGCAAGAAAATCAGAAGAAAAAAGAGGAAGAAAAAGAGGAAAAAATGGACACAGAGTGATGACTCTAGGATTTGGAAGAAAAATACTTAAAAAACGATATTGGCAAATTTGTATTTTTTTTTTTTTTTTTTTGTTGCTGGGAGTTTTGTTTAAATATTTATGAAATATTGATATTAAAAGGCATTTTTCAATAATGATTATTAAAATTTTGATCCAACTTTATTACAATATACCGTGTATTTTGACTTAAATACTTGTGAACTTTCAGAGTCAGTGCTACATACATTGTAAATTTAACAATTAAATTGTTGACTTATATAAAATTGTGTTTCTTTTGAATATTAGAAATGGTATGGTTATCTTACATATACAGCATATAGGTGCATCCCAAGAGAATGTTGCAGTTCATAAAGAAGTCGAGGTCATATCATATATTAAGTGAGACCATTCAGATGCTGTTTTATTAAATTGTTTGATTTAAATCTAATCAACAAGCATAAGTTTTAAATTTCAATCTCAGTTTGACAATGCAATCTACATGTAGTTCTTTGTGTAACGCAAATAATGGGATAGACAATTTTGTAAAAACTCAACATAAAATGGTTTTAAACAATGACATACATGTACATGTAAATCATTTTGGTTAACTTTTGTCAAAAATATCTGATTGGTGCACTTGATATTGACAGCATATTGTAAAGTTTCCTATGGTGCTTAGTTGGATGACTTGCTTTCTTTATGAGATAAATTGAGCATTTCTCATTTAAGAAAATTGTAGGGCCAATTTCTAAAGGGTATCATCGCCTACCCCTTTGAGGGTAAAAATGATGCCCCTAAATTGTCAATGTAGAAATGAAAGGTCGTAAGTAACAGATTCAACCTTTTTGCTATAATTAATGAAAAGGTCACTTAGGTGTATTATTTTTCAACTCTCTGTAAAATTTCATGATGATACCCCATCTGAAACCATGGTAACAGATTGAAAACCTACTTATGAAAGGTTGTATATGTCGGATACGACCTATCACTTGCCCCAATTGTAACTCTTAAAGGTCTTAAATGTTAGATACGATCTTTCATATCCCATTGTCTTATATAGGAAATAAGGCAAATAAACCCCAGTTTGATAACTATGAAAGGTTGTATCCTGTATTTTCAGTCACTTTCTGCTTACTCTCCTAAGGCACCTGTTTTCACTCCCTATGGGGATGACCTTGAGATACTTGTACTTTATGATCAGCTCATTTTTTTTCTTGGAGTCTGTAAGTCCTTGGTTTCATGGATTTTTATGTTGCCTGCAACAAGAAGTGCGACATGCATGTAAAAACATTCTCGAGGACTGAATGATCAAAGGAGCCATCAAGGGCAACATCTTTTCTGATGAGACCAAAAGGATCCTCGTAATATGACTATATGGATCACTCTCTCCGGCCTGTCTTTGTATGATAGTCGATGTATACAACTTGATTGATATGAATAGTACATCCACCAAATTGCAGGGATTGTAAAGCATGGTGAGATTTAACACCCTATGAGGATCAAGGTCACCAGAAAGGTCAGTCATAATTCAGTTCAAATGTGACGGGTGACATATACATGTACCTCTTCTTGAGCAGTTCTAGTAATTGGCCGGATTACGAAGCAAAACCCAGGCTAATGAAATGTCTGTTGATCTGTCTGCTTCAGCAATATGGTTTAGCTGTTATGTTTAGGATAGTTGTGAAAGAACTATATGGGGTACAATCTTCAGACTTGGTACAAAGATAAAGCATGGTGAGAGGATCTGAATGCAGGTATTGTTTTTGAGGTTTGACCTTAAAAAAAGTAAGTTTGCATTTAGGCGAGTTGTGATAAAACTATGAAGGATATACTCTTCAAACTTGGAAAAAAATAAAAGCATAGCGAGAGGATTGTTTCTGACCTTGACAATATAATTTTGCATTTAGGTTAGTTGTGAAATGACTTAGTTATACACTCAGTGGTACAAAGATAAAGCATGGCAAGAGGATCAGAATGCATGCAGGTATTTTCTTTTACCTTAACCTTGAGGTTTTACCTTGAAAAATGTAATCTAGAGTTCATCTCTATTGTACAAATACTACATGTACATGTATATGGAATTTTATATTCAAACTTTGCATAGAGATAGGAAATAACCAACTTGACTTCATTGCAAGTATATTGACCTTGACCCCGACATTTGACCTTGATGATACAATTTTGAATTTGACTTACTATAGTATGGTACCAATAATATTTCACATATCACATCTTAACTTTGCATGGAGATAGATCTGATTTCAGGTACTGACCTTTAGATTTGCCCTCGACCTTGAAAATAGGATTTTGAATTCGACTATGTTTTACTAATATTACATGTATATGAAACCATGAGCAAGACTTTTTTGTACAATATTAGATAGCACATTAAAATTTTACATGGAGGTAGAACATGATAACTGGACTTGATTTCAGGAATTGTCCTTGCCCTCGACAGTTTTATTATGAACTGGACATAGGCCATTACCCTATGAAGTATCACATTAAAACTTGCCTTAGAGGTAGAATATGGTTAGAAGAACTGATTTCTGGTATTGAAGTTAGCCTTGAGGATTGAACTTGAAGATATGATTTTGACTTCGACTGAAGTGTGTCAAAACTACATAGAATTTCACATTGAAACTTTTAATGGAAATATTTCAAAATTTTGCACTCTGTTGCTTTCAGTGGAGATAGTGTTTCAAAACACAATCTGCTGTCAGCATTCCTGCCATTAATCCTGTTTTTAGCAGTATCTTGTTATTGCCACATTGCTCAGGACTGCTTTCCATCCATTTACCATTGTTACAATTTGATTTTCCAAAAACTGACATATTTCTCAGTACTGTTTGGTGCAAATAAACTGGCAAAACTTGCATGGATTTTTTGGATATGATTTATTTTTTCGTATTTCTGTACATATGGCATGTATCGTCAACAAGCAGGTAAACATTCTGTAAACATCATTATACATACTTACAGAATAAATTGTGGAGTTACAGCTGTCATAGACAGTATTATCATATTCAACACAGTAGCCATTATATAAAGGGAATTATACAGAATACATGAAATATAAGATCTGAAGAAAGAGAATAGCTTGTGGAACAGAAAATTATTTTATAGAAAAAACTGAAGTACAAGTAGTAAAGGAGCAATTTTTTCAAGCAAAAATGAAATGTATGAAAAATGAGTTTTTGGGGTTGAATTGACCAAGATATGGAATCATCTATAGCAAATATCACCTGGTCAGAACTCTGATAGGGTTACTTTGCTACGGTAATACATGTACTAATTACATGTAAAATTACACTGTATATAGAGGCGAGGTATCAGACATTTTACATTAAATGATAAAAACATAGAAATTTTTTGAGAAGCAAGATGAAATGACAGCACCACGTGAAATTATGACCTACATGTATTTTGTGAAAATTACACCTTCCTAATGGCCTTGTTTATAAATGTAGATATAAAATAACAAATTTACTAATACCTTCATCATTCTCCAAAACTTTGTCTCTAAGGTAACAGATCGTACTTGTGAAACAATAATTTATTTTCAATTCTGCATTTAAATCCTCAAAACTGAGTCATTTAAACTAAATACAAGTTTCCAACGTTTTTCTAAAATTTCTGATTTGGCTTCAACAAACAAATAACCTATAATGTAATATTCTATGAAAATGAAAACCATTGATACTCAATGATATAAACAGAAATATTCACAATCGTTGTAATTATCCTCAATCTACAGATGGTCCATCATACTGGTTTGTACTGGTTTACTCAGGTTTACAGCATTATAAATGTTGAATGCAGTGAAATGATAAAAGAATCAAATCTACAGTAAAAATTGGCTGTACTGTGCATCTCAAATAAAAGCAAGACAAATTATTATCAGCATAAAGTGACATGAATAAATATACATGGGAGTTTTTATAAACTTCCTCTTTGATAATGATTGTATTTTCTAATGCATATAAGCATCTCCAAGAGATAGATATTTTCTATGCTTTTAATTTCGCAATTGCTAGTGGGTTTTTTTTTTCTCTCTCTCTGGGAAAGAAAGTGAAACAGAGAGGACAGCTACATGTAAGTGATGATAAAAATATAAGCAACAAAAAAAAAAATAAGTTAACAAAAGCTGTCAAATACCTGACAATTTGTCATTCTTGACAAGTCCATGTTCTGCAACCTAAATATTACAATGCCTTCTTTTATAATTAAACATAGGTAATCACAGATTACGAAGCTCACCTCGTGACAGCAAAATTCAATTCAAACATATTTCTTAGTACATGTATATTGGCTTTTAAAGGCAAAACCACTCAAGCAGAAAAAGTAGGTCAAGGTCATTTTATGAAAGTTTGATCAAAGATACATCCAATATGCAAGTTTGGTACATGTATCTCTTATACTTTGCTCGATATTGGCTTTTAAAGGCAAAATCACTCAAGCAGAAAAAGTAGGTCGAGGTCATTTTATGAAAGTTTGATCAAAGATACATCCAATATGCAAGTTTGGTACATGTAGCAGTTATACTTTGCTCAATATTGGCTTTATAGAGCAAAATCACTCAAGCGGAAAAAGTAGGTCAAGGTCATTTTATGAAAGATTGATCAAAGATACATCCAATATGCAAGTTTGGTACATGTTTCACTTATACTTTGCTCAATATTGGCTTTTAAAGGCAAAATCACTCAAGTGGAAAAAGTAGGTCGAGGTCATTTTATGAAAGTTTGATCAAAGATACATCTAATATGCAAGTTTGGAACATCTAGCACTTATACTTTGCTAAATATTGGCTTTTAAAGGCAAAATCACTCAAGCGGAAAAAGTAGGTCAAGGTCATTTTATGAAAGTTTGATCAAAGATACATCCAATATGCAAGTTTGGTACATGTAGCACTTATACTTTGCTCAATATTGGCTTTTAAAAGCGAAATCACTCAAGTGGAAAAAGTAGGTCAGATGCTGCATCCGATGCATGGGTCCATCTCGGCATCCAAAGATGAATCACTTCTGCAAGTTTGGTTACTGTAGCATTAGTACTTTGTCAGATACTGAGCTACCCCAAACTTCTTATCCAAATCACTCAAGCGGAAAATGTAGGTCAGATGCTGCATCCGATGCATGGGTTCACCTCAGCATCCAAAGATGAATCACTTGTGTAAGTTTGGTTACTGTAGCATCAGTACTTTGTCAGATACTGAGCTACCCCAAACTTCTTAACCAAGTCACTCAAGCGGAAAATGTAGGTCAGATGCTGCATACGATGCATGGGTTCACCTCAGCATCCAAAGATGAATCACTTGTGCCAGTTTGGTTACTGTAGCATTAGTACTTTGTCAGATACTGAGCTACCCCAAACTTCTTAACCAAGTCACTCAAGCGGAAAATGTAGGTCAGATGCTGCATACGATGCATGGGTTCACCTCAGCATCCAAAGATGAATCACTTGTGCCAGTTTGGTTACTGTTGCATTAGTACTTTGTCAGATACTGAGCTACCCCAAACTTCTTAACCAAGTCACTCAAGCGGAAAATGTAGGTCAGATGCTGCATCTGATGCATGGGTTCACCTCAGCATCCAAAGATGAATCACTTGTGCCAGTTTGGTTACTGTAGCATTAGTACTTTGTCAGATAATGAGCTACCCCAAACTTCTTAACCGGACGCGGACACGGACGCGGACGCGTGGGGTTATAGCATAAGCTCACTCAACTTCGTCGAGGTGAGCTAAAAATAGATCTAAAATTCATTAGTCTTATTCTCTTACAATTATAAATACATGTAGATCTAAAATTCATTATACTTAGTAAATCTTCAAATTTCTTAACTTCAGATTTTCTGATTAAAATAACGTGTGTATTTCATAAAATATGATAAATAAATGCATTTAATCAATTTACCTTTCATGATATTCATTTATCATAATTACACAAGAACATTTACATATAAAGTACATTTTTAAAACAATTTATCACTTACAAGGAATGTCTGAAGATATACACCCTTATAACAGAAATATTTTACAATTTAAAATCATACAGAGTGTTGAGTTTGAGATAAAAAGAATTCTTAAAAGTTATGTAAAAATTATTCATATTTCATACTAAAATATAACATAAATAGATCCACTGTCAGGCTGGTTTCAACTAAAGTGTTCAAGGTTTCACCTTAAAAGTGTTCAAGGAACATACAGGATCTGCTGTATATTTGATTCTAATCTTGAAAGTGACCTTGACCTACATATTGGATATTTAATCTGACATTAAAAAAATTATCGTTCCCTCAAGTTTTATATACATGTACATGTATTATATACATGTACATGTATACATAAATTATGTTTGAATCTTGAATGTCGGGCAGACAAATTGACAGACAGATGCCGGGCAAAGTGATCATAATGTGCCCCTACGCTTTAAACCAATACTAACAAGTAAGAACATACATGTAGTATACTATCACTCTACAAATACAAATTGCAAGAAATCAATACTGAAAAGTGAATATTGCAACTTAAACTTGTTCTCTCCGACATTACACAGTATTTTCTTTCTTATAAGCGATATAACTCATATCCCTAATCATGAGCTGGAGGCCCAGTGACATTTCCTCACAGGCTTTGAGGAAAGGCAAATAAGAGGTGGGGGAGGAGGGAAGAGTTAATTAATATAAGGTTATACAACATGGATTGACATTCAAGATCTTGAACAAGCCTAAAGTGTGAATGGACTCCATGATGAATATTTATGGATATGCACCAGTTGAATGTCAATGAAGCTTTTTGAGGGAACTACCCGATTTCAAATCCTACTGAGAAATGGCAGGGGCCTCCACTCACAACATATATCTCTTAACACAATGTGTGCATGATATATCACATCGTACTGATTTGATATAAATTATGATGAAATCTCCATAAAATTGCAGTTAATGCTAAAATAAAATGTTGACAGATTTTATAAGCGTAAACTATGTATCATTCCAACACCTCTAAGTATGTGGTCGGTACTTTTCCCTTTTGTGACCCTCGTTCTGCCATCAGCCAATCAGGATCTAGGTTAGGAACTTTATATACTGTTATGAGCTGAAAGGAAAGATAATCAAATGGTGTTTATCAATTTGAACTTTCATTTCCCTGGTCTATAAACTTTTCATTTCCCTGGTCTATAAACTTTTCATTTCTCTGGTCTATAAACTTTTCATTTCCCTGGTCTATAAACGACAATTGATAATTTTAATGTATTTCTGATTCATCAAATTCTCATTCATTCTTATATTCTCAATTGAACTAAGAGCACAAAAATATGAGAATGTATACAGTAAGCAATATAAACATATTTATTATATATGGCTCATGCAGAAGAAGTTTTTCATGTAATGATGCTAAAACAAACAGACTATGTCTCAGTCTAGCACACCAAACACACTATCCTAAAATGGATGGTCCCTGACACACAATACACGCTATCCTAAAATGGATGGTCCCTGACACACAATACACACTATCCCAAAATGGATGCTAACTGACATTCACAGACAATGTCCTATTACATGTATCATATATAGTTGGCTTTCTTTTGTCCTTGACTCTTGCAGGACAGATCAGAGATTGATGAGAGATGCCAAAACTAATTCTTACTAGGGACAAAATCTAACTTTTTTAAATCACTGCAAACAGAGTGTAACTGTGGGTGTTTATATAGTAATTACATCCAAAACATGCATGTCTGGTCCATGCTGCAAATTTATCTGTTCTGAATTTGAAAACGTTTAACATCCATAAATCCATCAATCAGTCATGTAAGGGTTTTAACTTTATAACCCTAAGTATAGGGGATTGTTGTCCATGACTCAGGGGCACATGTATATCAGGATTTTAATTGCCAAGCAATATATATGCGATATCAGCATAAATCTATGTCCTGCACCTCTGCCTAGAATATATAAATTAAAACTAAACTCTTTTTCTGTATGACATCCAAAAATCTTATTAATCAAGCGAACTCTGACCGTGACCTTCAAAATCATGAGATTTCTGTGAAATATTCATATTTATCAACGCAGTGAAAGTTATCGCCAGGACAAAGTTCAACCAGCAGGTACTGTGACCTTGACCTTTGACCTTAACCCTCGATCAAGGTAATCATAATCCTTGGTTCCTGAGCAATAATTCTGTGAAATAGTATTCTGATACAGTAAATGTGGTAAATGTGGTTATTTTCACTGGGGGAAAAATTCTCAATTTCAAAATCCAGACATTACACTTGGGGGAAATATAAACATTTTAAGATCTCTGCCTTGGCAAGAATGCAGTAGGGATATTTTTTATTTTTGACCTTGGATTGATGTCATGACACATCCTTAGGTCCTGGGCAAATATTTTGTGAAATATTTTTCATATCCATGTCGAAAAATGATGGTCCAGACAAGATCTCTGCCTTGGCAAGAATGCAGTAGGGATATTTTTTATTTTTGACCTTGGATTGATGTCATGACACATCCTTAGGTCCTTGGCAAATATTTTGTGAAATATTTTTCATATCCATGTCGAAAAATGATGGTCCAGACAAGATTTTAGCAACCTGCTAGTTCTGTGACCTTGATCTTTGACCTATAACTTTGGATGACATTGTGACACAGCTTGGGTCCTGGGCAAAAGTTTTATGTAATATTATTCAGATCCATGCAGGTGGTGAAAAGTAATGGTCTGGACAAGATTTTTCAACCAAAATGTACTTGACCTATGACCTATGATCTTGGATTAATGTCGTGACACATCCTTGGGTCCTGAACAAAAAATGGTGCGAAATATCATTCAAATACATGTCATGCAAGTGCTATGATCTAGACCTTTGACCTATGATCAAGGTCATGACACATCCTTGGGGACTGGACAACAAATCTATTAAGTATTATTCAGACTCTTGAAAAGTTATGGCCTGGACAAGCTTATTTGCACAGGCAGTCCCCTCTGGTTCCATTGGTAGGGGAGTAACAAAGATATCATGCTTTCAGCCATTGAAAGTCAAGAATTCAAACATGCATGAAACTAAAAGAATGATAGGAAGAAAACATGCAAACGTATAACAATGTGCTACTTAGGAAAAGGAAGGTTACACCTGGGCTTACTCAATTCCATACTTTTTTGGCTTTGAATTCTGCTTTTTTACATTTTTCAATGATCTGAAGGAAGTCAATAATATGCATGCCAATGAAATAGACATATTAAAGGAAAAGGAGACGCACGCCTATACTTCAGCAGGCAGGATAATTTGCACTTATGTTGGCTCTATAATTCAGTTTTGGAGGATGTGAACAAACATGCAAACTTTTCAAAAGTGGAAAACAGGAAAAAGGGAGATGACTCTTACTTCATCAGCAAGGAGAGATAACTCTGTATTATCTGCAGCATCGTAATCATATAAGACTCTGGCTTGTTTTTTCTCTATATTAGGCGTGGCTGCTATGACGTGAATCTGGGGCGGTGCGGAAGGCTGGAGGGGAACAGAGGTGGGAGATTGGCTAGAAATACCTGGACCCAGGGCATTGGAAGTGTTGTTACCGACACCCACAGAATAACTGAAAATGAAATCAGACAACTAGTCTGAAATAGAAAGCTGCATAGAAAACTAAAAAATCCCACAAAGCAACATGCCATATATATAAATATTGCCTTGAAAATATATAGCTACACGTACATATGTTCCACCTGATATCAATAGCCATTGTTCATTGTATTGTCACAGATTAAGCTGTGTATTGACTATAACAAAACATTGCCATTGATATCAGCTAGGACATGTATCATGTTCAGTACCATTTTCAAAACAGGAATACTGAGTAATACAATATGTGTACATGTGTCCTTATCTTGAATTTTTGTTAGACTGAATATGAAGACTTCCCAACTTTTAAAAGTGCCGATACTTCAAGCGATTTTTATCTTGACTTTAGAGTTTGATTTTCAAATAATTATGCAACATGTTTATCTTATGATCCTTTATCAGTCCCAGAGGACTCCAACATCAATATTAGGGTCCCTTATTCGCAATTTTCGAAAACCAGAGTTACTTCCCATTTGAGACAGTATCCGATGTAGACTGATTATGACGTCATCAAATTCTATGGAAACAGTCCTAAAAGTTTGGGAAATGACAGAATAAAATCGACGTTACTATACCATTTTCATGACGTCACAATGGTTTTATGTCAGATACCGTCTGTAAGGGGAAAAAACTCTGTATTCCGTGAAGACTCAATAAGTCTTACAGTACACATAATATTATAGTCTTCCAAATACTTGTATATAACCATTTTATGTTTGCATATACATGTAAATTATATCTTTCATCACATTTCTTGCAAGTGTACATACTTCATCATTTGATTAGAGTGATTGAAAAATACCAAAGATATAGAAGAAATAAAGCCTGTGTTTGTGAAACAAGAATGCCCCCGGTGGCATCTTTGTTAGTATGAACACTATTTTCTGTTAAGTACATGTATGTGAGGTCACTGGGTTAAAAAGTCAAAGGCCAAGGTCACGAGGTCAAACATTTTGGTATCAATGGAAAGGTCTTGTCACAAGGAATACTCATGTGAAATATGAAAGCCCTAGCACTTCCCATTCAAAAGTTATGCACAATGTTAAAGTTTTTGAAAAGTAGGTCAAAGGTCAAGGTCAAGGTCACGAGGTCAAAAATTTTGGTATCAATGGAAAGGTCTTGTCACAAGGAATACACATGTGAAATATGAAAGCCCTATCACTTCCCATTCAAATGTTATGCCCAATGTTAAAGTTTTTGAAAAGTAGGTCAAAGGTCAAGGTCAAGATCACGAGGTCAAAACTTTTGGTATTAAAGGAAAGGTCTTGTCACAAGGAATACACATGTGAAATATGAAAGCCCTATCACTTCCCATTCAAAAGTTATGCCCAATGTTAAAGTTTTTGAAAAGTAGGTCAAAGGTCAAGGTCACGAGGTCAAAAATTTTGGTATCAATGGAAAGGTCTTGTTACAAGGAATACACATGTGAAATATGAAAGCCCTATCACTTCCCATTCAAAAGTTATGCCCAATGTTAAAGTTTTTGAAAAGTAGGTCAAAGGTCAAGGTCACGAGGTCAAAAATTTTGGTATCAATGGAAAGGTCTTGTCACAAGGAATACACATGTGAAATATGAAAGCCCTATCACTTCCCATTCAAAAGTTATGTCCAATGTTCAAGTTTTTCGGACAAACAGACAGACAAACAGACAAACAGATAAACAGACAAACAGACGGACAGGCCAAAAACTATATGCCCCCGAATCTTTGATTCCGGGGGCATAACAATTGCTTCAAGAAAAAGTTTAACCATACATTTGTATTTCATACATGTATCTTTTTTCTTTCTACTGGAACTGAAAACATGAACATCAAATAGATATACAAGTATATGCAAACATAAAATCTTGCAAATTAACATCTGAATATAAAGCATGCTATAGAATGATAATCAGAATAAACAGAAAATATTCTCTCACAAATATTCGTTTTGAAATAAAATATCCCAAATCTTATGAAAGTAAAACTTAATCTACAAAAGATTAGAACATGTGTTGCCCTAAAGATGATCCTTGGACATGAACTTAACTTTTATGTAGCTTTGGCCTCTACATAACCTCGACTTTCATCAGGAGGATATCTTTGATAAATATGTATATACTTACTTTTCAAAAATTCAAATTAAAAGAAAATTTGCACATGTATCCAATCTATTGTTTAAAATTGCTTTCATTAATGTCAAATACATGTACACTAAAGAAAGGACATGTCAACATGACCTTTCAAATTGCCCTTGACCTTGTTGATTTCTTTTCATAAAATGTCATCACCAATTCAAAAATCAGTTTTTATCTGTCAAAATGAAGCAAAAATCTTCAAAATCGCCAAATGAACAGGTACCCTTTGATGAAGTCATGCATCCAAGCAACACAAATAGAACATCTAAAATATGATACACAAATCTTTACGCCACCAGCATCTAAATATTTATTCAAAGCAAAAAATATCAATGAAATATTTTCATGTGTTTTTCTTACATTCTAAATCTTATTGAGTCAATGCTTTAAAAGCTTCCACAAATCTATCAGGCAGGGGGCTGAAACAAACAAGGTCTTCATGATTTGTACCTCATAAATTTATAAAGTCCCCCGATTCATGACTGACAAATAAGGAAATTCCCAACTTTATTTTTAATATGAATAAAATTGTTCCAAATAAGACATCCTCTAACACTATCTAAGAACAAATCAAAATTCTAATTTGTAAAATTATTGTGAATACATACATGTACATGTACATGTATATCATACAAGCTAGTGAAATATTCTTTGCATACAAATCAATATACATGTACAAATGTACAAGTACCAATGTACAAATGTACAAGTACCAATACAAGTACCTATGTACAAATGTACAAGTACCAATGTACATGCACCCTTAATAGAACAAATCAGAATCAGAGCAACAATGTCAACTTGGCAGATCAGAAACCTGGAATGTCCAACAATCCCCCCCCCAAAAAAAGACACAAGAAAACAAAAGTGACCCCTTTAAAAAAAAGACAATTCAAATGTAATGATTATCATAGTACCTCCCAAGTCATGAAAGTTAAAAAATAAAAAGATTCACTAATCTCATGCAATACCAGATCAATTAAGACACCAAGGACTCCTGCACATTCCTACATTTTGTAAGAGGTTGTGTAAGGCTTTAACGATACAAGACTATGAACCCCTACCATTACCTTCACTGAGATGGAAGTGAGGGGGGGGGGGGGGGGGGGGTTATCACTATTTACCTTCCTAATTGTCTCTGTAAGTCGGCCATGTACTGTTGACATTGAGCATAATACGTCATCTGTGCCTCTATGAAGTCATTCAGACATCTCAGATGATGCGCCTA
This sequence comes from Pinctada fucata, assembly GCA_028142955.1. Classification (NCBI taxonomy): domain Eukaryota; kingdom Metazoa; phylum Mollusca; class Bivalvia; order Pterioida; family Pteriidae; genus Pinctada; species Pinctada fucata. Next base: position 1,273,094 of record AP027109.1, on the reverse strand, counting down.
TAAATGGATATATACATGTACATGTAAAAGTATCTGAGATTTGTTTTTACTGAAGTTTAATGTTATTTCTAAGCATATAATATGGGTCTGAATATTATAGTTAAGATTTCTTTCTTTCATTTTACAAGGTTACATAGAGAAATTCCTAAAACTGATTTTTACAGCCTTTAGCATGTTTAGTAAAGGTCCAAATTCCTATGAGTTTAGCATGATTTACTTGCTTAACATTTACAAAATCACTTGCAAAATCATGGATATCTTTCTAACATAATTCAAATGGGTTAAGAGATTTCCATAAGAAAAATCATAACCATGGTAACATTCTGTTTCCATGAAAACGACTACTCACATGAGCACTACCGACTCCCTCCAGAAGAAGTTTGGTGATTTCAGCTTGTCTGTCAAATTCTGCCTGGGCAACCCGCAAGTCTGTCTCTGCCTGTAACAGACAGATATATTACATACAGATACGTAACAGACAGATATACTACACACCAGTACATGTATATATACATGTTAATTTATACATTCATTGATTGGTCCGAGTGAGCACCATAACTATTGTGAATACTTTTTTAAATCTCTGAATATATTACTTGAAAATCTGAATGATAATGAAGGGTAAAATAAAGGAATAAGAAAGCTAAACATCAAAGATTGAGAAGATAAATATTGAGATACTAATAGATTTGGAACATTCACTACTGCCATAACACTATATTTCCAGCACCTGTTTTTGGTTTCCATGGTAATGTAAGCACTGACTATAAGCAACCCTCAACCCCCCCCCCCCCCCCCAACATATTTTGTAAAACATGTACTGATAATAATGTACAATCATGATTTTTACATTTCCATTGATAGGGAAACCTTTTTGGATAGTAAATGTCCATAGATAGAGTGACCTATTTGGATAGTAAACCCTTAATTTACAGTCTGATAACTGATTACAATAAAGATAGTATAAAACTTGGGGAAAGGATAGTTAATGTGATAATATTGTCCCGACTTAAAAACAAAATAAGAATTAAGTGAGATCTTCATCATGCAGAACAAGAAATGTAGGGCTTACTCTGGCTACTGCATCATCCTGGTAGCATGTTGAATAAAATATGGACATATCTTAAATATCTAGTACTACCAATAAGTCAGAGATCATTTACTGTTAGCAGAGACATATACATTGGATAACAATATATGTTTAGTAATACTTAATATATCAACTTACATTAATATTAACTTACATGTACATCACATCAATTTGAAATTAAATTCTAAGCATTTTGAAATAAGGTAAACTAAGGTGAGAATATGCCTTATTCTATAATTTATTGGGTTTTTTTTTTTTTCTTTCTTTCTTTCCTTTTTGTTTTTGGTCAAATACAAAAACTGTTTTCAAAACTTTCTTTCTTGTGTTCTTTTCACCTCGATAAATAAAATGGAAATGTTTTGTGACTAATGTTTTGCTTCCCTTAACACTTAAAATAATGACAAATAACTACAATGTACATGTTTTACTTGTTTCCCAATCCATTGTATTGTGTCTGTAATAGCTTATGTATGCATTATGAAATAGATACTAGTTTAAACTAACTACATGTAAGAGGCAGGTCTTGTTTGATGTTGTTGAAAAACTGAAATTCTGATAAATTGTTCTCTGACATGAAATTTCATCCATGTTATGTACATGTAAGTATAGTACATCACGGCTCATTAGAATCTCTAAGGTGAGAAATCTTAAACAGTAAATCACACTGATATATACTCATTTCTTGTGGGACACAATATTTGAATTTTCTCAGAGATTTATTACAAAAGTTCAAACAAGTGATTAAAGCTAATCCACAATCTTTCCTCAAGTACATGTACCGTATTTATTAACAAACTTAAGGCATTATAGAACAAAAGATGTCAAGTTTAAAGTACATGTACCGTATTTATCAACAAACTGAAGGCATTAGAACAAAAGATGTCAAGTTTAAAGTACATGTACAAAATTTTAACAAGATTTTCAAAATAAGAAGTTCTCTTCTTGCTAAAGATACATGTAGTTTATAATATAGCATCCAACCAATTTGAAATCATTAAGGACGGTAGCATATGGCGGTGAATAAAAGTGTCTCTAACTGTGAGTCTCAACTCTTGACAGAATCATGAGAATAGAGAGTAAATTCAAAGATATAATTTATTCTTAACTAGAAATGAGAAATACATATGTAATGATTTCACTGAAAAAAATGAAAGGGGGTGGGGGAGAGGTTGGCAAAAATAAAACATAGTGTAATCAAAGATTACGAAGCTCACCTCGCGGCAGCAAAGTTCAATTAAAACATATCTCTAAGTACATGTATAATAAGAAAATCACTAAAGTGGGAAAAAGTAGGTCAAGGTCATTTTATGAAAGTTTGATCAAAGATACATCCAATATGCAAGTTTGGTACATGTAGCACTTATACTTTGCTCAATATTGGCCTTTAAAGGCAAAATCACTCAAGTGGAAAAAGTAGGTCAAGGTCATTTTATGAAAGTTTGATCAAAGATACATCCAATATGCAAGTTTGGTACATGTAGCACTTATACTTTGCTCAATATTGGCCTTTAAAGGCAAAATCACTCAAGTGGAAAAAGTAGGTCAAGGTCATTTTATGAAAGTTTGATCAAAGATACATCCAATATGCAAGTTTGGTACATGTAGCACTTATACTTTGCTCAATATTGGCCTTTAAAGGCAAAATCACTCAAGTGGAAAAAGTAGGTCAAGGTCATTTTATGAAAGTTTGATCAAAGATACATCCAATATGCAAGTTTGGTACATGTAGCACTTATACTTTGCTCAATATTGGCCTTATAAGGCAAAATCACTCAAGCGGAAAAAGTAGGTCAGATGCTGCATCCGATGCATGGGTTCACCTCAGCATCTCAAGATGAATCATTTGTGCAAGTTTGGTTACTGTAGCATCAGTACTTTGTCAGATACTGAATTACCCCAAAAACTTTAACCAGACATTGACAAAGTCATTCAACCGGAAAATGTAGGTCAGATGCTGCATCCGATGCATGGGTTCACCTCAGCATCCCAAGATGAATCACTTGTGCAAGTTTGGTTACTGTAGCATCAGTACTTTGTCAGATACTGAGTTGCCCAAAAACTTTAACCGGACGCGGACGCGGACGCGGACGGGGACGCGGACGCGGACACCGGGGTTATAGCATAAGCTCATCTCAACTTCGTCGAGGTGAGCTAAAAAAAAATCACAAGCAAGAGGTCCTGCAGAACTATTCTGGATGCAAAACGTAGGGTTCCTGGCAACTAGAGAAGTGAAATTCTGCTTTTTAAAAACCAACAAAAAATTGTCTGCAAAACCCAAAATAAAATCACCAACTAAAGGGTTCTTACAATACAATGGCTTACATTTACCTTAAATTTGAAGACTTGATACGTAACATGGTCTTGATTTATAATGTTTATGAAATCATCTGATTGATGTGCTATAATTCTAGGATTACTAAGATTTTTTTCTATTTTTCTATTATTCAGAAAAGAAAGCCATGTAAACCAAAGACAAAGCATGATAGAAAGAAATCACATCACTGACCTCTACAGAGACTAGACTACTGGTAGGACTCGACTATAGAAAGGCAGCATGTAATCAGAAACAACCCAGTCATACAATGTTATAAAGTATGTATTAATTACATGTAGTACAATAGAGAGGTCTAGTTACAAGCTTAAGCAAAACTTATACAGATGACACCAGCCTCTTTTGCAATCTTTGATCAAATAATGTCATTACGTGAAGTACAGTGCCCAGTTTCTCAAAAAATTCTTACGAAATTTTTCAGGAATTTTTGTAACTTTCGTCACATAATAAAAGGTTTTTCTAGCTAGATCATACATGTATATCATCTTTTCTAATATAATTCCTACATACTAAATATAAATTAAGACACAAAACTTTGCAAATTTTAGTGCGTGTAGGACTGAGCAAACAAAAGTTACGAAAATTCCTGAAATTGATCGTAAGATTTTTTGTGAAACAGACTGCAGAGCTGCATGCCTAATAAATAAGTAAGCTCTGAGACTTTCAATAGGAAAACTTATTGATCAAATTTTTAAAATATTTTGCTATTCTAGTATGACTTGATTCTTTTTCCCTATTAAGACAACAGACGCGAGCCGGGCTCTATTCTCCAATATAGGCCCTATAGCGATAAGCCATGCCTACCCATTTTCTGAAAGCAGATAAACCGGCAGGAACTGGTTTTTATCAACAATTAAGTTTGGTCATCATTAGAATAGAAATAAACCAGAAGTCTCTGACGAGACTGTAGCTCTCCTGGTTGTTTTGTTTTTTATTTGTTTTTTATTTACTCATTGACAAGTGAATAAGATATATACACATAAATATCAATTTCCATTTTTTAAGACCATAGGGAGCAATCAATCTAACAAATTAAAAGTAGCACAACGAAACACTGCAACTAGAATATCACTCATATAATTCATAATATCCAAGATAAAGTATTTAAAAAAAGAATGCCACACCCATTTCCCAAGATTCCAGGGGGGGGGGGGACTGATAGCTCAAATGAATTATCAATGACATAACATTATTGCATTAAGAATTACAACAACTCTCATTCATTAATAGCTTTGAAAGGTTGCGAGCACAATTATATAGGAAAAATGACCACACCTATTTTCTAAGACCCTGGGGATCAGGGGCTCAAACAAAATATCAGATGCACAACAAGAACACAAACCAATCATATTGCAAAAAGAATGAAGCCTCAATCATTTATAGTGTCAGAGGAGTTGCGAGCACAAGATTACATAAAGTTATATACTAGGAGAAAATGACCACACCCATTTCCTAAGACCCTGGGGCTCAAACAAAATATTAGTGCACAACAAGACCAGTAACAGACCAATCATATTGCAAAAAGAATGAAGTTTCCATTATTCATAGTGTTAGAGGAGTTGCGAGCACAGGATTACATAGACTTATATAGGTGAAAATGACCACACCCATTTTCTAAGACCCTGGGGGTCAGGGGCTCAAACAAAATATCAGGTGCAAAACTGGACCACAGACCCATCATATTGCAAAAAGAATGAAGTCTCTATCATTTATAGTGTCAGAGAAGTTGCGAGCTCAAGATTACATAGAGTTATATAGGAAAATGACCACACCCATTTTCTAACACCCTGGAGGTCAGGGGCTCAAACAAAATATCAGGTACACAACTACACTATGAACCCATAATATTGCAAAAAGAATGACGTATCTATTATTTATAGTGTCAGAGGAATTGCGAGCACAAGATTACATAGAGTTATATAGGAGAAAATGACCACACCTATTTTCTAAGACCCTGGGGTCAGGGGCTCAAACAAAATATCAGGTGCACACCTAGACCACAGACCCATCATATTGCAAAAAGAATGAAGTCTCTATCATTTATAGTGTTAGAGGAGTTGCAAGCACAAGATTACATAGAGTTACATAGGAGAAAATGACCACACCCATTTTCCAAGACCCTGGGGGTCAGGGGCTCAAACAAAATGTCAGGTGCACAACTAGACCACAGACCCATCATATTACAAAAAGAATCAAGTCTCTATCATTTATAGTTTCAGAGGAGTTGCGAGCACAAGATTTCATAGATTTTCATGACCACGACAATTTTCTAAGACCCTGGGGGTCAGGGTCTGAAACCAAATGTCAGGTGCACAACTAGACCACATACCAAGTAAGATGCAAAAAGAATTAGCTTTCTATCTCCTATGGTTTCAGAGGAGTTGCGAGCACAAGAATTGTTTACGGACGGACGGACGGACGGACGGACGGACGGACGGACAGACGGACAGACGGACGGACGCCGGACGACAGGGTATCGCATAAGCTCGACTGGTCAGAGACCAGTAGAGCTAAAAATGACAAGCTGGGCTCTATTGTCTCATAATGCCCTCGCGTCCTCAGCCAATCATATTTATCACCTCGCCGCTGACGCGGCTCGGTAATAAATGTGATTGGCTGAGGACGCTCGGGCATTATGAGACAATAGAGCCCGGCTTGTCATTTTTTATTTCTTAATTATAGCATGCATATTAAGATATATTTAGGGTTTAACCTTTACTTGTGATGACGTTTAAATTTATAAATCTTGATTGACACTAATCTCTACTGATTGAAACGTAGTAAGCTTTGACATAGAACTAGAACTGCATCTAATCATACATGTACCTAAACGGCAGCTTTGATTTAAACATTACTCAAGATGAGGTTTAAATCAATGAATCTTAATTAATAAATCTAATCATAGTAAGTTTTATGATCTAGAACGGCATCTCATCATACATGTACCTAAACGGCAGCTTTGGTTATTGACATCAAACTTTGAAGACGTATAAATGTAAGTCATAACACTTGTTAACATCACTTGTAGCTAAACCTCTCCAATATCACAAACATTCAGGTATGTACATGTTCAGTAAACTTAATACACAGACTGAACAGTTGAAAGACAGGAATAACTCAGCATGTAAAGGGTAGTGCTGTATATTGATATTGGAATATTGAAGAGTATCGATATTTTGAGATTTTCAATATGTATCGATACACAAATGCTGAGTATCGATACTTTCAATACATTTTATGAAAACAAATAAAATCCTAACTTTTAATTCTTTTTTGGTTCTTATTTTTATATTTCTTCTTTATCTCCTCTGATTACTTGAACATTTAGACAAGCGATTTCAAATAAAGCTTCTATCTTACTATTATCAGATAGTATTGTGTTTCAGCACTGGTAAAGAGCATATATTATTAACTACTCAAATAATTTATGTGACCTTGAACTTGATGATGACCTTGACCTTCTTTGATAAAATTTGACATTTCCAGTAGTTAAGTCATATTATAATAGTTTTAATAATTTTACAAGATGAAAGTGTGACAGAGATAGAAGAAACTTGTGACATAAAAATGTACGAGGAGTTTGTAATATATAACATACAAATGTATAACTTAAGGATAAATCAACTTAAAATCAAATTAATTGAGACATTCATATTTCAGAAATGAAAATCTATACATACATGTAGTAAAATATAAATATGACTTTTATACAATAAAAATTCATCTTATCAAAATGAACCAAGGCTTTGTGGGTAATACATTTATAACCTGATGAATTGTGGGAAATATACTATAAATTTACACGACAACACTGTGACCCACCTCTGCCAACACGAGAACACTCTGTGGTTGGCTCTATAATACAGACAGACGGACAGACAATGTTAAATGTATATAATACAATGTTATAATACAGACGGACAGACAGACCATGTTATATTATATAATGTAGCATCATAATTTCTATCATATCAATGAACCAATTGATAAAAGAAAGTTCTAACTCAAGTTGAGTTTTTCATATGGTACATGATTGTACAAAAAATTGTAAAAAGCAATTTGATACATACTACTAAAATAAGTGAAACCATCATTAACAAAGATATTCATACCGTTTCTTTCACAATCTGTTTTATAAACTTTATGTCTCTATACATACCTGCTGCTGACTAGAACTGGATTTGGCTTTGCGTAATTTATTTTTAGAGGCATCTAAATCTAATCTCTTGTTCTCTAAGATCTTCTTTTCTTTCTGGAAAATATTTATTGATTGAAATTGAAATTTCAAGAACAGTGATGTCCCCTGCTGTATTTTTAACCCTAAATATGTGACCTTGACATTGGCCATCAATGGGTTTTATGTAATCTGAGCTCCACATTGGAGATTGGAAAATGGTCTGTAATTGCAAAATTATTAAAGTTTGAACATATAATTGACCCTTCCAAACGCGGGAAAAAATTTAGAAATTCCATGACGTCACAATGCAATTCCGATGTTTGACCGAGGTTCGAAGCTTGTTTGTCCGAGGTAAACACATGGTAAAAGCATTGTGACGTCACGAAATTTTGCACTTTTTTCCTGCAATCGGAAGGGTCAATTGATCACTAGTAATTTGTTCATTACATGTACTTCACCAGGTAAACATTTTTAAAACTTTGTACATATTTAGTATCATCAAAATATTAAGGTGTATAACCTGTATAGTTTTCATATCTCCCTCCAAGAAGTTGTGTAGAGGTTGGAGGAAATTGTTCATTGTGGTCTGCATGAACTCTCTTTCTGCTTGACCGATCCTTAGTTCCGCTTGACCGCACTTGACTAAGGCATTACCTGAAAAAGTTTTAAGCTGATATAATTCCATTCGTTCAACAGATACCAAAAGGACACAAAACAAGAAACACCAAAAGTTCATATATTACTAAGGAAATTTTTAACATCTTAGTCTTATCTGACGGAAACCTGAAATAATATAACAAAATTTTGACATTAACAATGTCAATGTCTATTGATTAAAAGAGTGTAAAACATCAGTATGGTAACCCTATTATAATGCAAATGGTCAGTAATGCACTAGAAAACATCTGCTTTTAACGACGTTGCCATTGGAATGTATAACATCATAGCAGAAACTGCAGTGAAACGTGAATCCCCTTGCAGTGATTTTCATCGCTCAACCAATCAAAATGTGTGTTGCAAACAGAGTGCTTTAGAAAGGGGATATTACTTGTTTTTGAATGATTTGTATGCACTAATTGAATGATTGAACACTTTACCACTTAGCGACTATAAAATCATATAATGAAATATGAATATATCATCCCCTATTTCTTTTTTTTATATGGATTGATACAAAACATATATAAACATACTAGGGTAATCAAAGATTACATAGCTCGCTATACAGGTTTTTGTCAGAAACCAGGTTAAAGTTTTTGAAAAGTAGGTCAAAGTCCAAGGTCAAGGTCACTAGGTCAAAGGTCATGGTCTCAAATGAAAGGTCTCGTCACAAGGTATCTACATGTGAAATATCAAAGCCCTATCCCTTATAGTTTAAGAGATATAGCCCAGGTTAAAGTTTTGTCTACGGACGACGACAACGACGATGACGCCAAGGGTATGGCACGAGCTCTCCAGACTTTTTCATCCCGGCGAGCTAGTAAATACCAAGCTCAAGTGACAGAATCTTATAAAGGATTAGGTTGGTAAGGGGGTGTTGATTGGGTTGGTAAGGAGTTGAGTAGGAGCATACATCCAAATCATGCATGCATTAAGACAAGTTGCAGTGCCACAGTTTTTCCTTCCATATGAGTAAAATAAGTTTAATGATATTGAACAATACTGTTAGTTATATGGCCTTGTCATTTCCGATGATTCTACAGATGGAAGACATGATCAGTTCTCCTTTATCATTTGTCTTCGTGCTAAAACCCCTTGTCGCGTAAAATGAATTCTTCAGAAATATTATGACATAACAGTGCTGGGGTAATAACATTATACAGAGCACTGTCTTACAGCTGTTACCTTCTTTACGTAAGCTTAAAGCCTGCATAGGACTTCTTTGTACCTTCTATATCAAATCAATACTATTTAATGACAAACTTCCTCATGTTAATAGAAAACCATTATCAAACATGTTTGTAGAAAAATTGGGGGAAAAAATGTAAGAAAATTTTCTGGCGATGACAGCATATCATGATCAATGGGTAGTATGAAATTCTCCAACACAATAAAATAAATACTACATGTCTATACAATAACGGCCAGCTTTTTGAACTTTCATGCCAGAACTGATGATATCAAAATTCCCAATGCAATACAGAACAAGGTGGACAGCGGGACATAATAACCAAATTCATAAGGACTCATTATGCTCAACCGGAAAATCAATAGACTGAAAGACACGGGCAAATGAGCTCTTAATACGGTATTGATCCAGACGGCTCAAATGATTTACACTGGGATTATGACCATCTCCAATAGCACTACTTCTCTACACTTAGTTTTTAGCTCAAGTAAGCAAACTCTCCACCAGTATCAAGAAAATGACAACATCCCTTTATCCACGGGATGAGAGGAGGCTTGTTCCCATCCTACCATTATAAAGCCAGGATGATGTGACATAAATGGCACGTAATAAATCTACTGAAGCAACATAATGGACGACAAAGACAGGCTGTAGAATGTATTGACGGAAGGCTAATGAATCAAATCATCCTTCCTTAAATTGAAGAGCGTCTTGAAGGGGTGCATGTCATAGACGGAAACTTGAATTGATGTAAGGGAGTAGTATGATTGATTAAATGATTTGAGGTACAAATCTGAAAGAAAGTTCTTCCTTTAAAAAACAATTGTAGGAAGGAATTTTAGATCAATAGCTTGATATCAATATGCTCATCCAACAAACCCTGAATTATTATCTCGACTCCTGACCTTGAAAATCGAAGGTTGATGCCTTCTGATTTATATATATATATAAAGGTCCCTGCATGCATCATGTGCATAACTTGATGACTTTCAAAAGTATTTTGACAGAGATTTGTAAGATAAACATGAACTTGACCTAAATTTTCATTTGATGTATTTGTATATAAAATTTTATTTCAATATATGAATCCATTCTTGAGATATTGGACAGAAACACTTAAATTTTGGTATTTTTCCAAGTCTAAGGGGCATAACTCTGTCAAAACTTTTTCGATTTGACCCAAATATGAACTTGACCTAAATTTTCATTTGATGTATCTGAATATAAAATTTCATTTCAATATGTGAAATCAATCCACTCTAGAGATATTGGACGGAAACACTTAAATTGTGGTATTTTTCCAAGTCTAAGGGACATAACTCTTCAAAAATTTATCGATTGGACCCAAATATGAACTTGACCTAAATTTTCATTTGATGTATCAGAATATAAAATTTCATTTCAATATGTGATTACAGAAATCAATCCGTTCTAGAGATATTGGACGGAAACACTTAAATTGTGGTATTTTTCCAAGTCTATGGGACATAACAATTCAAAAATTGTTCGATCAAACCCAAATATGAACTTGACCTAGATTTTCATTTGATGTATCTGTATACCAAATTTCATTTCAATATGTGGATCCATTCCAGCGGAAACTGTTGTGGAGGACCGACCTACAGACTGGCCGACAACAGCAAAGCAATATGTCCCCTCTTCTTTGAAGGGGGACATAACCAGAAGTCTCTGACGAGACTGTAGCTCTCCTGGTTGTTTTTTCTAAAACATAAATTTCCTTTCTTTTTTTTTTAAACCAAGACCATAGGGAGCAGGCGCTTTAACAAATTATAAGTAGCATGACAAAACTACATATCCATTATACTGAAACTATAATAGCACTCATATAATTCATAATATCCGAGATAAAGTATTTCTAAAAAGAATGTCACACCCATTTTCCAAGATCCTAGGGGCCAAGGACTGCTAGCTCAAATGAACTACCAATGACACATCAAGACTTGGATAAAGAATTAACTCCCCATCATAAATAGCTTTAAACGAGAAGAGAGCACAACTATATAGGAAAAATTACCACACCCATTTTCAAAGACCCTAGGGGTATAAGGCTAAAACAAAATATCAGGTGCACATCTATGCCACAGACCAATCATTGCAAAAAGAATTAATTCTACATCATTTATAGTGTCAGAGGAGTTGCAAGCACAAGATTACATTTACTTATATAGGAAAATGACCACACCCATTTCTGAGACCCTAAGGGTCAGGGGCTAAAACATAAACATAGGTAATCACAGATTACGAAGCTCACCTCGTGACAGCAAAATTCAATTCAAACATATTTCTTAGTAAATGTATATTGGCTTTTAAAGGCAAAACCACTCAAGCAGAAAAAGTAGGTCAAGGTCATTTTATGAAAGTTTGATCAAAGATACATCCAATATGCAAGTTTGGAACATGTAGCAGTTATACTTTGCTCAATATTGGCTTTATAGAGCAAAATCACTCAAGCGGAAAAAGTAGGTCAAGGTCATTTTATGAAAGATTGATCAAAGATACATCCAATATGCAAGTTTGGTACATGTTTCACTTATACTTTGCTCAATATTGGCTTTTAAAGGCAAAATCACTCAAGCAGAAAAAGTAGGTCGAGGTCATTTTATGAAAGTTTGATCAAAGATACATCTAATATGCAAGTTTGGAACATCTAGCACTTATACTATGCTCAATATTGGCTTTTAAAGGCAAAATCACTCAAGCGGAAAAAGTAGGTCAAGGTCATTTTATGAAAGATTGATCAAAGATACATCCAATATGCAAGTTTGGTACATGTAGCACTTATACTTTGCTCAATATTGGCTTTTAAAGGCAAAATCACTCAAGCGGAAAAAGTAGGTCAAGGTCATTTTATGAAAGTTTGATCAAAGATACATCCAATATGCAAGTTTGGTACATGTAGCACTTATACTTTGCTCAATATTGGCTTTTAAAAGCGAAATCACTCAAGTGGAAAAAGTAGGTCAGATGCTGCATCCGATGCATGGGTCCATCTTGGCATCCAAAGATGAATCACTTGTGCAAGTTTGGTTACTGTAGCATTAGTACTTTGTCAGATACTGAGCTACCCCAAACTTCTTATCCAAATCACTCAAGCAGAAAATGTAGGTCAGATGCTGCATCCGATGCATGGGTTCACCTCAGCATCCAAAGATGAATCACTTGTGCAAGTTTGGTTACTGTAGCATCAGTACTTTGTCAAATACTGAGCTACCCCAAACTTCTTAACCAAGTCACTCAAGCAGAAAATGTAGGTCAGATGCTGCATCCGATGCATGGGTTCACCTCAGCATCCAAAGATGAATCACTTGTGCAAGTTTGGTTACTGTAGCATTAGTACTTTGTCAGATACTGAGCTACCCCAAACTTCTTAACCGGACGCGGACGTGGACACGGACGCGTGGGGTTATAGCATAAGCTCACTCAACTTTGTCGAGGTGAGCTAAAAACAGGAGCACAACTAGACCAGAGACCCATAATATTGCAATAAGAATTTAGTCAGAGGAGTTGCGAACACAAGGTTACATAGAGTTACATAGGAGAAAATGACCACACCCATTTCTAAGACCCTGGGGGTCAGGGGCTTAAAAAAAACATCAGGTGCACAACTAGACTACAGACCCATCATATTGCAAAAAGAATTAAGTCTCCATCATTTATAGTGTCAGAGGATTGCGAGCACAAGATTACATAGAGTTATATAGGAGAAAATGACCACACCCATTTCTAAGACCCTGGGGGTCTGGGGCTCAAACAAAATATCAGGTGCACAACAAGATCACAGACCCATCATACTGCAAAAAGAATTAAGTCTTCATCATTTATATTGTCAGAGGAGTTGCGAGCACAGATTATATAGGTTATATAGGAGGAAATGACCACACCCATTTCTAAGACCCTGGGGGTCAGGGGATCAAACAAAACATCAGGTGCACAATGAGACTACAGACCCATCATATTGCAAAAAGAATTAAGTCTCCATCATTTATAAAGTCAGAGGAGTTGCGACGCAAGATTACATAGAGTTATATAGGAGAAAATGACCACACCCATTTCTAAGACCCTGGGGGTCAGGGGGCTCAAACAAAATATCAGGTGCACAACAAGACCACAGACCCATCATATTGCAAAAAGATTTAAGTCTCCATCATTTATAGTGTCAGAGGAGTTGCGAACACAAGGTTACATAGAGTTATATAGGAGAAAATGACCACACCCATTTCTAAGACCCTGGGGGTCAGGGGCTCATAAAAAATATCAGGTGCACAACTAGACTACAGACCCATCATATTGCAAAAAGAATTAAGTCTCCATCATTTATAGTGTCAGAGGAGTTGCGAGCACAAGATTACATAGAGTTATATAGGAGAAAATGACCACACCCATTTCTAAGACCCTGGGGGTCAGGGGCTCAAACAAAATATCAGGTGCACAACAAGACCACAGACCCATTATATTGCAAAAAAAACTAAGTCTCCATCATTTATAGTGTCAGAGGAGTTGTCGGGACAAGATTACATAGAATTTAATGACCACGCCCATTTTCTAAGACCCTGGGGGTCAGGGACTGAAACTAAATGTCAGGTGCACAACTAGACCATGGACAAAGTAAAATACAAAAAGAATTAACTTTCGATCTCTAACAGTTTCAGAGGAGTTGTCCGGACAAGATTACATAGAATTTAATGACCACGCCCATTTTCTAAGACCCTGGGGGTCAGGGAGTGAAACTAAATGTCAGGTGCACAACTAGACCATGGTCCAAGTAAAATGCAAAAAGAATTAACTTTCTATCTCTTACAGTTTCAGAGGAGTTGTCCGGACAAGAATTGTTTACGGACAGACGGACAGACAGACAGACGGACAGACGTACAGACGGACGGACGCCAGACAAAGGGTGATCGCATAAGCTCAACTGGTCTGAGACCAGTAGAGCTAAAAACATAATTTTGAGGATGCTCTTAAAGTCCTTACACGTAATAACGAATATTCTAATACGAATCGAATATGTGTCAGAAATATCATTTTCGTTTCAGCTCTAAGTATTTTGACGGAGATTTGTAAGATTTTTTTATAATTTACTGCTTGTGCATTGATTTTTAGCTCTGACCTTTCAAATCAATAGTTGCTATCCTTTATCATGGGAATCTACATTGTATATATGTATGCATGATATATTAATGCAGGTGATGAACATAATTATAAACAAGCAATCTGTGACTTCTTTATGGAAAGCTAATATGACTATCTGATATGACCTTGATGTGGCCTTAAAAATCAATTGTTGTTGTCCTTTCACTAAAGGCATGAAAAGTAACTCTCATTATGTGTAGTTTGATGTTGTTATGTGTGAACTCTGTAGTGTCCATACAATTTACTATTCCCTAGTCAAACTCTCAGGATCATATTGGACTGTCAGATGTCGAATGCAAAATATTTCTATTATTATAATTCTTTAGTTACATGACAAAGATTAAACAGCTTCATGATGCATGATAAAGTCACAGTAAGCTGGGATTTTCACTGTTCTAATATAATAATTTATGAAAATATAATACTACTAGTGAAAAAATTAAGTTGATGTAGGAAGGATGTTGTATATAATCTTGATTAAACTTCTATTATGTTAAGAGGATTTGAGTTTTCACTGACTATGGGAAAGAAAAGGGCGTGTAAAGTATCGCCATGATTCTATAAATCTGCATTTTGACATTGAAGTACAACCATTCATGAGGAGTCACTATCTGAAACATGAATGTCTGGTTCACAGTATGTTAAGGTATTGTCAAGAATGCTGCTCTAGTTCACAGTATGTTAAAGTATTGTCAAGAAGGCTGCTCTAGTTCACAGTATATAAAAGAATAGTCAAGAAGGCTGCTCTAGTTCACTGTATATAAAAGTATTGTATAGAAGGCTGCTCAAGTTCACATTATATAAAAGTATTGTCAAGAAGGCTGCTCTAGTTCACAGTATATAAAAGTATTGTCAAGAAGGATGCTCTAGTTCAAAGTATGTTAAAGTATTGTCAAGAAGGCTGCTCTAGTTCACAGAAAATTAAAGTATTGTCAAGAAGGCTACTCTTGTTCACAGTATATAAAATTATTGTCAAGAACGCTGCTCGAATTCACAGTATATAAAAGTATTGTCAAGAAAGCTGCTCTAGTTCAAAGTATATAAAAGTATTGTCCAGAAGGCTGCTCTAGTTTACAGTATATGAAAGTATTGTCCAGCAGGCTGTTCTAGTTCACAGTATATTAAGGCTGCTCTAGTTCATAGTATATAAAAGTATTTTTCAGAAGGCTCCTCTAGTTCACCGTATATAAAAGTATTGTCAAGAAGGCTGCTCGAATTCACAGTATATAAAAGTATTGTCAAGAAGGCTGCTGTAGTTCACATTATATAAAAGTATTGTCAAGAAGGCTGCTCTAGTTCACTGTATGTAAAAGTATTGTCAAGAAGGCTGCTCTAGTTCACAGTATATAAAAGTATTGTCAAGAAGGGTGCTCTAGTTCACAGTATATAAAAGTATTGTGCAGAAGGCTGCTCTAGTTCACAGTATATAAAAGTATTGTCAAGAAGGCTGCTCTAGTTCACTGTATGTAAAAGTATTGTCAAGAAGGCTGCTCTAGTTCACAGTATATAAAAGTATTGTCAAGAAGGGTGCTCTAGTTCAAAGTATGTTAAAGTATTGTCAAGAAGGCTGCTCTAGTTCACAGAATATTAAAGTATTGTCAAGAAGGCTGCTCTAGTTCACAGTATATTAAATTATTGTGAAGAATGCTGCTCAAGTTCACAGTATATAAAAGTATTGTCAAGAAGGCTGCTCTAGTTCAAAGTATCTAAAAGTATTGTCCAGAAGGCTGCTCTAGTTTACAGTATATGAAAGTATTGTCCAGCAAGCTGTTCTTGTTCACAGTATATTAAGGCTGCTCTAGTTCATAGTATATGAAAGTATTTTCCAGAAGGTTCCTCTAGTTCACCGTATTTAGAATAAGAATATTGTCAAGAAGGCTGCTCTAGTTCACAGTATATAAAAGTATTGTCAAGAAGGCTGCTCTAGTTCACAGTATATAAAAGTATAGTCAAGATGGCTGCTCTAGTTCACAATACATTAAAGTATTGTCCAGAAGGCTGCTCTAGTTCACAGTATGTAAAAGTATTGTCAAGAAGGCTGCTCTAGTTCACAGTATATTAAAGTATTGTCAAGAAGGCTGCTCTAGTTAACAGTATGTAAAAGTATTGTCAAGAAGGCTGCTCTAGTTCACAGTATATTAAAGTATTGTCAAGAAGGCTGCTCTAGTTAACAGTATATAGAAGTATTGTCAAGAAGGCTGCGTTAGTTCACAGTACACTGCTCCCCCGATTTATCACCCCTCGTTAAACCGCCAACCCCGACTACCGCCACTTTTTCCCAATGTACAGATTTCCTTACATTATAAACCCCCGTTGTAACGCCATCCCCTGCATACCGCAATTATCACGCTTGGGCTTATTCTCGTTTACATACGTGTACTAATGAATGTTTTGATAACCAATCAATATGTACATATACTTAGATAGTGTAATTTGAACTTTAATTTTATACTTATGGCGAGTCCAGTGATTGAGTATGTAGATTTTTGAAAAATGAAAACGCCATCTAGCCAAGCATGAAATTCAAGCGTCATTGAATCGACGAAAAAGTAAAAGATACGCTGTGCACATATCTCGGCGCTACTATGCCAATTGCAAGGAATGAGCTCGTCGGTGTCTACATGTTCTAAAATACGAATAAACCTTTATCATGTATTTCATGTTACTATTTAGCACTGACTTCAATAAGGGGCGGCACCTGGCAAAATATCGCCGACTCAGATGATAAAAATGGCCAGTTTGAATTTCCTCTGATCGTTTATTTGGTCCAAAATTTCTAAATCGCCACCTCAAATAACTCGTTTTGAATACTCTGCATGTACATGCATTTGACCCAGTACATTTTTGAAATGCGTAAATAAGAATCATTTAAAGCGTATAGCTGTCTGTCATCCTTTTATTTGCTCCCTCGATGTAACGCCACCATCATATTAACGCCAATTTTTCCTCTGGACGGATGTTGGCGTTATATCAGGGGAGCACTGTATATAAAAGTATTGTCAAGAAGGCTGATCTAGTTCACAGTATGTAAAAGTATTGTCCAGAAGGCTGTTCTAGTTCACAGTATATAAAAGTATTGTCAAGAAGGCTGTTCTAGTTCACAGTATATAAAAGTATTGTCTAGAAGGCTGCTCTAGTTCACAGTATATAAAAGTATTGTCAAGAAGGCTGCTCTAGTTCACAGTATATAAAAGTATTGTCAAGAAGGCTGTTCTAGTTCACAGTATATAAAAGTATTGTCAAGAAGGCTGCGTTAGTTCACAGTATATAGAAGTATTGTCAAGAACGCTGCTCTAGTTCACAGTATATAAAAGTATTGTCAAGAAGGCTGCTCTAGTTCACAGTATATTAAAGTATTGTCAAGAAGGCTGCTCTAGTTCACAGTATGTAAAAGTATTGTCAAGAAGGCTGCTCTAGTTCACTGTATGTAAAAGCATTGTCTAGAAGGCTGCGTTAGTTCACAGTATATAGAAGTATTGTCAAGAAGGCTGCTCTAGTTCACAGTATATAAAAGTATTGTGAGGAAGGCTGCTCTAGTTCACAGATTCTATTAACAACTGGCCTACTTATGAAATATTTGACTCTCCATACGTTGTGCCTAGTCCAAAGTTGTAACCAGATTCTATTAGAGCTTTACCAATAACAAACAGTTGTCACCATACGAACTTCGTACATACGAAACCCGACGGAAAGTTCGAAAATGAGTGATCGATTCAAAGTGAAAATCGTCTAGATTTATAAGGTATTCTGTTTCACATGCTTAAACTGTAAAAATGAGGAAGTCAAGATGCCTCATGTTTACTAAAGTGAAAAGTGAACAAGATGCCTCATATTTACTAAAGTGAAAAGTGACTGATCTATCTTTAAATCAATCACTACAATTTCTGCTTATTTTCATCATTATGTATACAGTCCCCAGTATAAGCGAGTTACGTTGTGTTTCGTATGAACTAACTTCATCGCGGACCAACCGTTTGTTATTGGTAAAGCTCTAATAAAACCTGGCCTAGCTGTTCTGTGTTATTTGACTTACCATGTGTTGTGCCTGGACCAAAGTCGTTTCCAGATTCTATTAACACCTGGCCTAGCTGTTCTGTGTTATCTGACTTGCCATATGTTGTGCCTGGACCAAAGTCGTTTCCAGATTCTATAAACATCTGACCTAGCTGTTCTGTGTAATCTGACTTACCATACGTTGTGCCTCGACCAAAGTTGATACCAGATTCTATTAACACCTGACCTTGCTGTTTTGTGTTATTTGACTTACCATATGTTGTGCCTGGACCAAAGTCGTTTCCAGATTCTATTAACACCTGGCCTGGCTGTTCTGTGTTATCTGACTTACCATATGTTGTGCCTGGACCAAAGTCGTTTCCAGATTCTATTAACACCAGACCTAGCTGTTCTGTGTTATCTGACTTACCATACGTTGTGCCTGGACCAAAGTTGTTACCACATTTTATTAACACCTGACCTAGCTGTTCTGTGTTATCTGACTTACCATATGTTGTGCCTGGACCAAAGTCGTTTCCAGATTCTATTAACACCTGACCTAGCTGTTCTGTGTTATTTGACTTACCATATGTTGTGCCTGGACCAAAGTTGATACCAGATTCTATTAACACCAGACCTAGCTGTTCTGTGTTATCTGACTTACCATACGTTGTGCCTGGACAAAAGTTGTTACCACATTTTATTAACACCTGGCCTAACTGTTCTGTGTTATCTGACTTACCATATGTTGTGCCTGGACCAAAGTCGTTTCCAGATTCTATTAACACCTGACCTAGCTGTTCTGTGTTATTTGACTTACCATATGTTGTGCCTGGACCAAAGCCGTTTCCAGATTCTATTAACACCTGGCCTAGCTGTTCTGTGTTATTTGACTTACCATATGTTGTGCCTGGACCAAAGTCGTTACCAGATTCTATTAACACCTGGCCTAACTGTTCTGTGTTATCTGACTTACCATATGTTGTGCCTGGACCAAAGTCGTTACCAGATTCTATTAACACCTGGCCTAGCTGTTCTGTGTCATTTGACTTACCATATGTTGTGCCTGGACCAAAGTCGTTTCCAGATTCTATTAACACCTGGCCTAACTGTTCTGTATTATTTGGGCGTTCTCTCTTCTTCTTGTCCAGTTTTTCATACAAAAATTCCTCCATTCGAACATCTAAAATGGAGAGAGAACAGATGACTTTTTTTTTTAGTTATTTGTATACATCTCCAAAGAAGAGTTAAAGTCATAAAAATATAATGGCAGTCTTTGGACATGTTGGAAACAAGGTTCAAATTAGGAATTCTGCAAAATTTTACTCAAAATTGTCGATTTGAAAAAATTTAAGGAAAGAGTCGTGGGATATAGATATAAAGTCATCTTACTGCACTGGAGAACATTCTGTGGTAATTTTCTTTCAAATTTCTATCATGCAAATCTTAAAAATAAACCATAAACCGCTAAAAGTGGTAAGACCGGATTGCGAAGTGTTTGTATTAGATTACATATACTTTTTTAGGTAGAAATGTTTGTATCCATGGAAAGGTCTTATCACAAGGTATACACATGAGAAATATGAAAGCCCTATCACTTACCATTCAAAGGTTATGACCAATGTTAGAGTTTGTGCAAACAAACAGACAGATAAATAGACAAACTGAGGGACAAGTAAATTTTCTACTAGTCTCAGGCATAGGACTAATAACATGAGAAAGTGTTTGTAAAGACTTGACATCAAAGCCAATTATACAATTATGTAAAGATTATGGTTAAACTTACTGGGATTTGGCTGTAACAGGCATTCTGTCTGTTTGAGTATTTTTTCTGTCCATAATTTGGTTTTGTCTGCCCTACTTAGAAGATTCTCAAAGTGAGCATCAAGTTCTGTCTTCTCCGCAGATCCAAGTTTCTCCTCGGTGAACTAAAAAATTAATAAATCATTAAATAAACAGACAGGCAGCACCATATCATAATATGTCTCATATCATGACGGGCCTATAAAAGAATAAAAGATTAAGGTCACAAGGTTTAAAGTTATTTTTCCAAATGATAGCTCTGATCAATATGATCATATATCTTTAAGTCCTGTGCCTTGCTGATCTATTGATAAAGTTTGGATCGAGGTTTTAGAAGGTCAAATGCAAGTTCAAGGTCACAAGGACAAAGGTAATGGTAACAAATGAAATTGTTAACAAGAATTCTGCAAAGAAGCAACAACACTGTGTTATTAAGTCCAGATCGCTGAGCCAAAGGTTGATCATAAGGAATCTGAAAGTGAAACATCGAATCCTCTTCCCTTATGACTTAAAAGATTTGCTTCTTATTTTTTTTTTTTTTTTTTTTTTTTTGACAAGAAGGTCTATGATCAAAGTCGCAAGATCTCTGGTCATGAGGATTTCACATGTATAAAATTATCAAAGTGTCATAGTCTGTTGTGGAACAAAGAAATTTGCATGCCAATTACAAAAGCCATAGCCCTTTACACATGTTACATTATATATTTTAAGAAATAGAGTTCAGGTTAAGTTTTTCAATTTTAAACTCAGAAAGTATCCTGATTAGGCCAGTATCAAATAACACAGATTTGATTATTAATTTGTTTCGATATAAAGCTATATTATTACATGTATTTAATAAATGATGTGTATAATGACTCCAAAGCCCAATTGATTTTTTTTAATATCCCCCTAGAAATTAGAAATTCTACAGCAATCTTTATTATGCTGTATACAGTATAAGTAGAATGACATTTACAGTTTTATAAAAGTAACCTGTTTCACATTGACAGTGATTTGCAGATCCGCACCTGCTTGCATTATTGAGTTATGCATTTGGTATAAGGGTGAAACGTTTACCAAATTTCCTAAACGTGTACACGGAAGGCTGTAAACGAAACGTAAACGTTTAAACGCTTCTTTGTATTTCTAATGTGAAAAGTGATATTCACTAGTATTCATTTGCAGACATGGTCATAAATTGACATAAATACGACTTAGTTATACTTGACTAGATCAAATTCGCAACTTTAATACGACATGCTGATGTTTCGTAGAGCAATAAAACTTTTAAAGATTCAAAAATCAAACTGTTAATTTCAAATGTGTTTGAGCAATTCCGACCATTCAAAAGTGCAAGTAAGTTACAAAAACAGTAACTCGTGGAAGGTTGGACACCGGACCATCAAGAGAAGGCATGGGCGGAGAAACAAACGAAGAAATAGACGGCAATGACGGAGAAAGAGACGGTTGCGGCAGTGTCAATTTTGAGATATCGGCTCTTTCTATAACAGGATTAGATTGATTCTCAGACAGATTTTCTTCCCGTTTTAAGCGTTTGTTTAAAGTTTGTCCAGTGTGTTTGAATCAAGGATGCATACATAACTCCGACAGCACATACATGTACATTTCGTACATACGTAAAATGAAGAATCAATTGACTGACTTCGCGACTTCAGGAAATAAATACAAGTATTGAGTTTTTAGAGCAATAAAACGATATTAAAGAATATCTTTTCATTGTATGTACAGTAGCCCGTGTACACGTTTAGAAATTATGTAAACGTTTACTGTCAAAAACGAAACGGCTCCGTGTACACGTGTAAACGTTTCATCCTTAATTTGGTATTTAAATTCAAGGAGACAATCTTTCTGTACAAAGCGGACCGCAAAAGTTGAAAGGTTAATACACTATGAATGATTCTATGTACATCATGTACACATGTACAGTAATAATGAAAGACTGCATGCAAATAGTATTGTTCTTTTCTCAAAGTCAGCATGACAGCACTTCAAGGTTATCACAGACCCAATGGAACAACAGGAGGTTATCAAAGAACCATGGGACAATAAAATGTTATCACAGACCCCTTGGAATATCAGAAGGTTATCACAGACCAATGGGACAACAGAAGGTTATCAAAGAACCATAGGACAATAAAATGTTATCACAGACCCCTTGGAATATCAGAAGGTTATCACAGACCCATGGGACAACAGAAGGTTATCAAAGAACCATGGGACAATAAAATGTTATCACAGACCCCTTGAAACATCAGAAGGTTATCACAGACCCATGGGACAACAGAAGGTTATCAAAGAACCATGGGACAATAAAATGTTATCACAGACCCCTTGGAACATCAGAAGGTTATCACAGACCCATGGGACAACAGAAGGTTATCACAGACCTAGGGCTGTCACGGTTCAGCCTTGAGTCAGTTCGGTTCGGTTCAGGAAAATGAACTGCGGTTCTCTGTTGTTTTGGTTCCGTTTGAGTTTGTATTGTTTAGGCGACAGAAATTTAATTCTAAGTTTTACGGATACGCCAACCCTAATTTTACCACAATTGACAAAAAAATAAAATGAACTGACTGTACATTTTTTTTCTTCCGCTCATCCAAATAACTGGTTATTACTTTTCATTCTCACTTAATCTTTATCATGCAAGTGTGTTAGAGAATGCGGCTTTGAACATGTTGAAAACATGATAAACAAGCTGAATCTAAAGATCGTGATCATGGCACAAAACATGAAATGTTGAAATTTACTGAATTTTACTTTATTTTTATTCCCTCCTCCTACCCTAAAACTAAAAATTAAATTTCTGTCGCCTAAATTCCATAAAAGAGTGAAATAATGGTAAGAATAACAAATCAACAAATAAATCTTTTTCATTTTACTGCTTTTAAAGCATTTTTCTTCGAGATTTTATCAACATAACCAAACTTAGAAGACTTCTTAGACTCCACCTGTCAAGAAAACAGGTGCACATTACAATCAAGAAGTGAAACAACCTATTTCATCATGTTCATTGGGTGGAATACAACAAAGTACCCCATCACAGTCTGTGTATCATACAAGTTTGATAAACTACTGATCATGCTGATTACAATATATACATAAAAAAAAGAACAGAACTGAAATCCATAAAGTACAATTCAAATCGAAACGACCAAGCTTGAACCGCTGTTAACCAAATTTTCACTTAACCATGACAGCCCTACACAGACCCAAAGATGGGACATCAGAAGATTATCACAGACCACATGGGACATCAGAAGATTATCACAGACCCCATGGGACATCAGAAGGTTATCACAGACCCCATGGGACATCAGAAGGTTATCACAGACCACATGGGACATCAGAAGGTCATCACAGACCCCATGGGACATCAGAAGGTTATCACAGACCACATGGGACATCAGAAGATTATCACAGACCACATGGAACAACAGCAGGTTATCACAGATCCCATGGAACAAAAAAAGGTTATCAAAGACCCCATTAGACAACAAAAGGTTATCAAAGACCACATGGGACAACAAAAGGTTATCAAAGACCCCATGGGACAACAGAAGGTTATCACAGACCCCGTGGGACCACAGCAGGTTTTCATATACCCCATGGGATGACAGAAGGTTATCAAAGACCCCATTAGACAACAGAAGGTTATCAAAGACCCCATTAGACAACAAAAGGTTATCAAAGACCCCATGGGACGACAGAAGGTTATCACAGACCCCATGGAACAACAGAAGGTTATCACAGACCCCATGGAACAACAGAAGGTTATCACAGACGCCATGGGACGACAGAAGGTTATCAAAGACCCCCATGGAACAACAGAAGGTTATCACAGACCCCATGGAACAACAGAAGGTTATCACAGACCCCATGGGACAACAGAAGATTATCACAGACCCCATGGGACATCAGAAGGTTATCACAGACCCCATGGGATATCAGAAGGTTATCACAGACCCCATGGGACAACAGAAGATTATCACAGACCACATGGGACAACAGCAGGTTATCACAGACCCCATGGGACCACAGCAGGTTTTCATATACACCATGGGACGACAGAAGGTTATCACAGACACCATGGGACCACAGAAGGTTATCACAGACCCCATGGGACAAAAGAAGGTTATCACAGACCCCATGGGACCACAGAAGGTTATCACAGACCCAATGGGACCACAGCAGGTTTTCATATACACCATGGGACAACAGAAGGTTATCACAGACCCCATGGGACCACAGAAGGTTATCACAGACCCCATGGGACAACAGAAGGTTATCACAGACCCTATGGGACCACAGAAGGTTATCACAGACCCCATGGAACAACAGAAGGTTATCACAGACCCCATGGGACAACAGAAGGTTATCACAGACGCCATGGAACAACAGAAGGTTATCACAGACCCCATGGGACATCAGAAGGTTATCACAGACCACATGGGACAACAGAAGGTTATCACAGACCCCATTGGACAACAGAAGGTTATCACAGACACCATGGGACAACAGAAGGTTATCACAGACCACATGGGACAACAGAAGGTTATCACAGACACCATGGGACAACAGAAGGTTATCACAGACACCATGGAACAACAGAAGGTTATCACAGACCCCATTGGACAACAGAAGGTTATCACAGACACCATGGGACAACAGAAGGTTATCACAGACCCCATGGGACATCAGAAGGTTATCACAGACACCATGGGACAACAGAAGGTTATCACAGACACCATGGGACAACAGAAGGTTATCACAGACCCCATGGGACAAAAGAAGATTATTACAGATGCCAAGGGATAACAGATGCAAAAAGCTTGAGAGCTTACGGTAAATCAAAAGTGCAATATTTTGCGCAAGAAAGTGTAATTTTGGAGACTAAGGCGTACTGTGAACCAATGATTGCAATTTTGAGAAAAATATCATCCAATTCTTGAAATTTTTTTTTTTCATTTATGCCCTTGTCTTTACGATATGGAAGGTATTTGCCCAACCAAGTGCTCAAAAAAATTTCAAAAGTCACTTTATTTGCTCAAAAGAAAGTTTCAGGGTTTTTTTCTAGCCCCTGATGTCAGGAATTTGCAACATTTCAACCAAAATTGGAAAATAAATTTCAAACAACAAAAAGATATATTCATGCAAATCATTCCTTATCATATCAATTGTCTTTACATTTGTATTTTGAATCCCTTCTAGAGTTAAATTAACACGACATGTTTGTTCTACTTTCGCTTTCCTTTCAGTTAATGATCCGTAAATTGGAAATGAATTTCTTGTTTTGGAGAAAAGATTGGATTGGGAATTTTTAGGTCTTAAATTGGGAAAAAGTACCACTTTTTGGGGTTGGGAATGGGGCCGAATTTTGGCCCCCTACAGACCCTAAAAAAATATCCCTGAGTTTTGAGCGTACATGTATAATGGACTATCAAAAGCATAGGGCGAAAGCAAAAGTTGAAAATCATAAAAATTACGCCAAAATCGTATAAGTAGACAGGTCTGCATGTATTACATCTTTATTCCAATATACAATCTTAATTAGCTTAATTTCCTTTTTTTCATTAATTTGAGAAACAGGTA
The DNA here is from genome assembly GCA_028142955.1 of Pinctada fucata. Taxonomy (NCBI): domain Eukaryota; kingdom Metazoa; phylum Mollusca; class Bivalvia; order Pterioida; family Pteriidae; genus Pinctada; species Pinctada fucata. The sequence goes on along the minus strand of AP027109.1, from coordinate 1,247,107 downwards.
AAGCCAAGTTCATATTCAAAGTGGAAAGTATTGGAAGGATGACTATATGACGTTGCAGTGGAAGACGAGCAATCAATTACATATAAAATCCTAGTCGAAATTATAGCTGGTACCAGCTCCTTCATTGTCCATCATCAACTCCCCAACCGGACTCCTTCATACTCATAAACATTTACTCGTGCAATCCTAATTTTGGTCGGCTCAGGCAACCAGGCGATTCCAAAATGAGGGTTTGAAATACAGAGAGAGAGAACACTGTATTGGTACTGTACCAATTGAATGACTAGACTCGTCTAGAGCGTTGTAGACAATTATCGGCACCTTAATGTGTTACCTTGCCTAGTGGCCGGTGCGTCTTGTTTATTATTTTATCGACTATACCATGTGAAGGGGAATTTTTTTATCGACCTTGACCACCATCTCTATATAGCACAAATGTAGCCCACCTCTTGATAAAACGGTTTTTGCAAGTCAACTTTTGTTCAGTGTTATCGGCACATGTCCAGTATTATCGGCACCCTCAACAAGAGAGATGAGCATTTCTTTTAAAATCACCGCTGTGCGAGGGCTGAAATGTAATGTTACAAGTTTATGACTATACCATGTGATTGGTGTTCCCCAAGACGCCCGCAACCAAACTTTAATTTTCGTTAGTCGTGACCCTGGAAGGTCATAAACTCTTCCGAATAAAGTTACCCATCAGGGATTTTTTTAGGGGTTCTCCAGGACGAAATTCGGCCCCATTCCCAATGCTGAAAAACAGGCATTTTTCCCAATTTCTGAGCTTAAAATTCCCAGTTTGGAAAAAATAAAATTCCAATAAACAAAGTATAATAATTTCATCAAGAATCTTTGAAAAATAAACACTTATATAAATTAAATTTTAACACCTAGGCTACATTTGTAGCAATATTGATAATACTTTTTGCATGTTTTCTCAATTTATTTGTATATTTTATTTCCCAATTTCAACCAAATGTCGCTACTTTTCCCAATTTTGAAGGCCCAGGCCCCTAGAATCGAAGGGTAAAAGAAACCCTGCCCATGAAGTTATATTTTCTGCGTGTTCCACGTTATCGGCATCTTCCCTGATCAGTTTGAAAAACATTGGTTAACACTGAAACTGGGTCGGATTACCACTGAATATTCTTTTATATTAAAAGACAATAAACTAATTTACAAATTCCAATATTTGTCTACTGAAAAACGGAAATGATTAATTTTCCAAAAGCGGGAACATTGCTAGGTGCATAGGTAAGTATTCAGATATGCCGATAATTATAGACACGTCATGAATATGGGATATAAATTGGAAGGAGTAAAAGGTAGGCAAGTTCTTCATAAAAATAATCGAAAAATATGAAATAATTTAATAAGAAAGAGGAATACACTATGCAATTGTGAATCTGAAAAGAAATACAAAAACCAATTAACTTCAAATTCTATGAAACACGACTCAAAAATGGAAGTTTCTTTATTTGTTATGATAAAGACGGTGTTTTCCCTACTATTGTTTTCATCCTTTTAAAAAGACAGTGGTAGGCACCATATTTATTAGGTACATGTATATGATGGACTGAAGTTCATAAAATTGTTTCTAATATTCTGTTGCTTCTACCTGTATAACAAAAGAACAACAAACATGTCAATATTCTCGTTTATTATAGGCAATAAATAAAGGTGCCGATGATTGTACCCTGCCGATAATAGTCAACAGCGCTCTATCAAATATTCGATCACAGGAACCTGTCATTCTATTTGAGAAAATAAATTATTGTCCTATCTCATGACTCTGTTATTCTTATTTAAATATAAATTTATTTTCTCTGATAAAACGACAGGCTCCTGTGTGTGTGTTTCTTGTTTTAAGAATAACAGAGTCGTGAGGTAGTGAACAATGATTTATTTTCTCTAATAAAACGAAAGGCTCCTGTCCTGTGATTAGATCAGTACTGCCGGTAACATTTGAATGATTATTGAATATTCTATCCGGTTATTTACAGTACATTTTTTTCAATTGCATGTCATGATACAACACTGTCACACTGACTTAGTCATCACAATGAAATGTAAAAAGACAAGATGTTGAAGTGTCATGTCTGTGTACAGTAAGTGTGTTGAGACCTGGGGCTGGGCGGCTTTCAAATTCACCAGGCATTTCAAAGTCGAATCAGAGTAAAACACTAAATATTAATGAATCTTCAGACTTCAAAAATATATTTCACTGTACCTGAACAGCACGATTGAATACAGTTGATGCGTCCGCTACAAATTTCTTCATTTTAAAGATTCCAGCACCGTCCATTTCATCGATTACTTTCGATTACTGTGACAGAACATTTACTTCCGGTTATCTGCACCGAATAAGATCTTTTACTATATTTTCAAAATCTTTTAATCTATTTAATACCATCATTTTTTTAAACAGAAGCTCTTCATCATGATATTATTAATGATGATTATCTTTATTTTCTTTATTGTTGAAATAATCACTCATTAGGTTGTTACTAAAAGACGGCATACCCAGTTCCAACTTCCACAGCAACGCCATGATTCCAACCTCCTAAAGATTACAAATGCTCGAAAAATGAAAATTTGAAAAGGAGGCTAGACCTACACTGTGTAGCATCACGTGACTTATGTTGGTGAATCCACGAACACAAAATGGAGGCATACCGCTCGTTTGAAGGAAAGAAAACAGGTACGTACTGTGATGGTTGATTTGATTCAATTTAATTTTTTCATAGCCAATGTCCTTGTAAAAATGATATTTTGATGACTCTTTCTTTGTCAATCAAGAAATCATTGTAGTTTTTACAAACATTCTGACAAAAGGAACCTAGCTCGTGGTCGAAATAGGTTAAATACAATGTTGTGGTGGTTTCCAAGCAAATATCTACAGCTTTTGTCACAATGTTTGTAAAAACAACAGCGTTTTACTTACAAACGAGCCCATGATTGTAAAAGTATCAGCTTAGAGAAGGATACAGACTATGAAAAGATGAAATTTAATCAAAGCAATTATTGCAGTTCCTATTTTCTTTCCTCCAACTGTTTTTTTTTTTTTTTTTTTTTATTTATTCGTGGTTTCACCACCTTAAGTCACTTGATGCTACACAGTGACCTACTAGAGTTACAAATCATGGATAGAATGGAGTTTCAGAATGCACCCACACTTAAGCACTGTATAGCATCACGTGACATAAGTTGGTGAAACCACGAACACAAAATGGAGGCATACCGCTCGTTCGAAGGAAAGAAAACAGGTACTGTGATGATTGTTGTGATTCAATTTTATCTTTTCATAGCCGATTTCCTTGTAGAAAATGATATTTTGATGATTCTTTATTTGTTAACCAAGAAATCGTAGTAGTTTTTTCAAACATTCTGACAAAAGGAACGTCGTGGTCGAAATATGTCAAACACAATGTTGTGGTGGTTTCCACGCATATATCTACAGCTTTTGTCACTATGTTTGTAAAATCAACGGCGTTTTACTTACTATTTGAAGACGTTTAATATTACTGACGAGCCCATGATTGTAAAAGTATCAGTTCAGACAAGGATTTAGGCTATGAGAAGATAAAATCCAAGAAAAGTTCACGATGGATTACAAATCACACTTGCTGGAAATGATACATGTATAGTACAGGTCAATCAGGCTATACATTTGGATGTAGAGCGTAATGAATCGAATACGCCAGACATAAATAAACGAATACAAATAGCAAGGAAAACAATGTATGCCCTCCTCAGTAAAAGGATGGATATGAAAAATGGCATATCGCCTCTTATTACATCACAGATGTGGAATACATTCGTCATACCTAGACTCCTGCACGGTATTGAGCTTCTAGAGATATGAGGCGAAAGGACCTTGATGAACTAGAAATATATCAAAGGAAAGTGTTAAAACAACTCCGGTCTCTCAAAGATAATGCAGCCTCTGTGACTGTTCTGAGTTTATTATTGAGATTGATTGGTGTTGGGTGTTTTGGGGGTTTGAATTGGGTGTTTTGGGGGTTTTGCTGTGGGTGCTGCAACCTGGTGTTGTTGGAGATCCCCTCCTTTCTTTGATACTAAAATTATCACAACGTTCCTAAATATTGCTAAGGGCCCATCCACAATCGAGCACCAGATTGCACATAGACAGGTACTGGTGAAAGTAGACACTAGTCACAGCTGGTTCATTAAGGTGAAACATATTCTGCAGAAATACGATCTCCTGGATCCCTTGTACCTTCTACAAAATGTCAGAAGCAAAAAAAAAAAGGTCAAATGGAAACAAACGGTAAAACTGAGTAATGATGATTAATGGCATCTTAAGAATGTGATAGAGGCCAGTTCAAAGGTCACACTAAGATATCTCAATCTACAGGAAAATTCTGCAAAACACCCACACCAAATGTGGAGCAGTAGTAAAGGCTCACCACACGGTGACACCAAATGTGGAGCAGTAGTAAAGGCTCACCACATGCCTCTAGTAAGGCAGCCATCATAGCAAACACCCACACCAAATGTGGAGCAGTAGTAAAGGTTTGAACCACATGCCTCTAGTAAGGCAGCTATCATAGCAAACACCCACGCCAAATGTGGAGCAGTAGTAAAGGCTCACCACATGCCTCTAGTAAGGCAGCTATCAAAGCAAAGGTTTACCGGCACCTATAGGTTACAAACCAATAGGGCAAGGTTCAATCGGTATGAAACTAGCAAGACCTGTCCACTTTGCAGCAGGGAAGACGAAACTGTTGAACACTTCACTCTTCATTGTGAGGCGCTATCGCCCAAAAGAGATCCCTATATGGAGAAACTAAGGGAAGCCCTCGGTAGTACAGCCAATGATTCATGGCCACTCAAAGACCTGACCTGTTAGAAATAGTCCTTGACTGCTCAACTCGAAGATGGGTCGAGAACAGTAGAGCAAATAGAACCAAACTTCTAGATGTCGAGGCCATCGACAGAGATATGTTATATTCGCTGCATCAGCAGAGGTAAGTTTTGCTGAGACAAAAAAGGGGTAGGGGCAAAATCTGCCGTTTTTGGCCCCATTTTTTGCCATTTTCAAAAATTGTTTTCATACTATTTTGTATCTTTCAGATAAGAGTAGAGATGTATTGTTGTTTATTGAAACTGGATAGAAAATAGATATAATCAACTAATATGAGTGTTATTTCCCGCCCAAATTGCCCACTACTATGGGAATTAGTGGTAAAATGATAATAACCCGATTTTAACAACAGTTTATGGTATATATAGAGCAAGCGCATGTAACAAGTTATACTTTTCATGTACGTTCAAAATATAAAAAGGAATGTCCCATATGAGTATGAACCTGTTACACGCCCTTGCTCCAGGGCTTACAACTGTAGGTATGTGTGTCCCTTAATTAAAGCATAACAGTGAACTGTCTTCATTCAACATCTCTATTTCTAAATTGGATCTCCCAACACTATATTGCATACCGAAACTGCACAAGTCTCCTTACAAATTTCGATTTATTGCTAATTCTAGTAACTGCTCCACTACAATTTTGTCTAGAAATCTGACGTCAGCACTTACTGCTATTAAAGAACACATAACTAAATATTGTGAAACGGTTCTAAACAGGAACGATGTAAATTTATTTTGGTCTATTAAGAATTCAGGGGATGTGATTGACAAAATAATATCTGGAAATTTCCAAGCCAATGCGATTTCTTCGTACGACTTCTCTAATATGTACACCACACTTCCTCATGACAAAATTAATGATCGATTATCTAATCTCATTAAATGGTGTTTTGATCGAGAGCAAAAAACTTACATTTGTACATCTGAATCGAAGGGTTTCTTTTCCTCGACAGAATACAAATCATACAAATCATGAACATGTAGTGACCTGTGTAATGCCTTGTCCTTCCTCTTGGACAATATTTATGTTAGATTTGGTGAGGATCTATAAAGCACGTTGTAGGAATTCCTATGGGTACTAACTGTGCGCCTCTTGTTGCAGATTTATTTTTATACACTTATGAAAAAGAATTTATCCAAAATCTTCAAAAGCAAAGAAAATTTGATGATCTGAAATGTTTCAATAATACTTCTAGGTATCTGGATGATATTCTAACCATTGACAATCCTGCTTTTGAATTATATAAGAATGAAATTTATCCACAAGAATTAACAATTAACAAGGCAAACCTTTCAAATAAAGAAACACCGTTTATGGACCTAAATATCAAAATTGTAAACGGAAAGATTCATACAAGTGTATATGACAAAAGGGCTGATTTTGGATTCAACATAGTAAATTTCCCATGGCTTGATGGTGATGTTCAAAGATTACCGTCATACGGTATTTACACATCACAGCTCATCCGGTACGCTAGAGCATGTACTGATATTTTGGATTTTCACAGTAGGAATTTATAAATTACCAAAAAACTTTTAGGTCAAGGTTTTCGCTTTCATAAACTAGTTAAGCCTTTCTGGAAATTTTACAAAAATTACATTCAACTTCTTTTAAAATCCGGATCTATACACGCAACAGAGTACATTATTTTGGGTATTACACAACCTGTCTTTTATGGTGATATGATAAACAAAATAAGAAGGATCAAAGGTAGGCAGTATAACCATCGAAAATGCATCAGAATCATCAAACGCCTTTTATACCGTGGATATGATCCTAATGTCACCAGACGGACACTAGGCTTGGTACTTGACCAAACTACAGTCTTGTACAAGCGCATCCTTAAGACTTGCACTCTGACTGACTGTGACGACGGGATTCCATGACGGGCCCTGTCCAAACCTCTTTAGAGAAGACAGGGCCCCGACCACCTGTCCTCTCTGAATGTCAGTCGGACTCCTCGGGTGATTACATACATGAGCTCGCTACAGCCGGCAGAGCACGGACTGTATTACGCATGCCCTCTTTTTATATCCATTTACATATTCATCTGTGTTTCTGGGGTCTCTGCGTTTCGCGGTCTTGTTTGTGTGATGTCATCTTACAGTGAGGAGGTTGTTTTACGCCACAATTGTACGTTCTTCGAGACCTCTGGGTAATGGGAGAAGTGAGAGGGTTGTGCGCACGTAATCCAGGATAACCACACCATTTGCTACTTGCATGACAAATGGCCGTCCAAAGTCGGCACCGGTTGCCCATTGGTCTCGTCGGTTTATGTGTAGTCTTTTGTGTTTGATGTTTACATGTCGTGTGTCTCTTTTCCGTCTCGTGCTGTACTCGTCTTTTGTGTTTTTGCATCGGGTGTTTTGGCGTTCTGCTGTTTATGCTCTCGTTTGAGATCTCCTCCCTTCTTTGCTAAGAACCTGAATTTTCAATGTGAAGACATAGTGCTCAACTTTCAATCATTTTGCCCTAAAAGGAAGGGTTTTCGAAAAATCACATAAGATTTGTTAGTTTTTGTTCAGAAGAAGCATAATGAATAAGAAAATAGAACCTTTTTAAAATTTTTGATTGGGGCCAAAAATGGACACTTTTGCCCCTACCTCATTGAAACAAGATGTTAAAATTGGATTTATATTCTCTGACTCTATTCCTGTAGAAATTTTTTATAAAGATTTATTTTTATAATCATATGAAAAAGAATTTATTCAAAATCTTCAAAAGCAAAGAAAATATGACAATGTTAAATGTTTCATTGGTACTTCTAGGTACCTGGATGATATTTTACTATCGATAATCCTGTTTTTGAAAAGTATAAAGATGTAATTTGTCCACAAGAATTTACTATAAACAAGGCAAACGTAAAATGAATTAAAGAAGATCCTGACGACAATCTCTACAGCACTCAGGCCTAAAAAAATAATATGTGTGTTTCCCATAACTTGCTGAAATAAAATAGGGTAGGTCGGTCGGATTTTTTGTTTTGTTTTTTTTTTTTTGAATTTTTGTTTTATCTACTTTTGTAGCCTTGTTTAGAATAATATTTTAAATGTGATTTAAAGGTATCATTGAATCATGACCTTCAAATATGTGTTGTCTGTAAAATAGATGGAGAAACACAGACATGTTAAAGCTGAAAGCCTACATTAAAAACTTTGACGAAATAGTAAATTTTTTTTGGGACAGAGATTGTTAGATATAGACTCTAACAATCTCCGTCCCATGACATAGAAATAAGCTATAGCGACCCTTCACACCTGCTGACGTATGCATACTAATGAAGGTACGACCTAAAATCCAGGTACAACGCTACAGCGCCGGTATATAAGACGAGCTTCAAACTCGTCCACCGTGACATTCAGTGATTAGAAGTCTGGGAGTAAATACATGTAACACCTGAAATGAGAAATGAAGTCATCTGATGAGTAATCAGAAATAGGCAAAAAATCCACTTTGAATAAAAACTTTAAAATAAAACTTGCAGTGCATATCTAGGGCGGATGCAAGTACGGAAAGATGGGGGGGGGGGGGGGTACATTTGCATTTGAATTAAGTTAATACTATTTACAGTAGTTTCAATAAGGTATTTGTCTTTGCGGAGGGAGTGGGTTGTACATCCAGTTTCCTTGCTCAATGTCTAAATTTTGACCAACTATAAAGGATTTAGCTTTCCTTTCATTTTTGCAAACAGTGCTGGATCCGCCCATGTGAATTCGTACTTGTCCTTTGATATGCCATATGAATGAAGACAGTATGTACATGTAGTATTATGGTAAATTGAAAATTATATTCAGGACGGACAGACTGAAGAAAAAAATATCGTATCTCACCTGATAAGATAATAAATCCTGATGCATCATCAATCTGACACTTGCTATGCTACTTCCGGTATAAGTTTATCGCTGAGAGTGTTCGTTTGGAAGCAATACTATATATATTTCATTTGAACTGTCAAACATGTTTGCTGACTCGCCATCGCAGCCATATATTGGTTTTGAAAATAATAATCAAGGACCACATTGTGAAACTCCAGCTTTTTTGCCAAAATGGTAGTTTTCTTCTTTTTATTTTTTTTTTCAAAAACAATAGCTAGAACATCCCTTCCTCAAATGGCTAGGAACCCCTAGAAAAAAAAATCTGGATTCGTCCATTGATAAATGGAGCATTAGAAAGACCCTTACCATCTTTCCCCTATTTTAGATCCGCGCATATTTCAATGAAATTATATACATTTATTTATCATCTGTATTTCTTGAATAAAACATGAAAACAAAATGCAATCATGTAAAATATGTAATATATGTATGTCAGATAAAATGGAAAATTAAAAATCTTGAGGAAAGAAAATTAAAATTTTATCATTAAATTCGACATCATTAGTTCATCCTTTCTATTTCTGTGAAGAGATTACACGAGTACAAAGAATCAACAAAAGATAATCTCAAATTATCAATTCTTAGCTGCATTTGTTTGTCAGAACTTACTGTATATCCTACATATTTAAATTACTAACTAAATTCACCGAGAATAAGGCGAAAGGGAAAGGCGGGAGGGGTTCTTCAACCTCGAAAATGTAGTGAATGAGACGTTGTAATTTTACCTTATGCAAACGAACACTCTCAAAATGTCAGTTATACCGGAAGTGATGATTTTCGTCTTGTATACAGGAAGGCTGACATGGAATCTAGTAAATTCATTTTCTAGAGGTAAGATATAACAATTAATGGGCACACACTTCAGGTTTTGTTTTTATTTTACTATTTCAGACGAAAAGGCCGAATTCAAAACTAGTATTGGATATCCAAATAGAAACTAATTTAGGGCTAATGAAGTAGTGTGTGTTTTGCAAGGGGGGGGGGGGGCTTAAAAGAGATGGGGTTTTTTCATATATTCTTTGTTTATGTTTCAACGTAGGTAAATATTTGCAGCATATAGAGCTTTGTTCATTGGCGTTCGTACTGACTTTATAGACGTGGTATAAGGTGGGGAGGGGAGGGGATTTTTAATTTTATTTAATAAATAAATTCATTTCTTCGTAATTCAAAGTTTTAGATATAAATGCCTTCTTTTGAAATCGATTATTGATTATTTCATCAAATAACTTCATTTCTCATTTCAAGTGTTACATGTATTTACTCCCAGACTTCTAATCACTGAATGTCACGGTGGACGAGTTTGAAGCTCGTCTTATATACCGGCGCTGTAGCGATGTCCCTGGATTTTAGGTCGTACCTTCATTAGTATGCATACGTCAGCAGGTGTGAAGGGTCGCTATAGCTTATTTCTATGCCACGGGACGGAGATTGTTAGAGTCTATATCTAACAATCCCCGTCCCTAAAAAAATTTACTATTTCGTCAAAGTTTTTAATGTAGGCTTTCAGCTTTAAACCACGTAGAAAGAAGGGGGAGGTCATTTTGTGTCTGTAACCCGTGGCAAACAGCAAAATATTTATAAATGTTACTGAGCATTTTAAAACTGGCCTCCCAAGCATGGCGACCTTGAATCTGCATTTTTATCATCTATACAGACCCCAATAGTTTTTAGCTCGACTGCACTTTAGTGCAAAAGAGCTATTGCAATACCCCCGGCGTCCGCGTCCGCGTCCGCGTCCGCGTCGGCGTCGTCCCAACTAGATGATAAGGTAAATGTTAAGATTACACATTTACCTTTCCTATATTCATATTCTGTTGGTTTTTTTTGTTGCAAATGTTTAATTATACATCATTTAATATATCCAGATGAGGATATATCCCCGGGGGTTGGGATTTTTAAAATTATTTCAAATGATAAGGCAAATGTTGAGATGATAAGGTAAATGTTAAGATAGCAATAAAGTCTTTAAAAGCCAATATTGAGCAATGTATAAGTGCTACATGTACCAAACTTACATATTTGATGTATCTTTGATCAAACTTTCAAAAAATGACCTTGACCTACTTTTTTCCGCTTGAATGATTTTGCCTTTAAAAGCCAATATTGAGCAAAGTGTAAGTGCTACATGTACCAAACTTACATATTTGATGTATCTTTGATCAAACTTTCAAAAAATGACCTTGACCTACTTTTTTCCGCTTGAATGATTTTGCCTTTAAAAGCCAATATTGAGCAAAGTATAAGTGCTACATGTACCAAACTTGCATATTGGATGTATCTTTGATCAAACTTTCATAAAATGACCTTGACCTACTTTTTTCCGCTTGAATGATTTTGCCTTTAAAAGCCAATATTGAGCAAAGTATAAGTGCTACATGTACCGAACTTGCATATTGGATGTATCTTTGATCAAACTTTCACAAAATGACCTTGACCTACTTTTTTCCGCTTGTATGATTTTGCCTTTAAAAGCCAATATTGAGCAAAGTATAAGTGCTACATGCACCAGACTTGCATATTGGATGCATCTTGGGTTAGACTATTGAAACATGACCTTGACCTACTTTTTCCGCTTCAGTGATTTTGCTTTAAATTGGCAATATTGAGCTAACTATAAGTGCTACATGCACCAGACTTGCATATTGGATGCATCTTGGGTTTGACTTTTGAAATCTGACCTTGACCTATTTTTTCTGCTTCAGTGATTTATGATGTGATATATGTTGTTGCCTGAGAAAGGGAGTTTAAATAAATTGGCTGTCATGAGAGATATTATGCTATGCAGTCGAGCATTAGGTGACTCTGGCAACTATTTTTCCTGAAAGTGACCATGACCTTTGACCTGTTTACCAAAAGTCAAAAGGCTTCTCCTCCTGAATATAAGCATATCGCCAAATTTGACCTTAAGACCTTTCCCTCAAAATCGATGGGCTTACTTCCATATAGACTAAATAATTGTATTTTTACAAAATTTAAAAAAAGTGGACGAATGAAAATGAATGGTTTTGCAATAGATAATGTTAAAAGGCAGATAAAACTACACCAAAATCGGTAGATTTAACATTTCTGGCATGTATTTCATATTAAGCGTGACGGTCATAAAATTGGCGCGAAAAACCTAAATGCAACTAAAAATCGGGAAAAAACATTAGGGTCGGCAGCTTTGAGTAGGGTCGGTCGGGTGATGGGAAACAGAGGTATTTTTTCTTTTGGCCTCACAACAGAGCACCAAATTGAGCAAGCTAGCAAGCTAGAGGTGGGACCAGGTGCCCAGGAGGAGTAATCATCCCCTGCTGGATAGCCGCATCCGCCGTCGATGTTCACGCACGAAAATGAAAAGAATATATACAATACATGCACTGTCTGAGGCCACGTCTATATAGAAAGTGCTATGACGACAATGTCGGGGATCAATATTCAAAACACTTACTGTCAAACCCCTCGCGGGGAACTTTTTTACGAGCTCCACACGGCAAAGGGCATATGTGTGACACAAATGAGTTAAAGAAGATCCTGACGACAATCTTAACAGCACTCACAACAGAGCACCAAATTGAGCATCGACGGACCCCTAGCAAGCTAGAGGTGGGACCATGTGCCCGGGAGGAGTAAGCATCCCCTGCTGGCTAGCCGCACCGCCGTCGATGTTCATGCACGAAAATATAAACAATACGTGACCTGTCTGACACAGAAATACCATTTTTGGACCTAAATATCAAAATTGTCAATGGAGAAATTCATACAAGTATGTATGACAAACGAGATGATTTTGGATTCAACATAGTAAATTTCTCCTGGCTTGACGGTGATGTTCCTAGATTACCGTCATACGGTATCGATCTACATTTCACAGCTCATCCGGTATGCTAGAGCATATACTGATATTTTGGATTTTCATAGTAGAAATTTACAAATTACACAGAAACTTTAAGGCCAAGGTTTTCGCTTTCACAAACTAGTAAAATAATTCTGGAAATTTTACAAAAATTATGATCAACTTCTTTTGAAATTCGGACCCATACAAGCAACAGAGTATATTACTTTAGTTATTTCACAACCTGCATTTTATGGTGACTTACAAACCTTCAAATGTGATTCTTTTGTTATCCATAGGTCATTTTATTTCATAAAGACCGCGGACGATTCTAAATATACGAGGTTTAATGAACGTTCAGACAAGTGTGGAGGTCAATAAAAAAACAATGAGGGGCGGAGAAAAGAAAATTATTGCAGTCGCGGGTGTGAATTGTTTTGATTATTAAGAGTATTCGGCCATAGTATAGATAATGTTGTGTTTCAAGTCCGCGAAAGAATCTTTTAATGAAAAATGTGAGCAGGTTCTTCTATCCATGAAAGCTCAAAATGCTATCTCAAATCAATCTAGATCCCCATAGCGATTCTAAATGCTCTCCAAATAAATGTATATAGAGGAACTTGACTGACAAAATAAAGAAATATTGTCCTTACTCGATTAGAAAACCTATTATACCCGTTATTTTCTTCTCTGACCGAATACAGGGTATAGTGAGGGTACCTTTCAGAAAATTTCAGAAAATTATCGGGATGTACAACAAACTATTTTTCTACTATGGCCTGATAATCGTTACTGTCCACCCGATAATTTCCATGGTCAGTTTCATTTTGAAAACCAGTGGTGTATTAAATATTCGGATTTTTATTTTTCTGAAAATTTAAGAAAATCTGCGGTTTGTAAGTCGGATAAAGACCTCGTTGAGGTCTGTATGAAGGTTAGATGCCCTCGGAGAGAACAGGGTGGTGTTTAAAGACGCATTCTTAAGACTTGCATTCTGACTTACTGTGACTCTGCCGGCTGTAGCGAGCTCATGTATGTTATCACCCGAGGAGTCCGACCTATTTTTCGTTTTGTTTCGTTTCGGTTCGTTTCGATCTGTTTCGCTTCGATCTGTTTCATTTCGATTTGTTTCATTTCGTTTTTGTTTCGTTTCGCTTTTTACTTGCTATACAGTATATTGTATGGAGATCCAATTCAGAAATAGGGATGTTAAAATAAGACATTTCATTGTTATGTTTGTTCGAAATATTGAGAACACTTTCATTGCTTTCGATATAATTATTCGAAGAGAAAAGTTCCGAAACTAAAGTTGATATGTAGTAGCGTTTTCAAATAATTATGGTGTTGTTGGCTGCTTTGCTTTGACACATTTTTCATGTAAATTACGTAGCTTGGATTTGAAATATCTTTCAGATTTAGAAATGGGATTTTCAAAAAGATGAAGATTTTTGTAGTGGTTATCTATTCGAATATCGGTAATATCCAAAATCTGTGGTTTTTCCAGTCATTCAGAGCATGCGATTCGACTCCTTCCGATTTACACCATCGCTTTTTATAGTTATCTAAAGCTTTCTTAAGCACTTCGCGACATTTAATAAAATCTATGTTGGATGGGATTCTATACTTAGGTCCTTTTTTAGAAGACCATGGAGCTGCCTGTCTTTAATAATTGAAAAGTCACCTGTGATAATATGACCTGCTGGTTATATAGATAATCAGACGTTGCACATTCTCAAGAAGCAGGACATGATTTAAGTATTTTAGGATGTGATGTAACTTTGTTGTAGTTAAAAACGAAATTTCGAATAGGTCTCTTATATTTGTAACAAATAAGAGGAGGTTCTAAATTTTCAAAATATTGAGGAATGACACTTCGTACGCGATGATCCCGAAAAATATTAGAGATGTTCAGAAGATCAAAACCTTTGTTAATATATGGAAGTTTTATTAATCGTCTTCTAGGGGAGGTATTTTTAAGCAAAGGCTATAGTTTATTTTGTAGAAGTTCAGGGGTGTGAATATATTCATAAAACATTGGTAAAGAATCCCAATATGCTCATTTCATTGTTTCTAGTCTCTAGAAATTTAAACAAAATGTAACTGTTACAGTAATTTCCTTTTTTCTTCTCCACTTGCTTCTCTGATGTCTATTGAATAACACTCAGTTCATTAGACGTAATTTCCGTGTTATGCATGCATTTTCTTTATATTTATTTATAATAAAATAGAAGGACAGTCCTGTGGTGAACATATATAAATGTATAAGCGGCGTTATGTTGTAAACCTCTTCAAATTGAATAGCATCATTTAAGAACAGATAAATTGGCAACATTGACCAGACATGCACGTTTCGGATACTTAACCCTCGTCAGTGATCCTCAAATCTAAACTATGTAATATGCCAAAAAAGTTTGAAACATATGAAAAGAAGCACAAGAGAGTCTAATATCATCCCTTCTCCCACCCCTACATTTACCAAAATACTTGACCCGCGCCTGTAACTTACTTTCAAAATACTAAACAAAAATTATTTTGGGCGATTTATCAGGTTTGCAGCAAGAGGGCTAGTCTGGTTCCCGAGTCCGAGACTCCTTTATTTGAGAGGTCCTCAAATACGAAAAAAAACAAACGCCAAATTAAACCGAAACAATACCAGGACCACCAAACAACAAATTAAGTAAATAAACACGTGTGTAACAACAGCAGAGGACTAGTCATACCTAGCAGCAGAACATCGTAATATCAACATTCGTATTTCGTAGACACGTGTATACACTGGAATCACCTACCAGATTTAGTCGTGCATGCCACAACTGTAGGAGAATTTGAGACCGCCCATTTCGTCGATATTAATCACTTTGTCGACACGAAATATAGGCAGCGATGGTGCTTTGTTGAAACTTGTCGAGCCTTCTTCGAATCAGTAAATGAAAGACAAACACAAAAGCCTAAACCATATTTGAAGCCACCCTCCCCCATAAAAAGACTAGTCGATGAAATGACGTTCGGCAAAATATCGCGTCTATGAAGATTATTATGCTAATTCTTCATGTTCTTCAGATCTCAACTTCTCTTGACAAGTGTTTAGCGTAATATCTAGACTAAATAATCCAATCCCTCCGCTGCCGCTACAAGAGACTGAACCCAACTATCATTGTTACGGAACGAAGTCGGACAAAACTGCTTCCCAACGATTTTTCTATATTACAGACCTTTAAATATTGATTTTCTGGAAGGTGACTCTTAAGTAAACATTAAGCCAACTATCTCTACCCACCTCGCATTTTCTCTCTCGCTACGTTAAATTGCATTTTTGCCAATTTCTAACTCCCTACCAAACCAAACAGGCAAGGCAAAAGTTCGGAGATTTGACCAATCAGAACGAAGGATAAAGTAAGTGGATCACATGATATTTGTAGCGAGGAAAAAAAACGCGAGGTGTAAATCTTCGAAGAATGGCCTCTTGTCCTACTATCGTTTAGTGGGAACATTTCCTTATCCACATCGTCTATTCCATTGAGTATTCTGTACGTTTCCACCATATCGTATCTAAGGCGTCGATATTGCAGAGTAGGTAGACCTATTAGAATTTGAGTCGTTCTCTGTAACTTAGAAGAGCTATTGTTGGTAGAAGTTTTGTAGCCCGTCTTTTCACATTTTCTATCGTTACTGCTTCTTTTTTTTTACAGATGAATGGCCATATGTAACATCCGTATTCCAAGTGTGGACGTACCAGGCTTTTGTAGAGAGATAAAAACAATTCCTTACCCATGAAATTGAAAGTTCTTTTTATGATTCCGACTCGCTTTTTTGACTTGTTGGTATATACGATCCTGAAACTTAAGATGAGAATCTATTGTAATTCCTAAATGTCTTTCCTGTTTTACTGTTTCTATTTCCGTAGTTCCCATGTTGTAACTGAAACCAGTGCTTCGACCAAGATGAAGATGTTTACACTTTGCTGAATTGAAAAGTAAAAGCCATTTTTCTTACCACTCTGTAAGATTGTTGAAGTCTTTTTGAAGCACTTTTTGGTCATCTGGATTGTTGACCACCGAATTCAATTTGGTATCATCGGCAAAAAGTTTGACCATGTTGTGAACTACATCTGGAAGATCGTTAATATACACTACCCTGAGGTATTCCGCTTGTGACGGATGTCCATTTTGACGTCTCTCCGTTTAAAACTACTCTTTGTCTTCTGCCGATTAGGAAGTTTTTTATCCATTTCAAGAGATTCCCCCCAATACCATAACCGTATAACTTAATTAAGCAACGAACGTTTATGAGCAACTTTATCGAATGCCTTTTGAAAATCGAGATATATAATATATCTACATTATATTATCGAATAATCGATTTTGTGCTGTATACAGGGATATGGTCATTATCTTTATTTGTCATTGTTGGCGTTGTCCAATTCTTTCGTCCGATCTTCTATCATTTCTAGCAACTGTGTAACTCACAATTGACGTAAAGAGGTTATTTTCTTCCATATGTTCTATATTATATGAATATTTCCATAATTTTACAAATGATATTGGTGAGACTAATTGGTCTATAATTGATCACACAAGTTTTGGGTCCCTTTTTGTGTATCGGGGTGACATTTGAATATAATTGCAAAAGGTTTCGAGATTCCATTCATTGTTTCCTTAATAAATTTCTGATGGTAATTGTCTGGTCCCATAGACTTGCTTTCCTTGATTTGTTGAAAATATTTCTGAACGCTGGACTGTTGAATTTCTACATCGTTAGTTTCTATGTTTGATCTTGTTTAAAAGTCTGGGATGTTGTTTCCATCTTCAATTGTGAATACGCTTGTAAAAAAATTATTCAACGCAAATGCTAATTCTCCTTATTTCCGTCCAATAGTTGACTGTCCTCCCTTAGTATACGCTGTATGTTGTCCTTCATTTGTGTTTGTGATTGCACATACTTCCAAAAAAAAAAATTGGGATCTTTTCAGATTTTGCTGCTATTCCCTTTTCATATTTATATTTCGCCTCCCGTACTTTACTGTTTGCTAGATCTCGTGCTTCCTCACAACGTTCTCTGTTTGCTGAGTTCCGGCAGTATTTGTATTATTTTTCTTCGTATTACATCTTGGGCTTCTGTGGTTGGTAGACTTACTCACCGGAATGTGTTCTGTAATAAATTTGATAAAGGTAGTCGGTAAGCCTCTCCATGCATCTTCGATATTTCCATGTGATAATTCTGACTCCCAGTCAATTGATTGTAACTTTTCATTAGCTGCAACATAGTCACCTTTATGCGTTTCGGTGTTCTATTCATGTTTTGTTTGATCCCATGTAAAAATTTAAAAGTGAGAGTTTCACTTCTCCCAAGCGGGGCGTTGTGTTCCAGGCATTCAATCATTCCTGGTTCATTCGTACAAATGAGAACTAGCAAACTTGGTCTGTCTAAAGCTCTACGACGTGTTGTTTCTTTGACATGTTGAATGAGATAGGTATCTTGCACCATGTCTAAAAATATTGTTGATAGTGTAAGCCTCTCGGCCTACAAATCATGTACTTCGCGTTGTGTATTTTACTTAGTCATTTTTAACTCGGAATAAAAAGTCCTGGTAAAGTTTTACCGTTTATTAACATACGAAAGTTACATGTTGGTTATAGCACTATGAGAATGAATCGTTCTAACATACAAAATCATGCGCACAGTATATATTAGGAGCATGGGATATTTCACAACCAGGTGGAAATCGCCATCGAAATTCATGACTAAATTGGAATTCAGACGTATAAACAAAGTTGCCTAAACTTAGAACAAATCCTCGCCATTTCGTCTATTGCACCCAGACCTGTGACAGGCGAACCACTATAGTTTCTGTTGCTTCAATTGACCCAAGAACACCTCGTATTGACAGACGTAGGGTTATACACTGGCGGGAATGACAATCATTTCTATTACATCAGTTTAGCACGTGATCGTAAAGTTAACGTTTGAAATTAGAGTTATCTTCTCCTAGACGATTGGAAATATCCCATAAACAAAATAAATGAAAATTAATTAAAGATCAAAATACTCAATTTGCATAATTATTGTGGGGGAGAGGCCATATGGTTACAATACTCCCCCACTTAAGAAAATAACCAAGATTTATGCGACATAACAACCAATCAAATCATTAACCTGGATAAACTTCTTAACATCCATCTAAAATCTTGAAAGGCATTTTATCAAATACACAAACTTAATTTCGGTGATACTTGGTTATTTTCTAAACCCATGGCCTTGATACCACAATAATGAACCATTCAACTATTTACCACCGGGATCACTTGGTACATATTAATCAAAAACATAGAATAAAACGCATGCAATAAAAAGTCATGATATTCAGTTCCATTGTTCATCAGGAGTGACCCGGTCATTTTCATCATAATAAATGTTCTATCAAAATGTTCATAACCTGTAAAAGAAACACATTTCCAAGGCCAATCGCATCATAGAATCAAATACCATTGTATTACTATACAAATTCATGCATCAAACATCAATGACTTTTCATCAATAATTGCAATATTATTATAACATATGACATTATAAGCATTACACATTTACTCTGCTTTTTCACTAAATAACACATCACACGGATTCATTTATTCTTCTTATGGCCATCCTCACGGTATGACATCATTTTCTTTGGTTCTTCTCCATCTATGGTTCGTGTCTGGTCCTTCTTCGTGAACTGAATAGCCTCCGAAGAGTAAAACGAATAAATTGGACCTCGATGTCATCGTGAAACTAATTGTTAATCATCACGCGGTCATCATCGGTTTCTTCTTTCGTTTTCGTCTTAGGATCACGGTCTCGTCTTCTTCGTCCGGACCCATTTCGTCTTTTCTCTATCCTAGACCTCCTTTGACGCATCTTGGCATTTGTGACGTAACCAAGATCTTCCCGTAATCTGGATGACACCATGCACCCAGAAAAACGACGGGGTATTCATATTCTCATACATTCAGCGTCTTATTAGGAAGGTCAGCAAGTACAAAATAGTTAATATTCCTCTTTTCGCAATGACAGATTTCACTCTGCCATTATCAGCGAAAAATGTTCGTATGTAGTAGTAACGGGCTGGTTACACATCCGGCCACACGGGTAACATCGTGCACAGGTTCACCTGACGTCACAGACTCGGGTTTCTTCTTCGGCTTCGTCTTCTTAATTTTACGTGTCTCTAAGAATTGACCTGCACGCTCTTTCGTCTCCTTTTTACAGCAGGCGGTGTATTAACAAAAGATCAAGGGTTAACTGCATATCTGGAATCTTATTTACAAGTTTATTATTCAGCACTGCACTGTATATATTACTCCCAGCAATAAATCTATCTGCATCATAGTTTCGCTAAATAGGCCGCATTTTGAGATTAATTGTCTCTGGTAGTTAAGTGACACCGGGCTTTACTCTGTACCTCTAATTGACCATAATTTTGAATTTGCAAAAATAATTTAGAAACCTTTGTCAAATCTTTTAAAAGAAATTTCCAAACTTATTTCTGTTTCCACGTCTTAATACATGTTTTTACTAAATTTCACTGAAAATGCAGGCATTTTTTTTTTCAAAAATGAAACGAATTAATAAAACGATATTAAAGCAATTTAAGCTCTTTTCATTGTTGTAAGACGTCGTCAGTGTATGTCAAGTCTGCGTGCAAACTAAACAAAAACAAATTACAGCTGATGCTAACAACCTGCATCATGGGACGACCGTCAAAATAAACTCCAACACCGGGGAAAGGGCAACAAAGGTCAATATCGTTATACGCTCTAATCTGAGGTGAGAATTGTAACACGATCACCAGAGTGAAAGTCATGCATTCATAAATCCTGCACTAAACCAGCGAGATCCAATTAGAAATTACAAACAAAGAGCAAATATTTTTACGATGTACACAGTGACTTATCCAGGGTTTCGTTTTTATATCGATTTCTTTGAACATTTTTCTCTAGCTTTACCGAATAAATTTACTTTCTCGGATTCTGATTAATTTAATGATATTGATTAATTTAAGTTTACTCAGCTTTTTTTCATTTTATTTTAATTTCCTTATTTCCCTCCCTGTCTTTAGATAAAAAAAAAATTCTTCTTTTTTTTTTCATTTTCCTGTTACTTATTTATTTTAAGGATCAGATGACTGAAGTAGCTTTTATAAAGCTTTTTTTAGGATGCAGATATCTGAAGGTTTTGAGACGTCATATATTTTGTCATTTCATACAGACTTTTCATAAGAAGCTGGGGATCAAAAGATGGGATATTTTCAACAGTTTTCTGTTGGGAAGCCTTTTTAGTTTGTAAGAAACCCTCTTCCGGTTTACCGGAAATTGCATCTACTTCCATTTGTTCCTCCTCGCACTTTTGTTCGGGAGCACTCGGTGAGCTCTCTAATGGAGGATTTAAATCAGTGTTCGTATCATCTCCCATGTCGGTACATGTCTCGGGCATGGCACGAGTTCTAAGTCGTCTCCGAAGTTCCATAAGTGGAATGTCATCTTCATCGGACGAATCTTCTCTCTCTTGAACTCTGTGTCGTATTGCAACGTCTCGAGGGACAGGCTGTTCCTCATCACTATCTGATTGTTCGGGTGGGATTACGTACGTCGTTTTTCGCAAGATGTGTCCTGCCGAATCTCTCGGAACTTTCCATTCATCAATCTTCGCAGGCCGAAGATGTCTAGCATGTGTCTTCGTGGTATTCCCATCTAGCTGATTTTTCACAATGAATGAAAGCGGACCTGTTTGATCAATAATCCGGAAGTACGGTTGCCATTTCACATCCAGCTTGTTATCTCTTCTGTGATTCCTTACGTACACTGGGTCTCCTATCTGGAAATTTTCTTCTGTACTGTTTTTGTCTGCGTACTGTTTCTGTTTCCTTTTCGCTTCTTTCATATTTCTGTGAACTAAAGTAAATGACTTGTGTTGCTGCTGAAGTGCTATTTTGTGTAGATCTTCACCCACATATCTGCGTCTTGGCTTCAAGATGGTGTCCAAGGGAAGCACTACGTCTCTGTTATAAAGGAGAAAATATGGAGAAAACTTTGATGACTCGTTGACATGAAACCTAATGGCGGCAAGTGTTTGATTCAAGTACAAGTCCCATGTTTGAACGTCTTCCTGGATATTCTTAGACATGACGTCATGGAGAGTACGGTGAAATCACTCTACCTTTCCGTTTGCTTGGGGACTGTAATATGAAGTTTTGATATGATGAATGTTCATTTCATCCAAAGTTTCCTGTACTTTTCTGTTGACGTTTTCTGTTCCATTGTCTGAGATAATCTCAAGAGGACAGCCGAATCTTGGGAAAATTTCTTCTAAGATCAGATGCACTATTCGTTCTGCAGACTTGTCCGGCACAGCAAAAGCCTCTGGCCATCCTGAATAAATGTCTATGAAAGAGACAATGTATTTATTTCCAGACAGTGTCGTCGGGTAGGGTCCTGATAAATCCAGCCCAATCTTTGCAAAAGGGTAAGGCGGTACTTCGGTTTCCTTGAGAGGTGGCTTTGACTTCCTTGAACTCCTTGTCTGACACGTGACACATTTCTCAAGATATCCATGTATTTTCTTGTACATGTTCGGGAAGAAGTACTTACGACGAATAGAATCGTACGTCTTATCTACAGCCATGTGTCCGAGTTGATCATGATACTGCCTGAGGACGACTGTCTCCATTTCTTGAGGAATATACAGTCTTAGCTTGGGGTCCTCAGAGTCAGGTTGAGAAAGATAATAGAATAGTCCTTCCTTGTCTTCAAAATAGTGTGTCTGCTCTGCCTTTGTTGCTGTTCCTTTCCTTAATCTATTCTTAAGTTTGACGATTTCTTGGTCTTTTTCTTGTTCCTCCTTCAAATTGAAGTCCTCTGGTAAATCTGATACCGCGTTTGAGATCTCATCGCGATCTTCGACATGACAACTTGCAAAGTCCCTTGGATTAAATTCATTTGAATTGATGACTCCTATCTCAAACGCTCTATCATCTATGTCTGGCTCGTCTTCGAATTTCTTAGATTGTTTTGACGTCTTCGGATGCGGTATCCGGGACAACAGATCAGCACAGTGATTGTCTTCACCTTTGACATACTCGATCTTACAGTTATATCCAGCAATGCTTAGAGCCCATAGTTGTATTTTCTTATTTTGCATCGGTGAATCTAGGAGATACTTCAAAGGCTTATGATCTGTCTTGATCGTAAATTGGGCTCCATGTAAGTAATGATCCAACTTCTGAAGTGCGTAGTGAATCGCAAAAGCCTCTTTCTCTATTGTCGACCACTTTGTCTGAGTATGACTAAGTTTGTGTGACAGGAAGTAAATAGGTTTCTCGTCTCCTTCGTCGGTTTCTTGAGTAAGACATGCACCAATACAGTTATCACTAGCGTCTGTGTATAAGACATAAGGTTTGTTTGTATCTGGATATGCAAGGAGTGGTACTACTGTAAGACTTTCCTTAAGATAATCAAAAGCATGTTGACATTCCTCTGTCCATTTGAATCTGGCATATTTCTTCGTCAAGTTGATAAGTGGCTCTGCTATCTTCGAGAAATTCGGTACAAATCTCCGGTAGTAACTGCACATACCTATGAATCCACGAATTTGCCTTACATTCTTGGGAGCTGGCAAGTTTTTGACCGCTTCTACTTTCTTTTGATCTGGAGCTATGCCATCTTTGTTGATTACAAAGCCTAAGTATTCTGTTTCCTCCTTGAAGAAAGCGCATTTCTTGAGTTTGAGCTTAAGATTGTGTTGTCTTAATCTGTTGAATACTTCCTGTATGTTTCTTATGTGTTCCTTAGGGTCGTCCTTTGTAAAGATTAAGATGTCATCTAAGTATGCCATTGCAAATCCTTCACATCCTTGTAAGACGATATTCATAAGTTCTTGAAAGACAGCTGGAGCATTACTCAATCCAAACGGCATTCTGTTAAATTCAAAAAGTCCTCGATGACACGCAAATGCTGTCTTTCCTTTGCTTCTTTCATCCAAAGTCACTTGCCAGTATCCATGTCTTAAGTCCAAGGTAGTAAAATATTTTGCGTTTCCTATCAGAGATAAGATGTCGTCAATCAAAGGAAGAGGAAAAGAAATCGGTTTAACGATCTTATTGAGAGTTCTAAAGTCGACGCACATCCTGTCACTGCCATCCTTTTTCTTTGCTACAACTAAAGGAAATGACCAAGGAGATTGTGACCTTCGAATGACCTTTGCATCTAACATCTCGTCTATAGCCTCATCTATCACTTTTCTTTTGTTCAAAGGTGTCCGATATGGTCTATTCTTGATCGGATGATGACTTCCGGTATCTATTTTCATCTGTACTGTCCTTGTTCCACCAAGATCTGAGTCCTTCTTGGCGACAAGATCTTTGTTTTTCTTCAGTAACTTGATGATTTCTTGGCGCCTTCCTTCGGGTACATGCAATTCTTCGAAATCTGATTTAATTTCAGTCTCTGGCTCATCAACTTCCATTTGTTCTTCATCGTCCAAGGTCAAAATATCTTGAGGGGTCAAAGTTCTAGCCCTCCCTACCACGCTTCCTCTCCTTAGACGGTAGCACTTATTCGTCTCATTAAGAATTAAGACAGGTACCTTGAATGACGACTTGACAGAATTCACTGATTCCTTAAGTGACAGGCCAGGTTCATCTAAGATACAACCGGGGTCAAGGTTCGTGACCTCAAGAAGTCTTGAGTTCGATAATCGGAAGCCTTTCTGTAACTTAACATGACATATAGTGGCGGTCTGCGGTTCGATCGTTGTCTTTTTAGCTAACCTTAAAATCGAGCAAATATGAGTGTCCTCGTCGAGCTTCACGTATGTTTTCCCTACTTTTAGCATTCCTAAGTCAAAGTAAAGGCGCACTCCGTATTCCTTCAGCCAATCTCGTCCTAAGATAAAATTTTTGGTAAGCGTCTCTACTACGTAGAAGTTTTGAGACAATCGTAATCCGTTTATCGAAAATGTCAAAGTTGTTCGTCCTAAAACGTTAATCGGTGCGTCGTTCGCTGCTCTTAAACTCTTGATTACACGCGTTAATTTTGGTTTTGGTGATAATCGCTCAAAAATGTTCCTACTCATAAGGGAAACTTCAGCGCCCGTATCTACCAAAGATCGATATCTCGAGTTGCCAATCTTAATGATACAAGAGCTTGGGTTTCCAGCTATGTTTAAATCGGAAACGGGTTTCTTACTCTCTAAATTTCTTTTCGAAAAATTTCTGCTCTCTCCAACGGCTTCCTTTTGAAGAGAGCTTTCAAGTTTCCCTGGTTCCGCGCACTGCTTGAACGCCATTGAGACCTTGTATTTGAGTAATTCAGAGCCCTGTATCTATCCGGATTTCGGCGGTTTGGGCAATTTCGTCTAAAGTGACCTTTCATGTGACAATTCCAGCACTCTGTGGTCTTAATTTCTGGCGGATTCTGACTTTGCATTTGAAATGATACCTTTCTTGAACTCTTAGAAGGGACTTTATCTTGGGATGATTCTTTTTCAAGTTTATTTAGGGAACGTTTACGTTTAAGAGGGGGTTCTTCGTTTTCGTCTGTTTCTGGGTCTGAGTAATCAATGGTTGTTTTAATGTTTTGATTATTTGCACGCAATGGACATTCCCAAACTGTGTGTCCTTTAGAATGGCATTTGTAACACAATTTTTCAACTGTCGTATCTTGATTCAGGGTCTCTAATGGGATACGCGTGTTTTGATTCTCACCGGTATTTTGACATTTATTTACGCGCATGGTTAATTGACTGTTTAGGTTACTCTCGCCGTAGCTTGATCGTAAATTTTGATTCTCTACTAAATCTGAATTTGTGTCATTAATTAGTGGTTCATTCTTTTTATTTGATCTGAGATTAAAACGCTTTCGTAAATTTTGCTCTTTTATTGCAATTTCTACCGCTTCCTCGTAACTTTTTGGATCACACCTCATGACTCTCATTCTCAAGTAATCGTAACACAATCCGTCACAAAAGATATCAATTAATTGTTTCTGAACTAACTTGAATTCTCTTTCATCAAAAGGAGCAGAATATGCGTCTTCCGCTAATTTTAGCAAACGTTCAGAATACAATTGTACACTTTCTTCTGACCTTTGTTTAATATTACGGAGCTCAGTCATGGCTCGCTGATTATCCGTAATTTCAGCATAGCGCTTTTTCATCAACATTTTGAGATTTGACCAATCAGGGGTTCCGCCCTTTGACTCAATTTCGTCTAAATAACGTTTCACAAAATCTCCAACTGTGCCAGTACAAGTCATTAAAACTATTCTCGGTATGTCCGTGTTATCAAGTCGAGCCATTTGCGCATACTTTTCAATATCTTTTACCCACTGTTTAAATTGTGAAGAATCACCTTCAAACGATTTAACTACCTGAAGTAACGGTACAGATATTGCAGTTTGAAGACCCTTAACTTGATTTGCAATCCATTTAAAAGCATCTTCGCCATTTTCCGGAATTCTACCAAATCCAAAGGTACTACAACTTTTACCCTGAGACGAACCAAAACCCTCAGAACTTCCTGAACCGGAATCCTGACAAATTCCCGTCATGTGAGACATCACTTTGTCGTCAACGTTAGTCATATTTACTTGAAAATGCGTAGAAAAAATCTTAATCAATTTACCTATCTGTCTAGATCAAAAATTCAAAAATGATAAAATTACATGATCAGTCAAAATGAGGATACGCACGAGAAAAGTAAATGTGTCCTACCTGAAGTATACATCATTTCAGTGTAATGTTCATCACTTGTCTGCAGTTTAATCCTGGTTTCGCGTACAAGTCCATCATCTGCATTCAAGGCATTAAATCACGTATATCCCCATGATTCGTATCATTTAGCGTCACGGCACCAAATAGTATTTTGTAAGCCTCTCGGCCTACAAATCATGTACTTCGCGTTGTGTATTTTACTTAGTCATTTTTAATTCGGAATAAAAAGTCCTGGTAAAGTTTTACCGTTTATTAACATACGAAAGTTACATGTTGGTTATAGCACTATGAGAATGAATCGTTCTAACATACAAAATCATGCGCACAGTATATATTAGGAGCATGGGGTATTTCACAACCAGGTGGAAATCGCCATCGAAATTCATGACTAAATTGGAATTCAGACGTATAAACAAAGTTGCCTAAACTTAGAACAAATCCTCGCCATTTCGTCTATTGCACCCAGACCTGTGACAGACGAACCACTATAGTTTCTGTTGCTTCAATTGACCCAAGAACACCTCGTATTGACAGACGTAGGGTTATACACTGGCGGGAATGACAATCATTTCTATTACAGATTACAGATCACAATTAATTTTGAATGTTCGTTGACCACGCAAATAGTTCCTGATTATTTCAATCCCTCGTCTTCTTACATTTATTTTCTACGACTCTTTTTACACTAGATGATTCGATTTTTACGTCAATGAGTCGCAGATGAATTGAAAAAAAATATTCTAGCATGTTGAATGATACTGCATCATCCTAATCGCGGAATGACAGATGTGTTATGAGGCTCTAGAATTGATAGATTGTAGAACATTAGAGCCACAGATACCCCCTTTCGGGTTTAAAACGATATTAAAAGTCTACTAAGCGACAGATTTTTGCATGAATCCATTTCTGACCTTATTTTGATACTATCTAGCAGATATAAAAGTTTCAAGCAAAAAATGGTGGTGCGATTCGAGTATTTAATCGTCATATTAGTACTTTTTACAAAGGAATATATAGGAAAAAATAATTGGGGTCTGATACCTATAAGCGCGCGCAGTGATATCACGTGTGTAACTAAATAGAGACCAGACGAGGGGAAAAGGAGAAAATATGATACACGTAGGATGAAAATATCATTTTCATGATACTGCTAGATGCCAATTCGTTGGTTATCAGGGCTGATCTGGCGAAAGTAAGGGGGGGGGGGTGGGTTCGGGGCGAGCGAACATGTGCTTAAATTGGAAAGGAGGCCGAGGTAAGGACATAGTGTGATTTTTTTTCATTACTGCGACATGCTTGCATTAGCTGTGTGTCATGCTGTTACTTTTACCATAAAAATGATCTCATCCAATAGCCAAGCATTTTCTGGCTCCACCCCCCCCCCCCACAAAAAAAAAAGAAATCGGGGAGGGGGGGTTCCGTTTTTCGATCTCCGCTCGTGGTTCACATGTACAGCTGAACTTTATTTGCTGGAATAATGTTTTTATATGACATCTCATGCGGTCTGCACTAAAAATATTATTGAAATCGCAAAAGAATAAGTTTTCTGATGTTTTAAACGTTAATTTTAATTTTTTTGTCGACACTCTAAGAGGGCCTAACGAAAATTCATATAAATTCGAAAACGGTACATATGCAGTTTTTAGCACCATAAATTATGAGAATTCAGCCATTTGAAAGAGTCACATTTCATTTTGTTTACATATCTGAAGAATTGCGGAAATAACAGGAATTTGAAATTAGCGTAATTGAAAATAATTCTTATCAACAACTTCATTCTGGGGACATCAATAGACTACCTGTAAAATGCTACTATTTGAATAATAATGAAAGTATTGAGCTGAAACTTGATAGATAACATCAAAAGATACCAAGGAAGGGTTCTGATGCAAAAGTTTGATTTTGAATTAAAAATTTTTGAGAGTTATAGGTATCAGACCCCAATTATTTTTTCCTATATATTCCTTTGTAAAAAGTACTAATATGACGATTAAATACTCGAATCGCACCACCATTTTTTGCTTGAAACTTTTATATCTGCTAGATAGTATCAAAATAAGGTCAGAAATGGATTCATGCAAAAATCTGTCGCTTAGTAGACTTTTAATATCGTTTTAAACCCGAAAGGGGGTATCTGTGGCTCTAATGTTCTACAATCTATCAATTCTAGAGCCTCATAACACATCTGTCATTCCGCGATTAGGATGATGCAGTATCATTCAACATGCTAGAATATTTTTTTTCAATTCATCTGCGACTCATTGACGTAAAAATCGAATCATCTAGTGTAAAAAGAGTCGTAGAAAATAAATGTAAGAAGACGAGGGATTGAAATAATCAGGAACTATTTGCGTGGTCAACGAACATTCAAAATTAATTGTGATCTGTAATCTAAAACTCTCAAAAATTTTAATTCAAAATCAAACTTTTGCATCAGAACCCTTCCTTGGTATCTTTTGATGTTATCTATCAAGTTTCAGCTCAATACTTTCATTATTATTCAAATAGTAGCATTTTACAGGTAGTCTATTGATGTCCCCAGAATGAAGTTGTTGATAAGAATTATTTTCAATTACGCTAATTTCAAATTCCTGTTATTTCCGCAATTCTTCAGATATGTAAACAAAATGAAATGTGACTCTTTCAAATGGCTGAATTCTCATAATTTATGGTGCTAAAAACTGCATATGTACCGTTTTCGAATTTATATGAATTTTCGTTAGGCCCTCTTAGAGTGTCGACAAAAAAATTAAAATTAACGTTTAAAACATCAGAAAACTTATTCTTTTGCGATTTCAATAATATTTTTAGTGCAGACCGCATGAGATGTCATATAAAAACATTATTCCAGCAAATAAAGTTCAGCTGTACATGTGAACCACGAGCGGAGATCGAAAAACGGAACCCCCCCTCCCCGATTTCTTTTTTTTTGTGGGGGGGGGGTGGAGCCAGAAAATGCTTGGCTATTGGATGAGATCATTTTTATGGTAAAAGTAACAGCATGACACACAGCTAATGCAAGCATGTCGCAGTAATGAAAAAAATCACACTATGTCCTTACCTCGGCCTCCTTTCCAATTTAAGCACATGTTCGCTCGCCCCGAACCCCCCCCCCCCCCCTTACTTTCGCCAGATCAGCCCTGATAACCAACGAATTGGCATCTAGCAGTATCATGAAAATGATATTTTCATCCTACGTGTATCATATTTTCTCCTTTTCCCCTCGTCTGGTCTCTATTTAGTTACACACGTGATATCACTGCGCGCGCTTATAAAACTCTCAAAAATTTTAATTCAAAATCAAACTTTTGCATCAGAACCCTTCCTTGGTATCTTTTGATGTTATCTATCAAGTTTCAGCTCAATACTTTCATTATTATTCAAATAGTAGCATTTTACAGGTAGTCTATTGATGTCCCCAGAATGAAGTTGTTGATAAGAATTATTTTCAATTACGCTAATTTCAAATTCCTGTTATTTCCGCAATTCTTCAGATATGTAAACAAAATGAAATGTGACTCTTTCAAATGGCTGAATTCTCATAATTTATGGTGCTAAAAACTGCATATGTACCGTTTTCGAATTTATATGAATTTTCGTTAGGCCCTCTTAGAGTGTCGACAAAAAAATTAAAATTAACGTTTAAAACATCAGAAAACTTATTCTTTTGCGATTTCAATAATATTTTTAGTGCAGACCGCATGAGATGTCATATAAAAACATTATTCCAGCAAATAAAGTTCAGCTGTACATGTGAACCACGAGCGGAGATCGAAAAACGGAACCCCCCCTCCCCGATTTCTTTTTTTTGTGGGTGGGGGGGGGGGTGGAGCCAGAAAATGCTTGGCTATTGGATGAGATCATTTTTATGGTAAAAGTAACAGCATGACACACAGCTAATGCAAGCATGTCGCAGTAATGAAAAAAATCACACTATGTCCTTACCTCGGCCTCCTTTCCAATTTAAGCACATGTTCGCTCGCCCCGAACCCCCCCCCCCCCCCCCCCCCCCCTTACTTTCGCCAGATCAGCCCTGATAACCAACGAATTGGCATCTAGCAGTATCATGAAAATGATATTTTCATCCTACGTGTATCATATTTTCTCCTTTTCCCCTCGTCTGGTCTCTATTTAGTTACACACGTGATATCACTGCGCGCGCTTATAGGTATCAGACCCCAATTATTTTTTTCCTATATATTCCTTTGTAAAAAGTACTAATATGACGATTAAATACTCGAATCGCACCACCATTTTTTGCTTGAAACTTTTATATCTGCTAGATAGTATCAAAATAAGGTCAGAAATGGATTCATGCAAAAATCTGTCGCTTAGTAGACTTTTAATATCGTTTTTAAACCCGAAAGGGGGTATCTGTGGCTCTAATGTTCTACAATCTATCAATTCTAGAGCCTCATAACACATCTGTCATTCCGCGATTAGGATGATGCAGTATCATTCAACATGCTAGAATATTTTTTTTCAATTCATCTGCGACTCATTGACGTAAAAATCGAATCATCTAGTGTAAAAAGAGTCGTAGAAAATAAATGTAAGAAGACGAGGGATTGAAATAATCAGGAACTATTTGCGTGGTCAACGAACATTCAAAATTAATTGTGATCTGTAATCTAAAACTCTCAAAAATTTTAATTCAAAATCAAACTTTTGCATCAGAACCCTTCCTTGGTATCTTTTGATGTTATCTATCAAGTTTCAGCTCAATACTTTCATTATTATTCAAATAGTAGCATTTTACAGGTAGTCTATTGATGTCCCCAGAATGAAGTTGTTGATAAGAATTATTTTCAATTACGCTAATTTCAAATTCCTGTTATTTCCGCAATTCTTCAGATATGTAAACAAAATGAAATGTGACTCTTTCAAATGGCTGAATTCTCATAATTTATGGTGCTAAAAACTGCATATGTACCGTTTTCGAATTTATATGAATTTTCGTTAGGCCCTCTTAGAGTGTCGACAAAAAAATTAAAATTAACGTTTAAAACATCAGAAAACTTATTCTTTTGCGATTTCAATAATATTTTTAGTGCAGACCGCATGAGATGTCATATAAAAACATTATTCCAGCAAATAAAGTTCAGCTGTACATGTGAACCACGAGCGGAGATCGAAAAACGGAACCCCCCTCCCCGATTTCTTTTTTTTGTGGGTGGGGGGGGGGTGGAGCCAGAAAATGCTTGGCTATTGGATGAGATCATTTTTATGGTAAAAGTAACAGCATGACACACAGCTAATGCAAGCATGTCGCAGTAATGAAAAAAATCACACTATGTCCTTACCTCGGCCTCCTTTCCAATTTAAGCACATGTTCGCTCGCCCCGAACCCCCCCCCCCCCCCCCTTACTTTCGCCAGGATCAGCCCTGATAACCAACGAATTGGCATCTAGCAGTATCATGAAAATGATATTTTCATCCTACGTGTATCATATTTTCTCCTTTTCCCCTCGTCTGGTCTCTATTTAGTTACACACGTGATATCACTGCGCGCGCTTATAGGTATCAGACCCCAATTATTTTTTCCTATATATTCCTTTGTAAAAAGTACTAATATGACGATTAAATACTCGAATCGCACCACCATTTTTTGCTTGAAAACTTTTTATATCTGCTAGATAGTATCAAAATAAGGTCAGAAATGGATTCATGCAAAAATCTGTCGCTTAGTAGACTTTTAATATCGTTTTAAACCCGAAAGGGGGTATCTGTGGCTCTAATGTTTCTACAATCTATCAATATTCTAGAGCCTCATAACACATCTGTCATTCCGCGATTAGGATGATGCAGTATCATTCAACATGCTAGAATATTTTTTTTCAATTCATCTGCGAGCTCATTGACGTAAAAATCGAATCATCTAGTGTAAAAAGAGTCGTAGAAAATAAATGTAAGAAGACGAGGGATTGAAATAATCAGGAACTATTTGCGTGGTCAACGAACATTCAAAAGTAATTGTGATCTGTAATCTAAAATAAGCGCGCGCAGTGATATCACGTGTGTAACTAAATAGAGACCAGACGAGGGGAAAAGGAGAAAATATGATACACGTAGGATGAAAATAATCATTTTCATGATACTGGCTAGATGCCAATTCGTTGGTTATCAGGGCTGATCTGGCGAAAGTAAGGGGGGGGGGGGGGGGGGGGGGGGGGGGGGGGGGGGGGTGTTTCGGGGCGAGCGAACATGTGCTTAAATTGGAAAGGAGGCCGAGGTAAGGACATAGTGTGATTTTTTTCATTTACTGCGACAATGCTTGCATTAGCTGTGTGTCCATGCTGTTACTTTTTACCATAAAAAATGATCTCATCCAATAGCCAAGCATTTTTCTGGCTCCACTCCCCCCCGCCCCCCACCCACAAAAAAAAGAAATCGGGGTAGGGGGGTTCCGTTTTTCGATCTCCGCTCGTGGTTCACATGTACAGCTGAACTTTATTTGCTGGAATAATGTTTTTATATGACATCTCATGCGGTTCTGCACTAAAAATATTATTGAAATCGCAAAAGAATAAGTTTTCTGATGTTTTTAAACGTTAATTTTAATTTTTTTGTCGACACTCTAAGAGGGCCTAACGAAAATTCATATAAATTCGAAAACGGTACATATGCAGTTTTTTAGCACCATAAATTAATGAGAATTCA
Source organism: Pinctada fucata (assembly GCA_028142955.1). Taxonomy (NCBI): domain Eukaryota; kingdom Metazoa; phylum Mollusca; class Bivalvia; order Pterioida; family Pteriidae; genus Pinctada; species Pinctada fucata. The sequence goes on along the minus strand of AP027109.1, from coordinate 1,214,124 downwards.
GCCATTTGAAAGAGTCACATTTCATTTTGTTTACATATCTGAAGAATTGCGGAAATAAACAGGAATTTGAAATTAGCGTAATTGAAAAAATAATTCTTATCAACAACTTCATTCTGGGGACATCAATAGACTACCTGTAAAATGCTACTATTTGAATAATAATGAAGTATTGAGCTGAAACTTGATAGATAACATCAAAAGATACCAAGGAAGGGGTTTCTGATGCAAAAGTTTGATTTTGAATTAAAATTTTTGAGAGTTTTATAAGCGCGCGCAGTGATATCACGTGTGTAACTAAATAGAGACCAGACGAGGGGGAAAAGGAGAAAATATGATACACGTAGGATGAAAATATCATTTTCATGATACTGCTAGATGCCAATTCGTTGGTTATCAGGGCTGATCTGGCGAAAGTAAGGGGGGGGGGGGGGGGGGGGGGGGTTCGGGGGCGAGCGAACATGTGCTTAAATTGGAAAGGAGGCCGAGGTAAGGACATAGTGTGATTTTTTTTACCATTACTGCGACATGCTTGCATTAGCTGTGTGTCATGCTGTTACTTTTACCATAAAAATGATCTCATCCAATAGCCAAGCATTTTCTGGCTCCACCCCCCCCCCCCCCCCCCCCCACAAAAAAAAAGAAATCGGGGAGGGGGGGGTTCCGTTTTTTTCGATCTCCGCTCGGTGGTTCACATGTACAGCTGAACTTTATTTGCTGGAATAATGTTTTTATATGACATCTCATGCGGTCTGCACTAAAAATATTATTGAAATCGCAAAAGAATAGTTTTCTGATGTTTTAAAAACGTTAATTTTAATTTTTTTTGTCTACACTCTAAGAGGGCCTAACGAAA
>AP027109.1:1008632-1213171 GCA_028142955.1 Pinctada fucata | reverse complement strand
ATATAAATTCGAAAACGGTACATATGCAGTTTTTAGCACCATAAATTATGAGAATTCAGCCATTTGAAAGAGTCACATTTCATTTTGTTTACATATCTGAAGAATTGCGGAAATAACAGGAATTTGAAATTAGCGTAATTGAAAATAATTCTTATCAACAACTTCATTCTGGGGACATCAATAGACTACCTGTAAAATGCTACTATTTGAATAATAATGAAAGTATTGAGCTGAAACTTGATAGATAACATCAAAAGATACCAAGGAAGGGTTCTGATGCAAAAGTTTGATTTTGAATTAAAATTTTTGAGAGTTTTAGATTACAGATCACAATTAATTTTGAATGTTCGTTGACCACGCAAATAGTTCCTGATTATTTCAATCCCTTGTCTTCTTACATTTTATTTTCTACGACTCTTTTTACACTAGATGATTCGATTTTTACGTCAATGAGTCGCAGATGAATTGAAAAAAAATATTCTAGCATGTTGAATGATACTGCATCATCCTAATCGCGGAATGACAGATGTGTTATGAGGCTCTAGAATTGATAGATTGTAGAACATTAGAGCCACAGATACCCCCTTTCGGGTTTAAAACGATATTAAAAGTCTACTAAGCGACAGATTTTTGCATGAATCCATTTCTGACCTTATTTTGATACTATCTAGCAGATATAAAAGTTTCAAGCAAAAAATGGTGGTGCGATTCGAGTATTTAATCGTCATATTAGTACTTTTTACAAAGGAATATATAGGAAAAAATAATTGGGGTCTGATACCTATTTTTAGATTACAGATCACAATTAATTTTGAATGTTCGTTGACCACGCAAATAGTTCCTGATTATTTCAATCCCTCGTCTTCTTACATTTATTTTCTACGACTCTTTTTACACTAGATGATTCGATTTTTTACGTCAATGAGTCGCAGATGAATTGAAAAAAAATATTCTAGCATGTTGAATGATACTGCATCATCCTAATCGCGGAATGACAGATGTGTTATGAGGCTCTAGAATTGATAGATTGTAGAACATTAGAGCCACAGATACCCCCTTTCCGGTTTAAAACGATATTAAAAGTCTACTAAGCGACAGATTTTTGCATGAATCCATTTCTGACCTTATTTTGATACTATCTAGCAGATATAAAAGTTTCAAGCAAAAAATGGTGGTGCGATTCGAGTATTTAATCGTCATATTAGTACTTTTTACAAAAGGAATATATAGGAAAAAATAATTGGGGTCTGATACCTATAAGCGCGCGCAGTGATATCACGTGTGTAACTAAATAGAGACCAGACGAGGGGAAAAGGAGAAAATATGATACACGTAGGATGAAAATATCATTTTCATGATACTGCTAGATGCCAATTCGTTGGTTATCAGGGCTGATCTGGCGAAAGTAAGGGGGAGGGGGGTTCGGGGGCGAGCGAACATGTGCTTAAATTGGAAAGGAGGCCGAGGTAAGGACATAGTGTGATTTTTTTCATTACTGCGACATGCTTGCATTAGCTGTGTGTCATGCTGTTACTTTTACCATAAAAATGATCTCATCCAATAGCCAAGCATTTTCTGGCTCCACCCCCCCCCCCCCCACAAAAAAAAAGAAATCGTCGAGGGGGGGGGGGGGGGTTCCGTTTTTCGATCTCCGCTCGTGGTTCACATGTACAGCTGAACTTTATTTGCTGGAATAATGTTTTTATATGACATCTCATGCGGTCTGCACTAAAAATATTATTGAAATCGTAAAAGAATAAGTTTTCTGATGTTTTAAACGTTAATTTTAATTTTTTTGTCGACACTCTAAGAGGGCCTAACGAAAATTCATATAAATTCGAAACGGTACATATGCAGTTTTTAGCACCATAAATTATGAGAATTCAGCCATTTGAAAGAGTCACATTTCATTTTGTTTACATATCTGAAGAATTGCGGAAATAACAGGAATTTGAAATTAGCGTAATTGAAAATAATTCTTATCAACAACTTCATTCTGGGGACATCAATAGACTACCTGTAAAATGCTACTATTTGAATAATAATGAAAGTATTGAGCTGAAACTTGATAGATAACATCAAAAGATACCAAGGAAGGGTTCTGATGCAAAAGTTTGATTTTGAATTAAAATTTTTGAGAGTTTTAGATTACAGATCACAATTAATTTTGAATGTTCGTTGACCACGCAAATAGTTCCTGATTATTTCAATCCCTCGTCTTCTTACATTTATTTTCTACGACTCTTTTTACACTAGATGATTCGATTTTTACGTCAATGAGTCGCAGATGAATTGAAAAAAAATATTCTAGCATGTTGAATGATACTGCATCATCCTAATCGCGGAATGACAGATGTGTTATGAGGCTCTAGAATTGATAGATTGTAGAACATTAGAGCCACAGATACCCCCTTTCGGGTTTAAAACGATATTAAAAGTCTACTAAGCGACAGATTTTTGCATGAATCCATTTCTGACCTTATTTTGATACTATCTAGCAGAATATAAAAGTTTCAAGCAAAAAATGGTGGTGCGATTCGAGTATTTAATCGTCATATTAGTACTTTTTACAAAGGAATATATAGGAAAAAATAATTGGGGTCTGATACCTATAAGCGCGCGCAGTGATATCACGTGTGTAACTAAATAGAGACCAGACGAGGGGAAAAGGAGAAAATATGATACACGTAGGATGAAAATATTATTTTCATGATACTGCTAGATGCCAATTCGTTGGTTATCAGGGCTGATCTGGCGAAAGTAAGGGGGGGGGGGGGGGTTCGGGGCGAGCGAACATGTGCTTAAATTGGAAAGGAGGCCGAGGTAAGGACATAGTGTGATTTTTTTCATTACTGCGACATGCTTGCATTAGCTGTGTGTCATGCTGTTACTTTTACCATAAAAATGATCTCATCCAATAGCCAAGCATTTTCTGGCTCCACCCCCCCCCCCCCCCCACAAAAAAAAAAGAAATCGTCGAGGGGGGGGGGGGTTCCGTTTTTCGATCTCCGCTCGTGGTTCACATGTACAGCTGAACTTTATTTGCTGGAATAATGTTTTTATATGACATCTCATGCGGTCTGCACTAAAAATATTATTGAAATCGCAAAAGAATAAGTTTTCTGATGTTTTAAACGTTAATTTTAATTTTTTTGTCGACACTCTAAGAGGGGCCTAACGAAAATTCATATAAATTCGAAAACGGTACATATGCAGTTTTTAGCACCATAAATTATGAGAATTCAGCCATTTGAAAGAGTCACATTTCATTTTGTTTACATATCTGAAGAATTGCGGAAATAACAGGACCGGTGCCTCCCCTCGCAGCGAACCCGCGAGAGAGATTCATTCTGGGGACATCAATAGACCTACCTGTAAAATGCTACTATTTGAATAATAATGAAAGTATTGAGCTGAACCTTGATAGATAACATCAAAAGATACCAAGGAAGGGTTCTGATGCAAAAGTTTGATTTTGAATTAAAATTTTTGAGAGTTTTAGATTACAGATCACAATTAAATTTTGAATGTTCGTTGACCACGCAAATAGTTCCTGATTATTTCAATCCCTCGTCTTCTTACATTTATTTTCTACGACTCTTTTTACACTAGATGATTCGATTTTTACGTCAATGAGTCGCCAGATGAATTGAAAAAAAATATTCTAGCATGTTGAATGATACTGCATCATCCTAATCGCGGAATGACAGATGTGTTATGAGGCTCTAGAATTGATAGATTGTAGAACATTAGAGCCACAGATACCCCCTTTCGGGTTTTAAAACGATATTAAAAGTCTACTAAGCGACAGATTTTTGCATGAATCCATTTCTGACCTTATTTTGATACTATCTAGCAGATATAAAAGTTTTCAAGCAAAAAATGGTGGTGCGATTCGAGTATTTAATCGTCATATTAAGTACTTTTTACAAAGGAATATATAGGAAAAAATAATTGGGGTCTGATACCTATAAGCGCGCGCAGTGATATCACGTGTGTAACTAAATAGAGACCAGACGAGGGGAAAAGGAGAAAATATGATACACGTAGGATGAAAATATTATTTTCATGATACTGCTAGATGCCAATTCGTTGGTTATCAGGGCTGATCTGGCGAAAGTAAGGGGGGGGGGGTTCGGGGCGAGCGAACATGTGCTTAAATTGGAAAGGAGGCCGAGGTAAGGACATAGTGTGATTTTTTCATTACTGCGACATGCTTGCATTAGCTGTGTTGTCATGCTGTTACTTTTACCATAAAAATGATCTCATCCAATAGCCAAGCATTTTCTGGCTCTACCCCCCCCCCCCACAAAAAAAAAAGAAATCGGGGAGGGGGGGGGGTTCCGTTTTTCGATCTCCGCTCGTGGTTCACATGTACAGCTGAACTTTATTTGCTGGAATAATGTTTTTATATGACATCTCATGCGGTCTGCACTAAAAATATTATTGAAATCGCAAAAGAATAAGTTTTCTGATGTTTTAAACGTTAATTTTAATTTTTTTGTCGACACTCTAAGAGGGCCTAACGAAAATTCATATAAATTCGAAAAACGGTACATATGCAGTTTTTAGCACCATAAATTATGAGAATTCAGCCATTTGAAAGAGTCACATTTCATTTTGTTTACATATCTGAAGAATTGCGGAAATAACAGGAATTTGAAATTAGCGTAATTGAAAATAATTCTTATCAACAACTTCATTCTGGGGACATCAATAGACTACCTGTAAAATGCTACTATTTGAATAATAATGAAAGTATTGAGCTGAAACTTGATAGATAACATCAAAAGATACCAAGGAAGGGTTCTGATGCAAAAGTTTGATTTTGAATTAAAATTTTTGAGAGTTTTAGATTACAGATCACAATTAATTTTGAATGTTCGTTGACCACGCAAATAGTTCCTGATTATTTCAATCCCTTGTCTTCTTACATTTATTTTCTACGACTCTTTTTACACTAGATGATTCGATTTTTACGTCAATGAGTCGCAGATGAATTGAAAAAAAATATTCTAGCATGTTGAATGATACTGCATCATCCTAATCGCGGAATGACAGATGTGTTATGAGGCTCTAGAATTGATAGATTGTAGAACATTAGAGCCACAGATACCCCCTTTCGGGTTTAAAACGATATTAAAAGTCTACTAAGCGACAGATTTTTGCATGAATCCATTTCTGACCTTATTTTGATACTATCTAGCAGATATAAAAGTTTCAAGCAAAAAATGGTGGTGCGATTCGAGTATTTAATCGTCATATTAGTACTTTTTACAAAGGAATATATAGGAAAAAATAATTGGGGTCTGCTACCTATTTTTAGATTACAGATCACAATTAATTTTGAATGTTCGTTGACCACGCAAATAGTTCCTGATTATTTCAATCCCTCGTCTTCTTACATTTATTTTCTACGACTCTTTTTACACTAGATGATTCGATTTTTACGTCAATGAGTCGCAGATGAATTGAAAAAAAATATTCTAGCATGTTGAATGATACTGCATCATCCTAATCGCGGAATGACAGATGTGTTATGAGGCTCTAGAATTGATAGATTGTAGAACATTAGAGCCACAGATACCCCCTTTCGGGTTTAAAACGATATTAAAAGTCTACTAAGCGACAGATTTTTGCATGAATCCATTTCTGACCTTATTTTGATACTATCTAGCAGATATAAAAGTTTCAAGCAAAAAATGGTGGTGCGATTCGAGTATTTAATCGTCATATTAGTACTTTTTACAAAGGAATATATAGGAAAAAATAATTGGGGTCTGATACCTATAAGCGCGCGCAGTGATATCACGTGTGTAACTAAATAGAGACCAGACGAGGGGAAAAGGAGAAAATATGATACACGTAGGATGAAAATATCATTTTCATGATACTGCTAGATGCCAATTCGTTGGTTATCAGGGCTGATCTGGCGAAAGTAAGGGGGAGGGGGGTTCGGGGCGAGCGAACATGTGCTTAAATTGGAAAGGAGGCCGAGGTAAGGACATAGTGTGATTTTTTTCATTACTGCGACATGCTTGCATTAGCTGTGTGTCATGCTGTTACTTTTACCATAAAAATGATCTCATCCAATAGCCAAGCATTTTCTGGCTCCACCCCCCCCCCCACAAAAAAAAAGAAATCGTCGAGGGGGGGGGGGGGTTCCGTTTTTCGATCTCCGCTCGTGGTTCACATGTACAGCTGAACTTTATTTGCTGGAATAATGTTTTTATATGACATCTCATGCGGTCTGCACTAAAAATATTATTGAAATCGCAAAAGAATAAGTTTTCTGATGTTTTAAACGTTAATTTTAATTTTTTTGTCGACACTCTAAGAGGGCCTAACGAAAATTCATATAAATTCGAAAACGGTACATATGCAGTTTTTAGCACCATAAATTATGAGAATTCAGCCATTTGAAAGAGTCACATTTCATTTTGTTTACATATCTGAAGAATTGCGGAAATAACAGGAATTTGAAATTAGCGTAATTGAAAATAATTCTTATCAACAACTTCATTCTGGGGACATCAATAGACTACCTGTAAAATGCTACTATTTGAATAATAATGAAAGTATTGAGCTGAAACTTGATAGATAACATCAAAAGATACCAAGGAAGGGTTCTGATGCAAAAGTTTGATTTTGAATTAAAATTTTTGAGAGTTTTAGATTACAGATCACAATTAATTTTGAATGTTCGTTGACCACGCAAATAGTTCCTGATTATTTCAATCCCTCGTCTTCTTACATTTATTTTCTACGACTCTTTTTACACTAGATGATTCGATTTTTACGTCAATGAGTCGCAGATGAATTGAAAAAAAAAATATTCTAGCATGTTGAATGATACTGCATCATCCTAATCGCGGAATGACAGATGTGTTATGAGGCTCTAGAATTGATAGATTGTAGAACATTAGAGCCACAGATACCCCCTTTCGGGTTTAAAACGATATTAAAAGTCTACTAAGCGACAGATTTTTGCATGAATCCATTTCTGACCTTATTTTGATACTATCTAGCAGATATAAAAGTTTCAAGCAAAAAATGGTGGTGCGATTCGAGTATTTAATCGTCATATTAGTACTTTTTACAAAGGAATATATAGGAAAAAATAATTGGGGTCTGATACCTATAAGCGCGCGCAGTGATATCACGTGTGTAACTAAATAGAGACCAGACGAGGGGAAAAGGAGAAAATATGATACACGTAGGATGAAAATATCATTTTCATGATACTGCTAGATGCCAATTCGTTGGTTATCAGGGCTGATCTGGCGAAAGTAAGGGGGGGGGGGTTCGGGGCGAGCGAACATGTGCTTAAATTGGAAAGGAGGCCGAGGTAAGGACATAGTGTGATTTTTTTCATTACTGCGACATGCTTGCATTAGCTGTGTGTCATGCTGTTACTTTTACCATAAAAATGATCTCATCCAATAGCCAAGCATTTTCTGGCTCCACCCCCCCCCCCCCACAAAAAAAAAAGAAATCGTCGAGGGGGGGGGGGGGGGGGGGTCCGTTTTTCGATCTCCGCTCGTGGTTCACATGTACAGCTGAACTTTATTTGCTGGAATAATGTTTTTATATGACATCTCATGCGGTCTGCACTAAAAATATTATTGAAATCGCAAAAGAATAAGTTTTCTGATGTTTTAAACGTTAATTTTAATTTTTTTGTCGACACTCTAAGAGGGCCTAACGAAAATTCATATAAATTCGAAAACGGTACATATGCAGTTTTTAGCACCATAAATTATGAGAATTCAGCCATTTGAAAGAGTCACATTTCATTTTGTTTACATATCTGAAGAATTGCGGAAATAACAGGAATTTGAAATTAGCGTAATTGAAAATAATTCTTATCAACAACTTCATTCTGGGGACATCAATAGACTACCTGTAAAATGCTACTATTTGAATAATAATGAAAGTATTGAGCTGAAACTTGATAGATAACATCAAAAGATACCAAGGAAGGGTTCTGATGCAAAAGTTTGATTTTGAATTAAAATTTTTGAGAGTTTTATAAGCGCGCGCAGTGATATCACGTGTGTAACTAAATAGAGACCAGACGAGGGGAAAAGGAGAAAATATGATACACGTAGGATGAAAATATCATTTTCATGATACTGCTAGATGCCAATTCGTTGGTTATCAGGGCTGATCTGGCGAAAGTAAGGGGGAGGGGGTTCGGGGCGAGCGAACATGTGCTTAAATTGGAAAGGAGGCCGAGGTAAGGACATAGTGTGATTTTTTTCATTACTGCGACATGCTTGCATTAGCTGTGTGTCATGCTGTTACTTTTACCATAAAAATGATCTCATCCAATAGCCAAGCATTTTCTGGCTCCACCCCCCCCCCCCCCACAAAAAAAAAGAAATCGTCGAGGGGGGGGGGGGGGGGTTCCGTTTTTCGATCTCCGCTCGTGGTTCACATGTACAGCTGAACTTTATTTGCTGGAATAATGTTTTTATATGACATCTCATGCGGTCTGCACTAAAAATATTATTGAAATCGCAAAAGAATAAGTTTTCTGATGTTTTAAACGTTAATTTTAATTTTTTTGTCGACACTCTAAGAGGGCCTAACGAAAATTCATATAAATTCGAAAACGGTACATATGCAGTTTTTAGCACCATAAATTATGAGAATTCAGCCATTTGAAAGAGTCACATTTCATTTTGTTTACATATCTGAAGAATTGCGGAAATAACAGGAATTTGAAATTAGCGTAATTGAAAATAATTCTTATCAACAACTTCATTCTGGGGACATCAATAGACTACCTGTAAAATGCTACTATTTGAATAATAATGAAAGTATTGAGCTGAAACTTGATAGATAACATCAAAAGATACCAAGGAAGGGTTCTGATGCAAAAGTTTGATTTTGAATTAAAATTTTTGAGAGTTTTAGATTACAGATCACAATTAATTTTGAATGTTCGTTGACCACGCAAATAGTTCCTGATTATTTCAATCCCTCGTCTTCTTACATTTATTTTCTACGACTCTTTTTACACTAGATGATTCGATTTTTACGTCAATGAGTCGCAGATGAATTGAAAAAAAATATTCTAGCATGTTGAATGATACTGCATCATCCTAATCGCGGAATGACAGATGTGTTATGAGGCTCTAGAATTGATAGATTGTAGAACATTAGAGCCACAGATACCCCCTTTCGGGTTTAAAACGATATTAAAAGTCTACTAAGCGACAGATTTTTGCATGAATCCATTTCTGACCTTATTTTGATACTATCTAGCAGATATAAAAGTTTCAAGCAAAAAATGGTGGTGCGATTCGAGTATTTAATCGTCATATTAGTACTTTTTACAAAGGAATATATAGGAAAAAATAATTGGGGTCTGATACCTATAAGCGCGCGCAGTGATATCACGTGTGTAACTAAATAGAGACCAGACGAGGGGAAAAGGAGAAAATATGATACACGTAGGATGAAAATATCATTTTCATGATACTGCTAGATGCCAATTCGTTGGTTATCAGGGCTGATCTGGCGAAAGTAAGGGGGAGGGGGTTCGGGGCGAGCGAACATGTGCTTAAATTGGAAAGGAGGCCGAGGTAAGGACATAGTGTGATTTTTTTCATTACTGCGACATGCTTGCATTAGCTGTGTGTCATGCTGTTACTTTTACCATAAAAATGATCTCATCCAATAGCCAAGCATTTTCTGGCTCCACGCCCCCCCCCCCCCCCACAAAAAAAAAAGAAATCGTCGAGGGGGGGGGGGGGTTCCGTTTTTCGATCTCCGCTCGTGGTTCACATGTACAGCTGAACTTTATTTGCTGGAATAATGTTTTTATATGACATCTCATGCGGTCTGCACTAAAAATATTATTGAAATCGCAAAAGAATAAGTTTTCTGATGTTTTAAACGTTAATTTTAATTTTTTTGTCGACACTCTAAGAGGGCCTAACGAAAATTCATATAAATTCGAAAACGGTACATATGCAGTTTTTAGCACCATAAATTATGAGAATTCAGCCATTTGAAAGAGTCACATTTCATTTTGTTTACATATCTGAAGAATTGCGGAAATAACAGGAATTTGAAATTAGCGTAATTGAAAATAATTCTTATCAACAACTTCATTCTGGGGACATCAATAGACTACCTGTAAAATGCTACTATTTGAATAATAATGAAAGTATTGAGCTGAAACTTGATAGATAACATCAAAAGATACCAAGGAAGGGTTCTGATGCAAAAGTTTGATTTTGAATTAAAATTTTTGAGAGTTTTAGATTACAGATCACAATTAATTTTGAATGTTCGTTGACCACGCAAATAGTTCCTGATTATTTCAATCCCTCGTCTTCTTACATTTATTTTCTACGACTCTTTTTACACTAGATGATTCGATTTTTACGTCAATGAGTCGCAGATGAATTGAAAAAAAATATTCTAGCATGTTGAATGATACTGCATCATCCTAATCGCGGAATGACAGATGTGTTATGAGGCTCTAGAATTGATAGATTGTAGAACATTAGAGCCACAGATACCCCCTTTCGGGTTTAAAACGATATTAAAAGTCTACTAAGCGACAGATTTTTGCATGAATCCATTTCTGACCTTATTTTGATACTATCTAGCAGATATAAAAGTTTCAAGCAAAAAATGGTGGTGCGATTCGAGTATTTAATCGTCATATTAGTACTTTTTACAAAGGAATATATAGGAAAAAATAATTGGGGTCTGATACCTATAAGCGCGCGCAGTGATATCACGTGTGTAACTAAATAGAGACCAGACGAGGGGAAAAGGAGAAAATATGATACACGTAGGATGAAAATATCATTTTCATGATACTGCTAGATGCCAATTCGTTGGTTATCAGGGCTGATCTGGCGAAAGTAAGGGGGAGGGGGTTCGGGGCGAGCGAACATGTGCTTAAATTGGAAAGGAGGCCGAGGTAAGGACATAGTGTGATTTTTTTCATTACTGCGACATGCTTGCATTAGCTGTGTGTCATGCTGTTACTTTTACCATAAAAATGATCTCATCCAATAGCCAAGCATTTTCTGGCTCCACGCCCCCCCCCCCCCCAAAAAAAAAAGAAATCGTCGAGGGGGGGGGGGGTTCCGTTTTTCGATCTCCGCTCGTGGTTCACATGTACAGCTGAACTTTATTTGCTGGAATAATGTTTTTATATGACATCTCATGCGGTCTGCACTAAAAATATTATTGAAATCGCAAAAGAATAAGTTTTCTGATGTTTTAAACGTTAATTTTAATTTTTTTGTCGACACTCTAAGAGGGCCTAACGAAAATTCATATAAATTCGAAAACGGTACATATGCAGTTTTTAGCACCATAAATTATGAGAATTCAGCCATTTGAAAGAGTCACATTTCATTTTGTTTACATATCTGAAGAATTGCGGAAATAACAGGAATTTGAAATTAGCGTAATTGAAAATAATTCTTATCAACAACTTCATTCTGGGGACATCAATAGACTACCTGTAAAATGCTACTATTTGAATAATAATGAAAGTATTGAGCTGAAACTTGATAGATAACATCAAAAGATACCAAGGAAGGGTTCTGATGCAAAAGTTTGATTTTGAATTAAAATTTTTGAGAGTTTTAGATTACAGATCACAATTAATTTTGAATGTTCGTTGACCACGCAAATAGTTCCTGATTATTTCAATCCCTCGTCTTCTTACATTTATTTTCTACGACTCTTTTTACACTAGATGATTCGATTTTTACGTCAATGAGTCGCAGATGAATTGAAAAAAAATATTCTAGCATGTTGAATGATACTGCATCATCCTAATCGCGGAATGACAGATGTGTTATGAGGCTCTAGAATTGATAGATTGTAGAACATTAGAGCCACAGATACCCCCTTTCGGGTTTAAAACGATATTAAAAGTCTACTAAGCGACAGATTTTTGCATGAATCCATTTCTGACCTTATTTTGATACTATCTAGCAGATATAAAAGTTTCAAGCAAAAAATGGTGGTGCGATTCGAGTATTTAATCGTCATATTAGTACTTTTTACAAAGGAATATATAGGAAAAAATAATTGGGGTCTGATACCTATAAGCGCGCGCAGTGATATCACGTGTGTAACTAAATAGAGACCAGACGAGGGGAAAAGGAGAAAATATGATACACGTAGGATGAAAATATCATTTTCATGATACTGCTAGATGCCAATTCGTTGGTTATCAGGGCTGATCTGGCGAAAGTAAGGGGGGGGGGGGGGGGTTCGGGGCGAGCGAACATGTGCTTAAATTGGAAAGGAGGCCGAGGTAAGGACATAGTGTGATTTTTTTCATTACTGCGACATGCTTGCATTAGCTGTGTGTCATGCTGTTACTTTTACCATAAAAATGATCTCATCCAATAGCCAAGCATTTTCTGGCTCCACCCCCCCCCCCCCACAAAAAAAAGAAATCGTCGAGGGGGGGGGGGTTCCGTTTTTCGATCTCCGCTCGTGGTTCACATGTACAGCTGAACTTTATTTGCTGGAATAATGTTTTTATATGACATCTCATGCGGTCTGCACTAAAAATATTATTGAAATCGCAAAAGAATAAGTTTTCTGATGTTTTAAACGTTAATTTTAATTTTTTTGTCGACACTCTAAGAGGGCCTAACGAAAATTCATATAAATTCGAAAACGGTACATATGCAGTTTTTAGCACCATAAATTATGAGAATTCAGCCATTTGAAAGAGTCACATTTCATTTTGTTTACATATCTGAAGAATTGCGGAAATAACAGGAATTTGAAATTAGCGTAATTGAAAATAATTCTTATCAACAACTTCATTCTGGGGACATCAATAGACTACCTGTAAAATGCTACTATTTGAATAATAATGAAAGTATTGAGCTGAAACTTGATAGATAACATCAAAAGATACCAAGGAAGGGTTCTGATGCAAAAGTTTGATTTTGAATTAAAATTTTTGAGAGTTTTAGATTACAGATCACAATTAATTTTGAATGTTCGTTGACCACGCAAATAGTTCCTGATTATTTCAATCCCTCGTCTTCTTACATTTATTTTCTACGACTCTTTTTACACTAGATGATTCGATTTTTACGTCAATGAGTCGCAGATGAATTGAAAAAAAATATTCTAGCATGTTGAATGATACTGCATCATCCTAATCGCGGAATGACAGATGTGTTATGAGGCTCTAGAATTGATAGATTGTAGAACATTAGAGCCACAGATACCCCCTTTCGGGTTTAAAACGATATTAAAAGTCTACTAAGCGACAGATTTTTGCATGAATCCATTTCTGACCTTATTTTGATACTATCTAGCAGATATAAAAGTTTCAAGCAAAAAATGGTGGTGCGATTCGAGTATTTAATCGTCATATTAGTACTTTTTACAAAGGAATATATAGGAAAAAATAATTGGGGTCTGATACCTATAAGCGCGCGCAGTGATATCACGTGTGTAACTAAATAGAGACCAGACGAGGGGAAAAGGAGAAAATATGATACACGTAGGATGAAAATATCATTTTCATGATACTGCTAGATGCCAATTCGTTGGTTATCAGGGCTGATCTGGCGAAAGTAAGGGGGGGGGGGGGTTCGGGGCGAGCGAACATGTGCTTAAATTGGAAAGGAGGCCGAGGTAAGGACATAGTGTGATTTTTTTCATTACTGCGACATGCTTGCATTAGCTGTGTGTCATGCTGTTACTTTTACCATAAAAATGATCTCATCCAATAGCCAAGCATTTTCTGGCTCCACCCCCCCCCCCCCCACAAAAAAAAGAAATCGTCGAGGGGGGGTTCCGTTTTTCGATCTCCGCTCGTGGTTCACATGTACAGCTGAACTTTATTTGCTGGAATAATGTTTTTATATGACATCTCATGCGGTCTGCACTAAAAATATTATTGAAATCGCAAAAGAATAAGTTTTCTGATGTTTTAAACGTTAATTTTAATTTTTTTGTCGACACTCTAAGAGGGCCTAACGAAAATTCATATAAATTCGAAAACGGTACATATGCAGTTTTTAGCACCATAAATTATGAGAATTTAGCCATTTGAAAGAGTCACATTTCATTTTGTTTACATATCTGAAGAATTGCGGAAATAACAGGAATTTGAAATTAGCGTAATTGAAAATAATTCTTATCAACAACTTCATTCTGGGGACATCAATAGACTACCTGTAAAATGCTACTATTTGAATAATAATGAAAGTATTGAGCTGAAACTTGATAGATAACATCAAAAGATACCAAGGAAGGGTTCTGATGCAAAAGTTTGATTTTGAATTAAAATTTTTGAGAGTTTTAGATTACAGATCACAATTAATTTTGAATGTTCGTTGACCACGCAAATAGTTCCTGATTATTTCAATCCCTCGTCTTCTTACATTTATTTTCTACGACTCTTTTTACACTAGATGATTCGATTTTTACGTCAATGAGTCGCAGATGAATTGAAAAAAAATATTCTAGCATGTTGAATGATACTGCATCATCCTAATCGCGGAATGACAGATGTGTTATGAGGCTCTAGAATTGATAGATTGTAGAACATTAGAGCCACAGATACCCCCTTTCGGGTTTAAAACGATATTAAAAGTCTACTAAGCGACAGATTTTTGCATGAATCCATTTCTGACCTTATTTTGATACTATCTAGCAGATATAAAAGTTTCAAGCAAAAAATGGTGGTGCGATTCGAGTATTTAATCGTCATATTAGTACTTTTTACAAAGGAATATATAGGAAAAAATAATTGGGGTCTGATACCTATAAGCGCGCGCAGTGATATCACGTGTGTAACTAAATAGAGACCAGACGAGGGGAAAAGGAGAAAATATGATACACGTAGGATGAAAATATCATTTTCATGATACTGCTAGATGCCAATTCGTTGGTTATCAGGGCTGATCTGGCGAAAGTAAGGGGGGGGGGGTTCGGGGCGAGCGAACATGTGCTTAAATTGGAAAGGAGGCCGAGGTAAGGACATAGTGTGATTTTTTTCATTACTGCGACATGCTTGCATTAGCTGTGTGTCATGCTGTTACTTTTACCATAAAAATGATCTCATCCAATAGCCAAGCATTTTCTGGCTCCACCCCCCCCCCCCCCACAAAAAAAAAAAAATATCGTCGAGGGGGGGGGGGGTTCCGTTTTTCGATCTCCGCTCGTGGTTCACATGTACAGCTGAACTTTATTTGCTGGAATAATGTTTTTATATGACATCTCATGCGGTCTGCACTAAAAATATTATTGAAATCGCAAAAGAATAAGTTTTCTGATGTTTTAAACGTTAATTTTAATTTTTTTTTGTCGACACTCTAAGAGGGCCTAACGAAAATTCATATAAATTCGAAAACGGTACATATGCAGTTTTTAGCACCATAAATTATGAGAATTCAGCCATTTGAAAGAGTCACATTTCATTTTGTTTACATATCTGAAGAATTGCGGAAATAACAGGAATTTGAAATTAGCGTAATTGAAAATAATTCTTATCAACAACTTCATTCTGGGGACATCAATAGACTACCTGTAAAATGCTACTATTTGAATAATAATGAAAGTATTGAGCTGAAACTTGATAGATAACATCAAAAGATACCAAGGAAGGGTTCTGATGCAAAAGTTTGATTTTGAATTAAAATTTTTGAGAGTTTTAGATTACAGATCACAATTAATTTTGAATGTTCGTTGACCACGCAAATAGTTCCTGATTATTTCAATCCCTCGTCTTCTTACATTTATTTTCTACGACTCTTTTTACACTAGATGATTCGATTTTTACGTCAATGAGTCGCAGATGAATTGAAAAAAAATATTCTAGCATGTTGAATGATACTGCATCATCCTAATCGCGGAATGACAGATGTGTTATGAGGCTCTAGAATTGATAGATTGTAGAACATTAGAGCCACAGATACCCCCTTTCGGGTTTAAAACGATATTCAAAGTCTACTAAGCGACAGATTTTTGCATGAATCCATTTCTGACCTTATTTTGATACTATCTAGCAGATATAAAAGTTTCAAGCAAAAAATGGTGGTGCGATTCGAGTATTTAATCGTCATATTAGTACTTTTTACAAAGGAATATATAGGAAAAAATAATTGGGGTCTGATACCTATAAGCGCGCGCAGTGATATCACGTGTGTAACTAAATAGAGACCAGACGAGGGGAAAAGGAGAAAATATGATACACGTAGGATGAAAATATCATTTTCATGATACTGCTAGATGCCAATTCGTTGGTTATCAGGGCTGATCTGGCGAAAGTAAGGGGGGGGGGGGGGTTCGGGGCGAGCGAACATGTGCTTAAATTGGAAAGGAGGCCGAGGTAAGGACATAGTGTGATTTTTTTCATTACTGCGACATGCTTGCATTAGCTGTGTGTCATGCTGTTACTTTTACCATAAAAATGATCTCATCCAATAGCCAAGCATTTTCTGGCTCCACCCCCCCCCCCCACAAAAAAAGAAATATCGTCGAGGGGGGGGGGGGTTCCGTTTTTCGATCTCCGCTCGTGGTTCACATGTACAGCTGAACTTTATTTGCTGGAATAATGTTTTTATATGACATCTCATGCGGTCTGCACTAAAAATATTATTGAAATCGCAAAAGAATAAGTTTTCTGATGTTTTAAACGTTAATTTTAATTTTTTTGTCGACACTCTAAGAGGGCCTAACGAAAATTCATATAAATTCGAAAACGGTACATATGCAGTTTTTAGCACCATAAATTATGAGAATTCAGCCATTTGAAAGAGTCACATTTCATTTTGTTTACATATCTGAAGAATTGCGGAAATAACAGGAATTTGAAATTAGCGTAATTGAAAATAATTCTTATCAACAACTTCATTCTGGGGACATCAATAGACTACCTGTAAAATGCTACTATTTGAATAATAATGAAAGTATTGAGCTGAAACTTGATAGATAACATCAAAAGATACCAAGGAAGGGTTCTGATGCAAAAGTTTGATTTTGAATTAAAATTTTTGAGAGTTTTAGATTACAGATCACAATTAATTTTGAATGTTCGTTGACCACGCAAATAGTTCCTGATTATTTCAATCCCTCGTCTTCTTACATTTATTTTCTACGACTCTTTTTACACTAGATGATTCGATTTTTACGTCAATGAGTCGCAGATGAATTGAAAAAAAATATTCTAGCATGTTGAATGATACTGCATCATCCTAATCGCGGAATGACAGATGTGTTATGAGGCTCTAGAATTGATAGATTGTAGAACATTAGAGCCACAGATACCCCCTTTCGGGTTTAAAACGATATTAAAAGTCTACTAAGCGACAGATTTTTGCATGAATCCATTTCTGACCTTATTTTGATACTATCTAGCAGATATAAAAGTTTCAAGCAAAAAATGGTGGTGCGATTCGAGTATTTAATCGTCATATTAGTACTTTTTACAAAGGAATATATAGGAAAAAATAATTGGGGTCTGATACCTATAAGCGCGCGCAGTGATATCACGTGTGTAACTAAATAGAGACCAGACGAGGGGAAAAGGAGAAAATATGATACACGTAGGATGAAAATATCATTTTCATGATACTGCTAGATGCCAATTCGTTGGTTATCAGGGCTGATCTGGCGAAAGTAAGGGGGGGGGGGGGGGGGGTTCGGGGGCGAGCGAACATGTGCTTAAATTGGAAAGGAGGCCGAGGTAAGGACATAGTGTGATTTTTTTCATTACTGCGACATGCTTGCATTAGCTGTGTGTCATGCTGTTACTTTTACCATAAAAATGATCTCATCCAATAGCCAAGCATTTTCTGGCTCCACCCCCCCCCCCCACAAAAAAAGAAATATCGTCGAGGGGGGGGTTCCGTTTTTCGATCTCCGCTCGTGGTTCACATGTACAGCTGAACTTTATTTGCTGGAATAATGTTTTTATATGACATCTCATGCGGTCTGCACTAAAAATATTATTGAAATCGCAAAAGAATAAGTTTTCTGATGTTTTAAACGTTAATTTTAATTTTTTTGTCGACACTCTAAGAGGGCCTAACGAAAATTCATATAAATTCGAAAACGGTACATATGCAGTTTTTAGCACCATAAATTATGAGAATTCAGCCATTTGAAAGAGTCACATTTCATTTTGTTTACATATCTGAAGAATTGCGGAAATAACAGGAATTTGAAATTAGCGTAATTGAAAATAATTCTTATCAACAACTTCATTCTGGGGACATCAATAGACTACCTGTAAAATGCTACTATTTGAATAATAATGAAAGTATTGAGCTGAAACTTGATAGATAACATCAAAAGATACCAAGGAAGGGTTCTGATGCAAAAGTTTGATTTTGAATTAAAATTTTTGAGAGTTTTAGATTACAGATCACAATTAATTTTGAATGTTCGTTGACCACGCAAATAGTTCCTGATTATTTCAATCCCTCGTCTTCTTACATTTATTTTCTACGACTCTTTTTACACTAGATGATTCGATTTTTACGTCAATGAGTCGCAGATGAATTGAAAAAAAATATTCTAGCATGTTGAATGATACTGCATCATCCTAATCGCGGAATGACAGATGTGTTATGAGGCTCTAGAATTGATAGATTGTAGAACATTAGAGCCACAGATACCCCCTTTCGGGTTTAAAACGATATTAAAAGTCTACTAAGCGACAGATTTTTGCATGAATCCATTTCTGACCTTATTTTGATACTATCTAGCAGATATAAAAGTTTCAAGCAAAAAATGGTGGTGCGATTCGAGTATTTAATCGTCATATTAGTACTTTTTACAAAGGAATATATAGGAAAAAATAATTGGGGTCTGATACCTATAAGCGCGCGCAGTGATATCACGTGTGTAACTAAATAGAGACCAGACGAGGGGAAAAGGAGAAAATATGATACACGTAGGATGAAAATATCATTTTCATGATACTGCTAGATGCCAATTCGTTGGTTATCAGGGCTGATCTGGCGAAAGTAAGGGGGGGGGGGGTTCGGGGCGAGCGAACATGTGCTTAAATTGGAAAGGAGGCCGAGGTAAGGACATAGTGTGATTTTTTTCATTACTGCGACATGCTTGCATTAGCTGTGTGTCATGCTGTTACTTTTACCATAAAAATGATCTCATCCAATAGCCAAGCATTTTCTGGCTCCACCCCCCCCCCCACAAAAAAAAATATCGTCGAGGGGGGGGGGGGGGGGGGTTCCGTTTTTCGATCTCCGCTCGTGGTTCACATGTACAGCTGAACTTTATTTGCTGGAATAATGTTTTTATATGACATCTCATGCGGTCTGCACTAAAAATATTATTGAAATCGCAAAAGAATAAGTTTTCTGATGTTTTAAACGTTAATTTTAATTTTTTTGTCGACACTCTAAGAGGGCCTAACGAAAATTCATATAAATTCGAAAACGGTACATATGCAGTTTTTAGCACCATAAATTATGAGAATTCAGCCATTTGAAAGAGTCACATTTCATTTTGTTTACATATCTGAAGAATTGCGGAAATAACAGGAATTTGAAATTAGCGTAATTGAAAATAATTCTTATCAACAACTTCATTCTGGGGACATCAATAGACTACCTGTAAAATGCTACTATTTGAATAATAATGAAAGTATTGAGCTGAAACTTGATAGATAACATCAAAAGATACCAAGGAAGGGTTCTGATGCAAAAGTTTGATTTTGAATTAAAATTTTTGAGAGTTTTAGATTACAGATCACAATTAATTTTGAATGTTCGTTGACCACGCAAATAGTTCCTGATTATTTCAATCCCTCGTCTTCTTACATTTATTTTCTACGACTCTTTTTACACTAGATGATTCGATTTTTACGTCAATGAGTCGCAGATGAATTGAAAAAAAATATTCTAGCATGTTGAATGATACTGCATCATCCTAATCGCGGAATGACAGATGTGTTATGAGGCTCTAGAATTGATAGATTGTAGAACATTAGAGCCACAGATACCCCCTTTCGGGTTTAAAACGATATTAAAAGTCTACTAAGCGACAGATTTTTGCATGAATCCATTTCTGACCTTATTTTGATACTATCTAGCAGATATAAAAGTTTCAAGCAAAAAATGGTGGTGCGATTCGAGTATTTAATCGTCATATTAGTACTTTTTACAAAGGAATATATAGGAAAAAATAATTGGGGTCTGATACCTATAAGCGCGCGCAGTGATATCACGTGTGTAACTAAATAGAGACCAGACGAGGGGAAAAGGAGAAAATATGATACACGTAGGATGAAAATATCATTTTCATGATACTGCTAGATGCCAATTCGTTGGTTATCAGGGCTGATCTGGCGAAAGTAAGGGGGGGGGGGGGGGGTTCGGGGCGAGCGAACATGTGCTTAAATTGGAAAGGAGGCCGAGGTAAGGACATAGTGTGATTTTTTTCATTACTGCGACATGCTTGCATTAGCTGTGTGTCATGCTGTTACTTTTACCATAAAAATGATCTCATCCAATAGCCAAGCATTTTCTGGCTCCACCCCCCCCCCCACAAAAAAAAAAAATATCGTCGAGGGGGGGGGGGGGGGGGTTCCGTTTTTCGATCTCCGCTCGTGGTTCACATGTACAGCTGAACTTTATTTGCTGGAATAATGTTTTTATATGACATCTCATGCGGTCTGCACTAAAAATATTATTGAAATCGCAAAAGAATAAGTTTTCTGATGTTTTAAACGTTAATTTTAATTTTTTTGTCGACACTCTAAGAGGGCCTAACGAAAATTCATATAAATTCGAAAACGGTACATATGCAGTTTTTAGCACCATAAATTATGAGAATTCAGCCATTTGAAAGAGTCACATTTCATTTTGTTTACATATCTGAAGAATTGCGGAAATAACAGGAATTTGAAATTAGCGTAATTGAAAATAATTCTTATCAACAACTTCATTCTGGGGACATCAATAGACTACCTGTAAAATGCTACTATTTGAATAATAATGAAAGTATTGAGCTGAAACTTGATAGATAACATCAAAAGATACCAAGGAAGGGTTCTGATGCAAAAGTTTGATTTTGAATTAAAATTTTTGAGAGTTTTAGATTACAGATCACAATTAATTTTGAATGTTCGTTGACCACGCAAATAGTTCCTGATTATTTCAATCCCTCGTCTTCTTACATTTATTTTCTACGACTCTTTTTACACTAGATGATTCGATTTTTACGTCAATGAGTCGCAGATGAATTGAAAAAAAATATTCTAGCATGTTGAATGATACTGCATCATCCTAATCGCGGAATGACAGATGTGTTATGAGGCTCTAGAATTGATAGATTGTAGAACATTAGAGCCACAGATACCCCCTTTCGGGTTTAAAACGATATTAAAAGTCTACTAAGCGACAGATTTTTGCATGAATCCATTTCTGACCTTATTTTGATACTATCTAGCAGATATAAAAGTTTCAAGCAAAAAATGGTGGTGCGATTCGAGTATTTAATCGTCATATTAGTACTTTTTACAAAGGAATATATAGGAAAAAATAATTGGGGTCTGATACCTATAAGCGCGCGCAGTGATATCACGTGTGTAACTAAATAGAGACCAGACGAGGGGAAAAGGAGAAAATATGATACACGTAGGATGAAAATATCATTTTCATGATACTGCTAGATGCCAATTCGTTGGTTATCAGGGCTGATCTGGCGAAAGTAAGGGGGGGGGGGGGTTCGGGGCGAGCGAACATGTGCTTAAATTGGAAAGGAGGCCGAGGTAAGGACATAGTGTGATTTTTTTCATTACTGCGACATGCTTGCATTAGCTGTGTGTCATGCTGTTACTTTTACCATAAAAATGATCTCATCCAATAGCCAAGCATTTTCTGGCTCCACCCCCCCCCCACAAAAAAAAATATCGTCGAGGGGGGGGGGGGGTTCCGTTTTTCGATCTCCGCTCGTGGTTCACATGTACAGCTGAACTTTATTTGCTGGAATAATGTTTTTATATGACATCTCATGCGGTCTGCACTAAAAATATTATTGAAATCGCAAAAGAATAAGTTTTCTGATGTTTTAAACGTTAATTTTAATTTTTTTGTCGACACTCTAAGAGGGCCTAACGAAAATTCATATAAATTCGAAAACGGTACATATGCAGTTTTTAGCACCATAAATTATGAGAATTCAGCCATTTGAAAGAGTCACATTTCATTTTGTTTACATATCTGAAGAATTGCGGAAATAACAGGAATTTGAAATTAGCGTAATTGAAAATAATTCTTATCAACAACTTCATTCTGGGGACATCAATAGACTACCTGTAAAATGCTACTATTTGAATAATAATGAAAGTATTGAGCTGAAACTTGATAGATAACATCAAAAGATACCAAGGAAGGGTTCTGATGCAAAAGTTTGATTTTGAATTAAAATTTTTGAGAGTTTTAGCGCGCGCAGTGATATCACGTGTGTAACTAAATAGAGACCAGACGAGGGGAAAAGGAGAAAATATGATACACGTAGGATGAAAATATCATTTTCATGATACTGCTAGATGCCAATTCGTTGGTTATCAGGGCTGATCTGGCGAAAGTAAGGGGGGGGGGGGGGGTTCGGGGCGAGCGAACATGTGCTTAAATTGGAAAGGAGGCCGAGGTAAGGACATAGTGTGATTTTTTTCATTACTGCGACATGCTTGCATTAGCTGTGTGTCATGCTGTTACTTTTACCATAAAAATGATCTCATCCAATAGCCAAGCATTTTCTGGCTCCACCCCCCCCCCCCACAAAAAAAAAATATCGTCGAGGGGGGGGGGGGGGGGTTCCGTTTTTCGATCTCCGCTCGTGGTTCACATGTACAGCTGAACTTTATTTGCTGGAATAATGTTTTTATATGACATCTCATGCGGTCTGCACTAAAAATATTATTGAAATCGCAAAAGAATAAGTTTTCTGATGTTTTAAACGTTAATTTTAATTTTTTTGTCGACACTCTAAGAGGGCCTAACGAAAATTCATATAAATTCGAAAACGGTACATATGCAGTTTTTAGCACCATAAATTATGAGAATTCAGCCATTTGAAAGAGTCACATTTCATTTTGTTTACATATCTGAAGAATTGCGGAAATAACAGGAATTTGAAATTAGCGTAATTGAAAATAATTCTTATCAACAACTTCATTCTGGGGACATCAATAGACTACCTGTAAAATGCTACTATTTGAATAATAATGAAAGTATTGAGCTGAAA
This sequence comes from Pinctada fucata, assembly GCA_028142955.1. NCBI lineage: Eukaryota > Metazoa > Mollusca > Bivalvia > Pterioida > Pteriidae > Pinctada > Pinctada fucata. The sequence goes on along the minus strand of AP027109.1, from coordinate 1,189,927 downwards.
CTTGATAGATAACATCAAAAGATACCAAGGAAGGGTTCTGATGCAAAAGTTTGATTTTGAATTAAAATTTTTGAGAGTTTTAGATTACAGATCACAATTAATTTTGAATGTTCGTTGACCACGCAAATAGTTCCTGATTATTTCAATCCCTCGTCTTCTTACATTTATTTTCTACGACTCTTTTTACACTAGATGATTCGATTTTTACGTCAATGAGTCGCAGATGAATTGAAAAAAAATATTCTAGCATGTTGAATGATACTGCATCATCCTAATCGCGGAATGACAGATGTGTTATGAGGCTCTAGAATTGATAGATTGTAGAACATTAGAGCCACAGATACCCCCTTTCGGGTTTAAAACGATATTCAAAGTCTACTAAGCGACAGATTTTTGCATGAATCCATTTCTGACCTTATTTTGATACTATCTAGCAGATATAAAAGTTTCAAGCAAAAAATGGTGGTGCGATTCGAGTATTTAATCGTCATATTAGTACTTTTTACAAAGGAATATATAGGAAAAAATAATTGGGGTCTGATACCTATAAGCGCGCGCAGTGATATCACGTGTGTAACTAAATAGAGACCAGACGAGGGGAAAAGGAGAAAATATGATACACGTAGGATGAAAATATCATTTTCATGATACTGCTAGATGCCAATTCGTTGGTTATCAGGGCTGATCTGGCGAAAGTAAGGGGGGGGGGGGGGGGTTCGGGGCGAGCGAACATGTGCTTAAATTGGAAAGGAGGCCGAGGTAAGGACATAGTGTGATTTTTTTCATTACTGCGACATGCTTGCATTAGCTGTGTGTCATGCTGTTACTTTTACCATAAAAATGATCTCATCCAATAGCCAAGCATTTTCTGGCTCCACCCCCCCCCCCCCCCCCCCCCACAAAAAAAAAATATCGTCGAGGGGGGGGGGGGTTCCGTTTTTCGATCTCCGCTCGTGGTTCACATGTACAGCTGAACTTTATTTGCTGGAATAATGTTTTTATATGACATCTCATGCGGTCTGCACTAAAAATATTATTGAAATCGCAAAAGAATAAGTTTTCTGATGTTTTAAACGTTAATTTTAATTTTTTTGTCGACACTCTAAGAGGGCCTAACGAAAATTCATATAAATTCGAAAACGGTACATATGCAGTTTTTAGCACCATAAATTATGAGAATTCAGCCATTTGAAAGAGTCACATTTCATTTTGTTTACATATCTGAAGAATTGCGGAAATAACAGGAATTTGAAATTAGCGTAATTGAAAATAATTCTTATCAACAACTTCATTCTGGGGACATCAATAGACTACCTGTAAAATGCTACTATTTGAATAATAATGAAAGTATTGAGCTGAAACTTGATAGATAACATCAAAAGATACCAAGGAAGGGTTCTGATGCAAAAGTTTGATTTTGAATTAAAATTTTTGAGAGTTTTAGATTACAGATCACAATTAATTTTGAATGTTCGTTGACCACGCAAATAGTTCCTGATTATTTCAATCCCTCGTCTTCTTACATTTATTTTCTACGACTCTTTTTACACTAGATGATTCGATTTTTACGTCAATGAGTCGCAGATGAATTGAAAAAAAATATTCTAGCATGTTGAATGATACTGCATCATCCTAATCGCGGAATGACAGATGTGTTATGAGGCTCTAGAATTGATAGATTGTAGAACATTAGAGCCACAGATACCCCCTTTCGGGTTTAAAACGATATTAAAAGTCTACTAAGCGACAGATTTTTGCATGAATCCATTTCTGACCTTATTTTGATACTATCTAGCAGATATAAAAGTTTCAAGCAAAAAATGGTGGTGCGATTCGAGTATTTAATCGTCATATTAGTACTTTTTACAAAGGAATATATAGGAAAAAATAATTGGGGTCTGATACCTATAAGCGCGCGCAGTGATATCACGTGTGTAACTAAATAGAGACCAGACGAGGGGAAAAGGAGAAAATATGATACACGTAGGATGAAAATATCATTTTCATGATACTGCTAGATGCCAATTCGTTGGTTATCAGGGCTGATCTGGCGAAAGTAAGGGGGGGGGGGGGGGGGGTTCGGGGCGAGCGAACATGTGCTTAAATTGGAAAGGAGGCCGAGGTAAGGACATAGTGTGATTTTTTTCATTACTGCGACATGCTTGCATTAGCTGTGTGTCATGCTGTTACTTTTACCATAAAAATGATCTCATCCAATAGCCAAGCATTTTCTGGCTCCACCCCCCCCCCCCACAAAAAAAAAATATCGTCGAGGGGGGGGGGGGGGGGGGTTCCGTTTTTCGATCTCCGCTCGTGGTTCACATGTACAGCTGAACTTTATTTGCTGGAATAATGTTTTTATATGACATCTCATGCGGTCTGCACTAAAAATATTATTGAAATCGCAAAAGAATAAGTTTTCTGATGTTTTAAACGTTAATTTTAATTTTTTTGTCGACACTCTAAGAGGGCCTAACGAAAATTCATATAAATTCGAAAACGGTACATATGCAGTTTTTAGCACCATAAATTATGAGAATTCAGCCATTTGAAAGAGTCACATTTCATTTTGTTTACATATCTGAAGAATTGCGGAAATAACAGGAATTTGAAATTAGCGTAATTGAAAATAATTCTTATCAACAACTTCATTCTGGGGACATCAATAGACTACCTGTAAAATGCTACTATTTGAATAATAATGAAAGTATTGAGCTGAAACTTGATAGATAACATCAAAAGATACCAAGGAAGGGTTCTGATGCAAAAGTTTGATTTTGAATTAAAATTTTTGAGAGTTTTAGATTACAGATCACAATTAATTTTGAATGTTCGTTGACCACGCAAATAGTTCCTGATTATTTCAATCCCTCGTCTTCTTACATTTATTTTCTACGACTCTTTTTACACTAGATGATTCGATTTTTACGTCAATGAGTCGCAGATGAATTGAAAAAAAATATTCTAGCATGTTGAATGATACTGCATCATCCTAATCGCGGAATGACAGATGTGTTATGAGGCTCTAGAATTGATAGATTGTAGAACATTAGAGCCACAGATACCCCCTTTCGGGTTTAAAACGATATTAAAAGTCTACTAAGCGACAGATTTTTGCATGAATCCATTTCTGACCTTATTTTGATACTATCTAGCAGATATAAAAGTTTCAAGCAAAAAATGGTGGTGCGATTCGAGTATTTAATCGTCATATTAGTACTTTTTACAAAGGAATATATAGGAAAAAATAATTGGGGTCTGATACCTATAAGCGCGCGCAGTGATATCACGTGTGTAACTAAATAGAGACCAGACGAGGGGAAAAGGAGAAAATATGATACACGTAGGATGAAAATATCATTTTCATGATACTGCTAGATGCCAATTCGTTGGTTATCAGGGCTGATCTGGCGAAAGTAAGGGGGGGGGGGGGGGGGTTCGGGGCGAGCGAACATGTGCTTAAATTGGAAAGGAGGCCGAGGTAAGGACATAGTGTGATTTTTTTCATTACTGCGACATGCTTGCATTAGCTGTGTGTCATGCTGTTACTTTTACCATAAAAATGATCTCATCCAATAGCCAAGCATTTTCTGGCTCCACCCCCCCCCCCCCCCACAAAAAAAAAAATATCGTCGAGGGGGGGGGGGTTCCGTTTTTCGATCTCCGCTCGTGGTTCACATGTACAGCTGAACTTTATTTGCTGGAATAATGTTTTTATATGACATCTCATGCGGTCTGCACTAAAAATATTATTGAAATCGCAAAAGAATAAGTTTTCTGATGTTTTAAACGTTAATTTTAATTTTTTTGTCGACACTCTAAGAGGGCCTAACGAAAATTCATATAAATTCGAAAACGGTACATATGCAGTTTTTAGCACCATAAATTATGAGAATTCAGCCATTTGAAAGAGTCACATTTCATTTTGTTTACATATCTGAAGAATTGCGGAAATAACAGGAATTTGAAATTAGCGTAATTGAAAATAATTCTTATCAACAACTTCATTCTGGGGACATCAATAGACTACCTGTAAAATGCTACTATTTGAATAATAATGAAAGTATTGAGCTGAAACTTGATAGATAACATCAAAAGATACCAAGGAAGGGTTCTGATGCAAAAGTTTGATTTTGAATTAAAATTTTTGAGAGTTTTAGATTACAGATCACAATTAATTTTGAATGTTCGTTGACCACGCAAATAGTTCCTGATTATTTCAATCCCTCGTCTTCTTACATTTATTTTCTACGACTCTTTTTACACTAGATGATTCGATTTTTACGTCAATGAGTCGCAGATGAATTGAAAAAAAAATATTCTAGCATGTTGAATGATACTGCATCATCCTAATCGCGGAATGACAGATGTGTTATGAGGCTCTAGAATTGATAGATTGTAGAACATTAGAGCCACAGATACCCCCTTTCGGGTTTAAAACGATATTAAAAGTCTACTAAGCGACAGATTTTTGCATGAATCCATTTCTGACCTTATTTTGATACTATCTAGCAGATATAAAAGTTTCAAGCAAAAAATGGTGGTGCGATTCGAGTATTTAATCGTCATATTAGTACTTTTTACAAAGGAATATATAGGAAAAAATAATTGGGGTCTGATACCTATAAGCGCGCGCAGTGATATCACGTGTGTAACTAAATAGAGACCAGACGAGGGGAAAAGGAGAAAATATGATACACGTAGGATGAAAATATCATTTTCATGATACTGCTAGATGCCAATTCGTTGGTTATCAGGGCTGATCTGGCGAAAGTAAGGGGGGGGGGGGGGTTCGGGGCGAGCGAACATGTGCTTAAATTGGAAAGGAGGCCGAGGTAAGGACATAGTGTGATTTTTTTCATTACTGCGACATGCTTGCATTAGCTGTGTGTCATGCTGTTACTTTTACCATAAAAATGATCTCATCCAATAGCCAAGCATTTTCTGGCTCCACCCCCCCCCCACAAAAAAAAAATATCGTCGAGGGGGGGGGGGTTCCGTTTTTCGATCTCCGCTCGTGGTTCACATGTACAGCTGAACTTTATTTGCTGGAATAATGTTTTTATATGACATCTCATGCGGTCTGCACTAAAAATATTATTGAAATCGCAAAAGAATAAGTTTTCTGATGTTTTAAACGTTAATTTTAATTTTTTTGTCGACACTCTAAGAGGGCCTAACGAAAATTCATATAAATTCGAAAACGGTACATATGCAGTTTTTAGCACCATAAATTATGAGAATTCAGCCATTTGAAAGAGTCACATTTCATTTTGTTTACATATCTGAAGAATTGCGGAAATAACAGGAATTTGAAATTAGCGTAATTGAAAATAATTCTTATCAACAACTTCATTCTGGGGACATCAATAGACTACCTGTAAAATGCTACTATTTGAATAATAATGAAAGTATTGAGCTGAAACTTGATAGATAACATCAAAAGATACCAAGGAAGGGTTCTGATGCAAAAGTTTGATTTTGAATTAAAATTTTTGAGAGTTTTAGATTACAGATCACAATTAATTTTGAATGTTCGTTGACCACGCAAATAGTTCCTGATTATTTCAATCCCTCGTCTTCTTACATTTATTTTCTACGACTCTTTTTACACTAGATGATTCGATTTTTACGTCAATGAGTCGCAGATGAATTGAAAAAAAAATATTCTAGCATGTTGAATGATACTGCATCATCCTAATCGCGGAATGACAGATGTGTTATGAGGCTCTAGAATTGATAGATTGTAGAACATTAGAGCCACAGATACCCCCTTTCGGGTTTAAAACGATATTAAAAGTCTACTAAGCGACAGATTTTTGCATGAATCCATTTCTGACCTTATTTTGATACTATCTAGCAGATATAAAAGTTTCAAGCAAAAAATGGTGGTGCGATTCGAGTATTTAATCGTCATATTAGTACTTTTTACAAAGGAATATATAGGAAAAAATAATTGGGGTCTGATACCTATAAGCGCGCGCAGTGATATCACGTGTGTAACTAAATAGAGACCAGACGAGGGGAAAAGGAGAAAATATGATACACGTAGGATGAAAATATCATTTTCATGATACTGCTAGATGCCAATTCGTTGGTTATCAGGGCTGATCTGGCGAAAGTAAGGGGGGGGGGGGGGTTCGGGGCGAGCGAACATGTGCTTAAATTGGAAAGGAGGCCGAGGTAAGGACATAGTGTGATTTTTTTCATTACTGCGACATGCTTGCATTAGCTGTGTGTCATGCTGTTACTTTTACCATAAAAATGATCTCATCCAATAGCCAAGCATTTTCTGGCTCCACCCCCCCCCCCACAAAAAAAAAATATCGTCGAGGGGGGGGGGGGTTCCGTTTTTCGATCTCCGCTCGTGGTTCACATGTACAGCTGAACTTTATTTGCTGGAATAATGTTTTTATATGACATCTCATGCGGTCTGCACTAAAAATATTATTGAAATCGCAAAAGAATAAGTTTTCTGATGTTTTAAACGTTAATTTTAATTTTTTTGTCGACACTCTAAGAGGGCCTAACGAAAATTCATATAAATTCGAAAACGGTACATATGCAGTTTTTAGCACCATAAATTATGAGAATTCAGCCATTTGAAAGAGTCACATTTCATTTTGTTTACATATCTGAAGAATTGCGGAAATAACAGGAATTTGAAATTAGCGTAATTGAAAATAATTCTTATCAACAACTTCATTCTGGGGACATCAATAGACTACCTGTAAAATGCTACTATTTGAATAATAATGAAAGTATTGAGCTGAAACTTGATAGATAACATCAAAAGATACCAAGGAAGGGTTCTGATGCAAAAGTTTGATTTTGAATTAAAATTTTTGAGAGTTTTAGATTACAGATCACAATTAATTTTGAATGTTCGTTGACCACGCAAATAGTTCCTGATTATTTCAATCCCTCGTCTTCTTACATTTATTTTCTACGACTCTTTTTACACTAGATGATTCGATTTTTACGTCAATGAGTCGCAGATGAATTGAAAAAAAAATATTCTAGCATGTTGAATGATACTGCATCATCCTAATCGCGGAATGACAGATGTGTTATGAGGCTCTAGAATTGATAGATTGTAGAACATTAGAGCCACAGATACCCCCTTTCGGGTTTAAAACGATATTAAAAGTCTACTAAGCGACAGATTTTTGCATGAATCCATTTCTGACCTTATTTTGATACTATCTAGCAGATATAAAAGTTTCAAGCAAAAAATGGTGGTGCGATTCGAGTATTTAATCGTCATATTAGTACTTTTTACAAAGGAATATATAGGAAAAAATAATTGGGGTCTGATACCTATAAGCGCGCGCAGTGATATCACGTGTGTAACTAAATAGAGACCAGACGAGGGGAAAAGGAGAAAATATGATACACGTAGGATGAAAATATCATTTTCATGATACTGCTAGATGCCAATTCGTTGGTTATCAGGGCTGATCTGGCGAAAGTAAGGGGGGGGGGGGGGTTCGGGGCGAGCGAACATGTGCTTAAATTGGAAAGGAGGCCGAGGTAAGGACATAGTGTGATTTTTTTCATTACTGCGACATGCTTGCATTAGCTGTGTGTCATGCTGTTACTTTTACCATAAAAATGATCTCATCCAATAGCCAAGCATTTTCTGGCTCCACCCCCCCCCCCCCACAAAAAAAAAATATCGTCGAGGGGGGGGGGTTCCGTTTTTCGATCTCCGCTCGTGGTTCACATGTACAGCTGAACTTTATTTGCTGGAATAATGTTTTTATATGACATCTCATGCGGTCTGCACTAAAAATATTATTGAAATCGCAAAAGAATAAGTTTTCTGATGTTTTAAACGTTAATTTTAATTTTTTTGTCGACACTCTAAGAGGGCCTAACGAAAATTCATATAAATTCGAAAACGGTACATATGCAGTTTTTAGCACCATAAATTATGAGAATTCAGCCATTTGAAAGAGTCACATTTCATTTTGTTTACATATCTGAAGAATTGCGGAAATAACAGGAATTTGAAATTAGCGTAATTGAAAATAATTCTTATCAACAACTTCATTCTGGGGACATCAATAGACTACCTGTAAAATGCTACTATTTGAATAATAATGAAAGTATTGAGCTGAAACTTGATAGATAACATCAAAAGATACCAAGGAAGGGTTCTGATGCAAAAGTTTGATTTTGAATTAAAATTTTTGAGAGTTTTAGATTACAGATCACAATTAATTTTGAATGTTCGTTGACCACGCAAATAGTTCCTGATTATTTCAATCCCTCGTCTTCTTACATTTATTTTCTACGACTCTTTTTACACTAGATGATTCGATTTTTACGTCAATGAGTCGCAGATGAATTGAAAAAAAATATTCTAGCATGTTGAATGATACTGCATCATCCTAATCGCGGAATGACAGATGTGTTATGAGGCTCTAGAATTGATAGATTGTAGAACATTAGAGCCACAGATACCCCCTTTCGGGTTTAAAACGATATTCAAAGTCTACTAAGCGACAGATTTTTGCATGAATCCATTTCTGACCTTATTTTGATACTATCTAGCAGATATAAAAGTTTCAAGCAAAAAATGGTGGTGCGATTCGAGTATTTAATCGTCATATTAGTACTTTTTACAAAGGAATATATAGGAAAAAATAATTGGGGTCTGATACCTATAAGCGCGCGCAGTGATATCACGTGTGTAACTAAATAGAGACCAGACGAGGGGAAAAGGAGAAAATATGATACACGTAGGATGAAAATATCATTTTCATGATACTGCTAGATGCCAATTCGTTGGTTATCAGGGCTGATCTGGCGAAAGTAAGGGGGGGGGGGGTTCGGGGCGAGCGAACATGTGCTTAAATTGGAAAGGAGGCCGAGGTAAGGACATAGTGTGATTTTTTTCATTACTGCGACATGCTTGCATTAGCTGTGTGTCATGCTGTTACTTTTACCATAAAAATGATCTCATCCAATAGCCAAGCATTTTCTGGCTCCACCCCCCCCCCCCCACAAAAAAAAAATATCGTCGAGGGGGGGGGGGGGGGTTCCGTTTTTCGATCTCCGCTCGTGGTTCACATGTACAGCTGAACTTTATTTGCTGGAATAATGTTTTTATATGACATCTCATGCGGTCTGCACTAAAAATATTATTGAAATCGCAAAAGAATAAGTTTTCTGATGTTTTAAACGTTAATTTTAATTTTTTTGTCGACACTCTAAGAGGGCCTAACGAAAATTCATATAAATTCGAAAACGGTACATATGCAGTTTTTAGCACTATAAATTATGAGAATTCAGCCATTTGAAAGAGTCACATTTCATTTTGTTTACATATCTGAAGAATTGCGGAAATAACAGGAATTTGAAATTAGCGTAATTGAAAATAATTCTTATCAACAACTTCATTCCGGGGACATCAATAGACTACCTGTAAAATGCTACTATTTGAATAATAATGAAAGTATTGAGCTGAAACTTGATAGATAACATCAAAAGATACCAAGGAAGGGTTCTGATGCAAAAGTTTGATTTTGAATTAAAATTTTTGAGAGTTTTAGATTACAGATCACAATTAATTTTGAATGTTCGTTGACCACGCAAATAGTTCCTGATTATTTCAATCCCTCGTCTTCTTACATTTATTTTCTACGACTCTTTTTACACTAGATGATTCGATTTTTACGTCAATGAGTCGCAGATGAATTGAAAAAAAATATTCTAGCATGTTGAATGATACTGCATCATCCTAATCGCGGAATGACAGATGTGTTATGAGGCTCTAGAATTGATAGATTGTAGAACATTAGAGCCACAGATACCCCCTTTCGGGTTTAAAACGATATTAAAAGTCTACTAAGCGACAGATTTTTGCATGAATCCATTTCTGACCTTATTTTGATACTATCTAGCAGATATAAAAGTTTCAAGCAAAAAATGGTGGTGCGATTCGAGTATTTAATCGTCATATTAGTACTTTTTACAAAGGAATATATAGGAAAAAATAATTGGGGTCTGATACCTATAAGCGCGCGCAGTGATATCACGTGTGTAACTAAATAGAGACCAGACGAGGGGAAAAGGAGAAAATATGATACACGTAGGATGAAAATATCATTTTCATGATACTGCTAGATGCCAATTCGTTGGTTATCAGGGCTGATCTGGCGAAAGTAAGGGGGGGGGGGGGGTTCGGGGCGAGCGAACATGTGCTTAAATTGGAAAGGAGGCCGAGGTAAGGACATAGTGTGATTTTTTTCATTACTGCGACATGCTTGCATTAGCTGTGTGTCATGCTGTTACTTTTACCATAAAAATGATCTCATCCAATAGCCAAGCATTTTCTGGCTCCACCCCCCCCCCACAAAAAAAAAATATCGTCGAGGGGGGGGGGGGGGGGTTCCGTTTTTCGATCTCCGCTCGTGGTTCACATGTACAGCTGAACTTTATTTGCTGGAATAATGTTTTTATATGACATCTCATGCGGTCTGCACTAAAAATATTATTGAAATCGCAAAAGAATAAGTTTTCTGATGTTTTAAACGTTAATTTTAATTTTTTTGTCGACACTCTAAGAGGGCCTAACGAAAATTCATATAAATTCGAAAACGGTACATATGCAGTTTTTAGCACTATAAATTATGAGAATTCAGCCATTTGAAAGAGTCACATTTCATTTTGTTTACATATCTGAAGAATTGCGGAAATAACAGGAATTTGAAATTAGCGTAATTGAAAATAATTCTTATCAACAACTTCATTCCGGGGACATCAATAGACTACCTGTAAAATGCTACTATTTGAATAATAATGAAAGTATTGAGCTGAAACTTGATAGATAACATCAAAAGATACCAAGGAAGGGTTCTGATGCAAAAGTTTGATTTTGAATTAAAATTTTTGAGAGTTTTAGATTACAGATCACAATTAATTTTGAATGTTCGTTGACCACGCAAATAGTTCCTGATTATTTCAATCCCTCGTCTTCTTACATTTATTTTCTACGACTCTTTTTACACTAGATGATTCGATTTTTACGTCAATGAGTCGCAGATGAATTGAAAAAAAATATTCTAGCATGTTGAATGATACTGCATCATCCTAATCGCGGAATGACAGATGTGTTATGAGGCTCTAGAATTGATAGATTGTAGAACATTAGAGCCACAGATACCCCCTTTCGGGTTTAAAACGATATTAAAAGTCTACTAAGCGACAGATTTTTGCATGAATCCATTTCTGACCTTATTTTGATACTATCTAGCAGATATAAAAGTTTCAAGCAAAAAATGGTGGTGCGATTCGAGTATTTAATCGTCATATTAGTACTTTTTACAAAGGAATATATAGGAAAAAATAATTGGGGTCTGATACCTATAAGCGCGCGCAGTGATATCACGTGTGTAACTAAATAGAGACCAGACGAGGGGAAAAGGAGAAAATATGATACACGTAGGATGAAAATATCATTTTCATGATACTGCTAGATGCCAATTCGTTGGTTATCAGGGCTGATCTGGCGAAAGTAAGGGGGGGGGGGGGGTTCGGGGCGAGCGAACATGTGCTTAAATTGGAAAGGAGGCCGAGGTAAGGACATAGTGTGATTTTTTTCATTACTGCGACATGCTTGCATTAGCTGTGTGTCATGCTGTTACTTTTACCATAAAAATGATCTCATCCAATAGCCAAGCATTTTCTGGCTCCACCCCCCCCCCCACAAAAAAAAAATATCGTCGAGGGGGGGGGGGGGGGGGGTTCCGTTTTTCGATCTCCGCTCGTGGTTCACATGTACAGCTGAACTTTATTTGCTGGAATAATGTTTTTATATGACATCTCATGCGGTCTGCACTAAAAATATTATTGAAATCGCAAAAGAATAAGTTTTCTGATGTTTTAAACGTTAATTTTAATTTTTTTGTCGACACTCTAAGAGGGCCTAACGAAAATTCATATAAATTCGAAAACGGTACATATGCAGTTTTTAGCACCATAAATTATGAGAATTCAGCCATTTGAAAGAGTCACATTTCATTTTGTTTACATATCTGAAGAATTGCGGAAATAACAGGAATTTGAAATTAGCGTAATTGAAAATAATTCTTATCAACAACTTCATTCTGGGGACATCAATAGACTACCTGTAAAATGCTACTATTTGAATAATAATGAAAGTATTGAGCTGAAACTTGATAGATAACATCAAAAGATACCAAGGAAGGGTTCTGATGCAAAAGTTTGATTTTGAATTAAAATTTTTGAGAGTTTTAGATTACAGATCACAATTAATTTTGAATGTTCGTTGACCACGCAAATAGTTCCTGATTATTTCAATCCCTCGTCTTCTTACATTTATTTTCTACGACTCTTTTTACACTAGATGATTCGATTTTTACGTCAATGAGTCGCAGATGAATTGAAAAAAAATATTCTAGCATGTTGAATGATACTGCATCATCCTAATCGCGGAATGACAGATGTGTTATGAGGCTCTAGAATTGATAGATTGTAGAACATTAGAGCCACAGATACCCCCTTTCGGGTTTAAAACGATATTAAAAGTCTACTAAGCGACAGATTTTTGCATGAATCCATTTCTGACCTTATTTTGATACTATCTAGCAGATATAAAAGTTTCAAGCAAAAAATGGTGGTGCGATTCGAGTATTTAATCGTCATATTAGTACTTTTTACAAAGGAATATATAGGAAAAAATAATTGGGGTCTGATACCTATAAGCGCGCGCAGTGATATCACGTGTGTAACTAAATAGAGACCAGACGAGGGGAAAAGGAGAAAATATGATACACGTAGGATGAAAATATCATTTTCATGATACTGCTAGATGCCAATTCGTTGGTTATCAGGGCTGATCTGGCGAAAGTAAGGGGGGGGGGGGGGGTTCGGGGCGAGCGAACATGTGCTTAAATTGGAAAGGAGGCCGAGGTAAGGACATAGTGTGATTTTTTTCATTACTGCGACATGCTTGCATTAGCTGTGTGTCATGCTGTTACTTTTACCATAAAAATGATCTCATCCAATAGCCAAGCATTTTCTGGCTCCACCCCCCCCCCCCCCCACAAAAAAAAAATATCGTCGAGGGGGGGGGGTTCCGTTTTTCGATCTCCGCTCGTGGTTCACATGTACAGCTGAACTTTATTTGCTGGAATAATGTTTTTATATGACATCTCATGCGGTCTGCACTAAAAATATTATTGAAATCGCAAAAGAATAAGTTTTCTGATGTTTTAAACGTTAATTTTAATTTTTTTGTCGACACTCTAAGAGGGCCTAACGAAAATTCATATAAATTCGAAAACGGTACATATGCAGTTTTTAGCACCATAAATTATGAGAATTCAGCCATTTGAAAGAGTCACATTTCATTTTGTTTACATATCTGAAGAATTGCGGAAATAACAGGAATTTGAAATTAGCGTAATTGAAAATAATTCTTATCAACAACTTCATTCTGGGGACATCAATAGACTACCTGTAAAATGCTACTATTTGAATAATAATGAAAGTATTGAGCTGAAACTTGATAGATAACATCAAAAGATACCAAGGAAGGGTTCTGATGCAAAAGTTTGATTTTGAATTAAAATTTTTGAGAGTTTTAGATTACAGATCACAATTAATTTTGAATGTTCGTTGACCACGCAAATAGTTCCTGATTATTTCAATCCCTCGTCTTCTTACATTTATTTTCTACGACTCTTTTTACACTAGATGATTCGATTTTTACGTCAATGAGTCGCAGATGAATTGAAAAAAAAATATTCTAGCATGTTGAATGATACTGCATCATCCTAATCGCGGAATGACAGATGTGTTATGAGGCTCTAGAATTGATAGATTGTAGAACATTAGAGCCACAGATACCCCCTTTCGGGTTTAAAACGATATTAAAAGTCTACTAAGCGACAGATTTTTGCATGAATCCATTTCTGACCTTATTTTGATACTATCTAGCAGATATAAAAGTTTCAAGCAAAAAATGGTGGTGCGATTCGAGTATTTAATCGTCATATTAGTACTTTTTACAAAGGAATATATAGGAAAAAATAATTGGGGTCTGATACCTATAAGCGCGCGCAGTGATATCACGTGTGTAACTAAATAGAGACCAGACGAGGGGAAAAGGAGAAAATATGATACACGTAGGATGAAAATATCATTTTCATGATACTGCTAGATGCCAATTCGTTGGTTATCAGGGCTGATCTGGCGAAAGTAAGGGGGGGGGGGGGGTTCGGGGCGAGCGAACATGTGCTTAAATTGGAAAGGAGGCCGAGGTAAGGACATAGTGTGATTTTTTTCATTACTGCGACATGCTTGCATTAGCTGTGTGTCATGCTGTTACTTTTACCATAAAAATGATCTCATCCAATAGCCAAGCATTTTCTGGCTCCACCCCCCCCCCCCCCACAAAAAAAAAATATCGTCGAGGGGGGGGGGTTCCGTTTTTCGATCTCCGCTCGTGGTTCACATGTACAGCTGAACTTTATTTGCTGGAATAATGTTTTTATATGACATCTCATGCGGTCTGCACTAAAAATATTATTGAAATCGCAAAAGAATAAGTTTTCTGATGTTTTAAACGTTAATTTTAATTTTTTTGTCGACACTCTAAGAGGGCCTAACGAAAATTCATATAAATTCGAAAACGGTACATATGCAGTTTTTAGCACCATAAATTATGAGAATTCAGCCATTTGAAAGAGTCACATTTCATTTTGTTTACATATCTGAAGAATTGCGGAAATAACAGGAATTTGAAATTAGCGTAATTGAAAATAATTCTTATCAACAACTTCATTCTGGGGACATCAATAGACTACCTGTAAAATGCTACTATTTGAATAATAATGAAAGTATTGAGCTGAAACTTGATAGATAACATCAAAAGATACCAAGGAAGGGTTCTGATGCAAAAGTTTGATTTTGAATTAAAATTTTTGAGAGTTTTAGATTACAGATCACAATTAATTTTGAATGTTCGTTGACCACGCAAATAGTTCCTGATTATTTCAATCCCTCGTCTTCTTACATTTATTTTCTACGACTCTTTTTACACTAGATGATTCGATTTTTACGTCAATGAGTCGCAGATGAATTGAAAAAAAAATATTCTAGCATGTTGAATGATACTGCATCATCCTAATCGCGGAATGACAGATGTGTTATGAGGCTCTAGAATTGATAGATTGTAGAACATTAGAGCCACAGATACCCCCTTTCGGGTTTAAAACGATATTAAAAGTCTACTAAGCGACAGATTTTTGCATGAATCCATTTCTGACCTTATTTTGATACTATCTAGCAGATATAAAAGTTTCAAGCAAAAAATGGTGGTGCGATTCGAGTATTTAATCGTCATATTAGTACTTTTTACAAAGGAATATATAGGAAAAAATAATTGGGGTCTGATACCTATAAGCGCGCGCAGTGATATCACGTGTGTAACTAAATAGAGACCAGACGAGGGGAAAAGGAGAAAATATGATACACGTAGGATGAAAATATCATTTTCATGATACTGCTAGATGCCAATTCGTTGGTTATCAGGGCTGATCTGGCGAAAGTAAGGGGGGGGGGGGGGGTTCGGGGCGAGCGAACATGTGCTTAAATTGGAAAGGAGGCCGAGGTAAGGACATAGTGTGATTTTTTTCATTACTGCGACATGCTTGCATTAGCTGTGTGTCATGCTGTTACTTTTACCATAAAAATGATCTCATCCAATAGCCAAGCATTTTCTGGCTCCACCCCCCCCCCCCCCCCCACAAAAAAAAAAATATCGTCGAGGGGGGGGGGTTCCGTTTTTCGATCTCCGCTCGTGGTTCACATGTACAGCTGAACTTTATTTGCTGGAATAATGTTTTTATATGACATCTCATGCGGTCTGCACTAAAAATATTATTGAAATCGCAAAAGAATAAGTTTTCTGATGTTTTAAACGTTAATTTTAATTTTTTTGTCGACACTCTAAGAGGGCCTAACGAAAATTCATATAAATTCGAAAACGGTACATATGCAGTTTTTAGCACCATAAATTATGAGAATTCAGCCATTTGAAAGAGTCACATTTCATTTTGTTTACATATCTGAAGAATTGCGGAAATAACAGGAATTTGAAATTAGCGTAATTGAAAATAATTCTTATCAACAACTTCATTCTGGGGACATCAATAGACTACCTGTAAAATGCTACTATTTGAATAATAATGAAAGTATTGAGCTGAAACTTGATAGATAACATCAAAAGATACCAAGGAAGGGTTCTGATGCAAAAGTTTGATTTTGAATTAAAATTTTTGAGAGTTTTAGATTACAGATCACAATTAATTTTGAATGTTCGTTGACCACGCAAATAGTTCCTGATTATTTCAATCCCTCGTCTTCTTACATTTATTTTCTACGACTCTTTTTACACTAGATGATTCGATTTTTACGTCAATGAGTCGCAGATGAATTGAAAAAAAAATATTCTAGCATGTTGAATGATACTGCATCATCCTAATCGCGGAATGACAGATGTGTTATGAGGCTCTAGAATTGATAGATTGTAGAACATTAGAGCCACAGATACCCCCTTTCGGGTTTAAAACGATATTAAAAGTCTACTAAGCGACAGATTTTTGCATGAATCCATTTCTGACCTTATTTTGATACTATCTAGCAGATATAAAAGTTTCAAGCAAAAAATGGTGGTGCGATTCGAGTATTTAATCGTCATATTAGTACTTTTTACAAAGGAATATATAGGAAAAAATAATTGGGGTCTGATACCTATAAGCGCGCGCAGTGATATCACGTGTGTAACTAAATAGAGACCAGACGAGGGGAAAAGGAGAAAATATGATACACGTAGGATGAAAATATCATTTTCATGATACTGCTAGATGCCAATTCGTTGGTTATCAGGGCTGATCTGGCGAAAGTAAGGGGGGGGGGGGGTTCGGGGCGAGCGAACATGTGCTTAAATTGGAAAGGAGGCCGAGGTAAGGACATAGTGTGATTTTTTTCATTACTGCGACATGCTTGCATTAGCTGTGTGTCATGCTGTTACTTTTACCATAAAAATGATCTCATCCAATAGCCAAGCATTTTCTGGCTCCACCCCCCCCCCCCCCCCACAAAAAAAAAATATCGTCGAGGGGGGGGGTTCCGTTTTTCGATCTCCGCTCGTGGTTCACATGTACAGCTGAACTTTATTTGCTGGAATAATGTTTTTATATGACATCTCATGCGGTCTGCACTAAAAATATTATTGAAATCGCAAAAGAATAAGTTTTCTGATGTTTTAAACGTTAATTTTAATTTTTTTGTCGACACTCTAAGAGGGCCTAACGAAAATTCATATAAATTCGAAAACGGTACATATGCAGTTTTTAGCACCATAAATTATGAGAATTCAGCCATTTGAAAGAGTCACATTTCATTTTGTTTACATATCTGAAGAATTGCGGAAATAACAGGAATTTGAAATTAGCGTAATTGAAAATAATTCTTATCAACAACTTCATTCTGGGGACATCAATAGACTACCTGTAAAATGCTACTATTTGAATAATAATGAAAGTATTGAGCTGAAACTTGATAGATAACATCAAAAGATACCAAGGAAGGGTTCTGATGCAAAAGTTTGATTTTGAATTAAAATTTTTGAGAGTTTTAGATTACAGATCACAATTAATTTTGAATGTTCGTTGACCACGCAAATAGTTCCTGATTATTTCAATCCCTCGTCTTCTTACATTTATTTTCTACGACTCTTTTTACACTAGATGATTCGATTTTTACGTCAATGAGTCGCAGATGAATTGAAAAAAAAATATTCTAGCATGTTGAATGATACTGCATCATCCTAATCGCGGAATGACAGATGTGTTATGAGGCTCTAGAATTGATAGATTGTAGAACATTAGAGCCACAGATACCCCCTTTCGGGTTTAAAACGATATTAAAAGTCTACTAAGCGACAGATTTTTGCATGAATCCATTTCTGACCTTATTTTGATACTATCTAGCAGATATAAAAGTTTCAAGCAAAAAATGGTGGTGCGATTCGAGTATTTAATCGTCATATTAGTACTTTTTACAAAGGAATATATAGGAAAAAATAATTGGGGTCTGATACCTATAAGCGCGCGCAGTGATATCACGTGTGTAACTAAATAGAGACCAGACGAGGGGAAAAGGAGAAAATATGATACACGTAGGATGAAAATATCATTTTCATGATACTGCTAGATGCCAATTCGTTGGTTATCAGGGCTGATCTGGCGAAAGTAAGGGGGGGGGGGGGGTTCGGGGCGAGCGAACATGTGCTTAAATTGGAAAGGAGGCCGAGGTAAGGACATAGTGTGATTTTTTTCATTACTGCGACATGCTTGCATTAGCTGTGTGTCATGCTGTTACTTTTACCATAAAAATGATCTCATCCAATAGCCAAGCATTTTCTGGCTCCACCCCCCCCCCCCCCACAAAAAAAAAATATCGTCGAGGGGGGGGGTTCCGTTTTTCGATCTCCGCTCGTGGTTCACATGTACAGCTGAACTTTATTTGCTGGAATAATGTTTTTATATGACATCTCATGCGGTCTGCACTAAAAATATTATTGAAATCGCAAAAGAATAAGTTTTCTGATGTTTTAAACGTTAATTTTAATTTTTTTGTCGACACTCTAAGAGGGCCTAACGAAAATTCATATAAATTCGAAAACGGTACATATGCAGTTTTTAGCACCATAAATTATGAGAATTCAGCCATTTGAAAGAGTCACATTTCATTTTGTTTACATATCTGAAGAATTGCGGAAATAACAGGAATTTGAAATTAGCGTAATTGAAAATAATTCTTATCAACAACTTCATTCTGGGGACATCAATAGACTACCTGTAAAATGCTACTATTTGAATAATAATGAAAGTATTGAGCTGAAACTTGATAGATAACATCAAAAGATACCAAGGAAGGGTTCTGATGCAAAAGTTTGATTTTGAATTAAAATTTTTGAGAGTTTTAGATTACAGATCACAATTAATTTTGAATGTTCGTTGACCACGCAAATAGTTCCTGATTATTTCAATCCCTCGTCTTCTTACATTTATTTTCTACGACTCTTTTTACACTAGATGATTCGATTTTTACGTCAATGAGTCGCAGATGAATTGAAAAAAAAATATTCTAGCATGTTGAATGATACTGCATCATCCTAATCGCGGAATGACAGATGTGTTATGAGGCTCTAGAATTGATAGATTGTAGAACATTAGAGCCACAGATACCCCCTTTCGGGTTTAAAACGATATTAAAAGTCTACTAAGCGACAGATTTTTGCATGAATCCATTTCTGACCTTATTTTGATACTATCTAGCAGATATAAAAGTTTCAAGCAAAAAATGGTGGTGCGATTCGAGTATTTAATCGTCATATTAGTACTTTTTACAAAGGAATATATAGGAAAAAATAATTGGGGTCTGATACCTATAAGCGCGCGCAGTGATATCACGTGTGTAACTAAATAGAGACCAGACGAGGGGAAAAGGAGAAAATATGATACACGTAGGATGAAAATATCATTTTCATGATACTGCTAGATGCCAATTCGTTGGTTATCAGGGCTGATCTGGCGAAAGTAAGGGGGGGGGGGGGGGGTTCGGGGCGAGCGAACATGTGCTTAAATTGGAAAGGAGGCCGAGGTAAGGACATAGTGTGATTTTTTTCATTACTGCGACATGCTTGCATTAGCTGTGTGTCATGCTGTTACTTTTACCATAAAAATGATCTCATCCAATAGCCAAGCATTTTCTGGCTCCACCCCCCCCCCCCCCCACAAAAAAAAAATATCGTCGAGGGGGGGGGTTCCGTTTTTCGATCTCCGCTCGTGGTTCACATGTACAGCTGAACTTTATTTGCTGGAATAATGTTTTTATATGACATCTCATGCGGTCTGCACTAAAAATATTATTGAAATCGCAAAAGAATAAGTTTTCTGATGTTTTAAACGTTAATTTTAATTTTTTTGTCGACACTCTAAGAGGGCCTAACGAAAATTCATATAAATTCGAAAACGGTACATATGCAGTTTTTAGCACCATAAATTATGAGAATTCAGCCATTTGAAAGAGTCACATTTCATTTTGTTTACATATCTGAAGAATTGCGGAAATAACAGGAATTTGAAATTAGCGTAATTGAAAATAATTCTTATCAACAACTTCATTCTGGGGACATCAATAGACTACCTGTAAAATGCTACTATTTGAATAATAATGAAAGTATTGAGCTGAAACTTGATAGATAACATCAAAAGATACCAAGGAAGGGTTCTGATGCAAAAGTTTGATTTTGAATTAAAATTTTTGAGAGTTTTAGATTACAGATCACAATTAATTTTGAATGTTCGTTGACCACGCAAATAGTTCCTGATTATTTCAATCCCTCGTCTTCTTACATTTATTTTCTACGACTCTTTTTACACTAGATGATTCGATTTTTACGTCAATGAGTCGCAGATGAATTGAAAAAAAAATATTCTAGCATGTTGAATGATACTGCATCATCCTAATCGCGGAATGACAGATGTGTTATGAGGCTCTAGAATTGATAGATTGTAGAACATTAGAGCCACAGATACCCCCTTTCGGGTTTAAAACGATATTAAAAGTCTACTAAGCGACAGATTTTTGCATGAATCCATTTCTGACCTTATTTTGATACTATCTAGCAGATATAAAAGTTTCAAGCAAAAAATGGTGGTGCGATTCGAGTATTTAATCGTCATATTAGTACTTTTTACAAAGGAATATATAGGAAAAAATAATTGGGGTCTGATACCTATAAGCGCGCGCAGTGATATCACGTGTGTAACTAAATAGAGACCAGACGAGGGGAAAAGGAGAAAATATGATACACGTAGGATGAAAATATCATTTTCATGATACTGCTAGATGCCAATTCGTTGGTTATCAGGGCTGATCTGGCGAAAGTAAGGGGGGGGGGGGGGGGGGGGGTTCGGGGCGAGCGAACATGTGCTTAAATTGGAAAGGAGGCCGAGGTAAGGACATAGTGTGATTTTTTTCATTACTGCGACATGCTTGCATTAGCTGTGTGTCATGCTGTTACTTTTACCATAAAAATGATCTCATCCAATAGCCAAGCATTTTCTGGCTCCACCCCCCCCCCCCCCCCCCCCCACAAAAAAAAAATATCGTCGAGGGGGGGGGGTTCCGTTTTTCGATCTCCGCTCGTGGTTCACATGTACAGCTGAACTTTATTTGCTGGAATAATGTTTTTATATGACATCTCATGCGGTCTGCACTAAAAATATTATTGAAATCGCAAAAGAATAAGTTTTCTGATGTTTTAAACGTTAATTTTAATTTTTTTGTCGACACTCTAAGAGGGCCTAACGAAAATTCATATAAATTCGAAAACGGTACATATGCAGTTTTTAGCACCATAAATTATGAGAATTCAGCCATTTGAAAGAGTCACATTTCATTTTGTTTACATATCTGAAGAATTGCGGAAATAACAGGAATTTGAAATTAGCGTAATTGAAAATAATTCTTATCAACAACTTCATTCTGGGGACATCAATAGACTACCTGTAAAATGCTACTATTTGAATAATAATGAAAGTATTGAGCTGAAACTTGATAGATAACATCAAAAGATACCAAGGAAGGGTTCTGATGCAAAAGTTTGATTTTGAATTAAAATTTTTGAGAGTTTTAGATTACAGATCACAATTAATTTTGAATGTTCGTTGACCACGCAAATAGTTCCTGATTATTTCAATCCCTCGTCTTCTTACATTTATTTTCTACGACTCTTTTTACACTAGATGATTCGATTTTTACGTCAATGAGTCGCAGATGAATTGAAAAAAAAATATTCTAGCATGTTGAATGATACTGCATCATCCTAATCGCGGAATGACAGATGTGTTATGAGGCTCTAGAATTGATAGATTGTAGAACATTAGAGCCACAGATACCCCCTTTCGGGTTTAAAACGATATTAAAAGTCTACTAAGCGACAGATTTTTGCATGAATCCATTTCTGACCTTATTTTGATACTATCTAGCAGATATAAAAGTTTCAAGCAAAAAATGGTGGTGCGATTCGAGTATTTAATCGTCATATTAGTACTTTTTACAAAGGAATATATAGGAAAAAATAATTGGGGTCTGATACCTATAAGCGCGCGCAGTGATATCACGTGTGTAACTAAATAGAGACCAGACGAGGGGAAAAGGAGAAAATATGATACACGTAGGATGAAAATATCATTTTCATGATACTGCTAGATGCCAATTCGTTGGTTATCAGGGCTGATCTGGCGAAAGTAAGGGGGGGGGGGGGGGGGGGGTTCGGGGCGAGCGAACATGTGCTTAAATTGGAAAGGAGGCCGAGGTAAGGACATAGTGTGATTTTTTTCATTACTGCGACATGCTTGCATTAGCTGTGTGTCATGCTGTTACTTTTACCATAAAAATGATCTCATCCAATAGCCAAGCATTTTCTGGCTCCACCCCCCCCCCCCCCCCCACAAAAAAAAAATATCGTCGAGGGGGGGGGTTCCGTTTTTTCGATCTCCGCTCGTGGTTCACATGTACAGCTGAACTTTATTTGCTGGAATAATGTTTTTATATGACATCTCATGCGGTCTGCACTAAAAATATTATTGAAATCGCAAAAGAATAAGTTTTCTGATGTTTTAAACGTTAATTTTAATTTTTTTGTCGACACTCTAAGAGGGCCTAACGAAAATTCATATAAATTCGAAAACGGTACATATGCAGTTTTTAGCACCATAAATTATGAGAATTCAGCCATTTGAAAGAGTCACATTTCATTTTGTTTACATATCTGAAGAATTGCGGAAATAACAGGAATTTGAAATTAGCGTAATTGAAAATAATTCTTATCAACAACTTCATTCTGGGGACATCAATAGACTACCTGTAAAATGCTACTATTTGAATAATAATGAAAGTATTGAGCTGAAACTTGATAGATAACATCAAAAGATACCAAGGAAGGGTTCTGATGCAAAAGTTTGATTTTGAATTAAAATTTTTGAGAGTTTTAGATTACAGATCACAATTAATTTTGAATGTTCGTTGACCACGCAAATAGTTCCTGATTATTTCAATCCCTCGTCTTCTTACATTTATTTTCTACGACTCTTTTTACACTAGATGATTCGATTTTTACGTCAATGAGTCGCAGATGAATTGAAAAAAAAATATTCTAGCATGTTGAATGATACTGCATCATCCTAATCGCGGAATGACAGATGTGTTATGAGGCTCTAGAATTGATAGATTGTAGAACATTAGAGCCACAGATACCCCCTTTCGGGTTTAAAACGATATTAAAAGTCTACTAAGCGACAGATTTTTGCATGAATCCATTTCTGACCTTATTTTGATACTATCTAGCAGATATAAAAGTTTCAAGCAAAAAATGGTGGTGCGATTCGAGTATTTAATCGTCATATTAGTACTTTTTACAAAGGAATATATAGGAAAAAATAATTGGGGTCTGATACCTACATCAGTTTAGCACGTGATCGTAAAGTTAACGTTTGAAATTAGAGTTATCTTCTCCTAGACGATTGGAAATATCCCATAAACAAAATAAATGAAAATTAATTAAAGATCAAAATACTCAATTTGCATAATTATTGTGGGGGAGAGGCCATATGGTTACAATAGGTGTTGAAAACTTTTGTATTTTACAAGGTTTGCCTTCGGCCCCGGTCAACCAATACCTGACAAGGTCTGTATAGTCACGAGTAGACCTCATCAAAAGTCAATAATTGTATACTATTGACTGATTAGAGAGGATATTATCATTATGTTGTTAACTACCATAGTAACCCCCCCCCCCCGATCATGCCCCGTAAAGTTAGAGTGGAAAAGTGTGATTGTTTAACTCGAATTCCAAAATATTATTTCATTATTTAAAGCTTATGTTTTTATCATCAATTTGTCTTTGAAGTCCGATCCATCAAAGAATACTTCTTAAACACCATTTCATAAGAAGAGCAATTTAAGAGGTCTACATATTACGTCAATTGACCCTTCCGATTGCGGGGAAAAAATGCAAAATTTCGTGACGTCACAATGCTTTTACCATGTGTTTACCTCGGACAAACAAGCTCCGAACCTCGGTCAAACATCGAAATTGCATTGTGACGTCATGGAATTTCTAAAATTTTTCCCGCGTTCGGAAGGGTCAATTTCTAATGTTGCAAAGAAAGTCATTGAAACAAAAACCAAATGCAAAGTTATTATCACCTCATATCAAAAAAAAATCATGTACCGAAACGTCTTTTACAATTTTCCATGCTCGAGATTACTTGTGTATTACGTGAAAATCAATCCGTCTCTCTGGTTTTTACCAGAAACCGGTGCACGCTTTTTAGACATGAACAGTGAATCGAAAACATTCACTGCGTTCCTACAAGTTGCCAAGAGGAAGCGTACAAAATGGCGGCATTACGATCAACTTCTCGTGAAAAGTAAACAGTGACAATTTCACGTATTTATGTCAAAATGTGATCCATCTATCTCTTGATTGGAGAACATGCAGCTCCAAACTATTTAACAAAGACACAAGTACTGGAGTCGGAACGGTTTCCAGACGATTTTGAGGGTTTTTCAGCGAAAACTCGTCCTCTGTCCTTTGATGAAAAAATGTTCAGATTTCTCTCAAATATGCAGTTCCCTTCCCACTGATACATATATCGAAAGAAAATGATGAATCTATATAGGAATATGGTTTCTAGACAGATTTCATTACCTTATATTTCACCAAAGGCACTTGTTTAGTGTCCCCTTCCTCTCTATTGTTGTGGGATTACGATCCTCCGATAGACCAGAGTGTTACTGGTCGAGCAGATATTTCCGAACTGAAGGTATTTCCGAACAATTCGCTAGTTCGGTTACTTGGAGATACTTTTTCACAATTTTGGTGATACAGATGTCTAGATATTCAGAAAAATAACCGACATGCAAAAGGAAATCTCAAAATAACTTTATTTAGTATATTTTTAGCGTATGTTTCTCCTGCTGTTTGTAACTTTCGTCTGTTTGGGAGCTGGGGAAAGTGACAATCTCAAAATAACTTTATTTAGTATATTTTTAGCGTATGTTTCTCCTGCTGTTTGTAACTTTCGTCTGTTTGGGAGCTGGGGAAACTGACGTCATTGTGTTAAGAACATATCTTGACCTAGTTTCGGAGTCATCTATTTTCAAAAAATCTATTCTTGTCAACAGATCGATGAAAACCTGCATTGAGAGGGGCCCAGAGCAGGGTAATCACGAAAAAGTGTATAAATTTATCATTGGAAATATGTAGGAAATAAACGTACCTCATCATGGTTCATTTATGATATATGTTGACATAGAATTCTTCAATAAGGATAAAAGGATAAAATAACAAGGTTTTGAAACAGTTGATTTTTATTTGACCCCAGGAAAGACTAAAATGCAAATCGTTCGAAATTCCTTTAGTAACTTGCGTAAAATTGCTGTTAGAGGGGGTATTAAAACGCCCTCAAATCAGTATTAATAGGTCAATTTTCAAAATTATTTTTACATAGGCATTTGTACAAAGGGTAAAGCATTATTTGTTCCGAGTTTCATGGTGATTGGACGTATAGGAGCCGATTTATTGACGAAAAACTGCAAAAATCGTTCGTAATTATCTGCTCGACCAGTAATTGTCTGGGCTATTGGGTTGACCCTTTAGCTCACTCGGTAACGCTCTGGCATTCCATGCCAACGATCCCGGTTCAATACCAGCTCGAAGCACTTTAATGGCGACGAGGTGAACAATGGCAGTGTGTGGGTCACACATAGCGGGGACACCACCGCCTCCTTCCAATAGGAGAAAAGAGTGAAGAAATTACGGGGTATACCACCGTCCTCCTCAAAAAAAAGAGGAAGAGTGTTGCGGGATTACGATCCTCCGATAGACCAGAGTGTTAAATGACTGGGCTTTCGGGTTGACCCTTTAGCTCACTCGGTATCGCTCTGGTATTCCACGCCAACGATCCCGTTTCAATACCGGCTCGGAGCACTTTACTATTATACCCCTTCCCTACACAAGGTGTCAGGATTTTTCATACTTTTTGTTTCGATCCAAAATCAGGGATCTTTTTGTACCGATTGGCGCAATCATTTGAACTGGTATGAAAAATTAGAATTTTGATATTTGTGTTCGGTCAATCTTCTTAAATATTCAAGCACACATTTTATGGCCGTATACTGGCTTGTTTCAAAGATTTGCATTCATTTCAGTTAGTTGAAATATTGTTGTGAAGTGCATAATATTAAATGTACGATATTAGCCAAGTATTTAGCTAAATGATACTTAGCTATCTATGAGCTGTATAACTTTAGAGGTACGGCAAACACGTCTGTACAATCCAAAGGTAACAATACAACTGAACTAATAATCACCTGGTTGTGATGTAGTACAGGTAAAAACTAAGACCCCGATCCCATTTAATTACACTACATTCCTCCCCATTTTAAAAGAACCCGAGCCTTACTAAATTAATTTAAAAAGCATCTTGTGGACACATGTCAGAACATCCGACTTGTGACCAACAAGAGTGTATTTAACCCTACATTAAAATTCTACAATAAAATTCTAAAAGAGGGAATCCAAATTAAAAAGGTAAAACTTGTCTCCCATAAAGATACAGAATTAGATATCTGAATATAAAAGTAACAGGCGATCACCACGCTAAATTGTTAAAATATAAACTTTCATATAATGATGACTAGATCACACAAAGACTCTGACATGACTTTAATTAATCACATACTTATCTCCCCCTTTTTTCTTTGAAAAAAAAAATTATACACAGTCGCTTTACTGTTTTACATATTTTGAAACAAAAATGAATGCAAATATGCCATATAGCGTTTTGCTCTAATGTTAAACTGTTGTACATTTAAAATAATAAAATCTCGAAAAAAAAATTTCCGAGTGAAGGACTGTATTTTTCAATTTTAAAAGATAACAGTTACTGACGCATCAGAACATCCGACGCACAGTCAACTTAATTCATAAAAGATAAGAATACAGTGAATTAGATTTTAAAAGCGATTTCGCCAACCACAAGGTCCCATTTATGAATTTTTTGTTGGCGAATTTGTGGGATAGGTCTCTCAGAAAAAAAGAAGGTTGGAGACTGACCTACATCTCCAACCTTTTCGTGTTTAAATGAGTTTGATCCCCATTGTCTTCGGCCACATGTAATAAGTGGTCAGTGTGATCAGTCAGGCGAGTGATTATTCGTGGCGTTTTATTCTTTACATCGTATTTAACGGCCAACTCAACTGTCGGCGGATCCATGTACCTTACATGTCTGGCTGTCTGTTTGTTCGTGTATCCCTCTAAAAAAGAACACACTGTGGCTGTGTGTCTGTCGCTTTCCGAGGTATCCGGATAACAGGTTTTTGTCATCTCTGTGACTCTATCGGTATAATCGTTTAGAGACTCTTCGGGATACTGTCGTAAATTATTGAGGTATTCTCCAATAACATTGGGAGGATTCATTCTCAAAGACTGATCACTCGTAGTCGTACTCGCTGATTTGTCATCAAGTTTCTCGGGAGGGGGACAAAGTTCAGCGCTTGTACAAACTGACGTGTCAAGGTTTTGACGATCGGATAAAACGTGTCGTAGCATTGATTCTTGAATAACAAATTTTTGTTTAAGATGGTTTAATTCGATGTCTTTAGTCTCAATCAAATCAAATAATTTTTCATTTTCATTTCTAAATTGTTCCCTTAAATTTTTTATATCGTTCTCAATTTCAAATCCGTGTGTTCTCAATTTTCTAATTTCATGTTCTTGATCGACAATCGTTTCATTCTGTCGGTCAGTTTTTCTTTCTAATGCAAGTATTCTTTCAGACATGATTTCTAATCTGATTTTATGTGATTCCTGTACAAAATGAGAGGCCATTTCTCTGCTACACATCTCCCTCCTCTTTTCAAAAATGAGCGACGATCAAATGAAAAAATAAATGAAAAGGGTACGTAATTTTGAACGATCTGATAGAATATAAAGAGAGAAGTTATAGGTGTGGTTGGTTATCGATCAGAACATCCGAATGATAACCGAGAGTGTTTCAAAATTGGTGCTATCAGAACATCCGAAAGCACCGTGTTTGTGTAAAAATTTGAAAGAAAGAAAAAAAAATATAAGTTAACTTGTTTACAAAATGTAATTTAGGTAATGTAACCAAAACTTGAAAAATCCTAAGTCGTACCCTTGATCAGATCAAAGTAGCAAAAGTTTTACCAAAAATGTACAAAAAAGGAAATGGTTTAAACAATAATAAGACTACCGAAAAAAAAAAAAAAAACGATATCAAGAAGTCGAAGTTTCCCGGTAGAATGCGACCGAGAACAAAGAAAATCGTGCCAGATTCAAAGTGACAAAAATACAAAAAAAATATCAATACAAAGTTATTAAACTGACAAATGCACTTCACTGACGTTCGCAAGACCCTGCTCGCAGCGCCAATGTTGCGAAGTGCATAATATAAATATACAATAATAGCCAAGTATTTAGCTAAATGATACTTAGCTATCTATGAGCTGTATAACTTTAGAGGTACGGCAAATACGTCTGTACAATCCAAAGGTAACAATACAACTGAACTAATAATCACCTGGTTGTGACGTAGTACAGGTAAAAACTAAGACCCCGATCCCATTTAATTACACTACAATATGCATATTTCAACTCATTTAAACATCGGTTTATCGGCACCTGTTTGCTTATATGAAAAGACATTGGTTTAATAAAAACAATTGTTTTATGCTGTAACCATTGTTACAGTAAACATGTATTAGAATTAGAAAAGTATATACGTCTGGTCATCTTAACTCCATACAACACCCTTGCATTGCGGACCTTTCACTTCATCACCTTCATGTCCAGGTGGATTGCAAGGAAGGCTGCAAGTTCCTCGAGATAAGCTGAGTTCCATTAGGGAGAATTATACAATGGTGCATCTGACTCATGAGCATCAGTTTGTCACGGGGAATGGCACAAAGACGGGCTAACTGCTCCTCGTTGAAACCACGCACTGCACCTGTTACTCCAAAGTAGGCGTTCGGGGATATTCTCAGCCATGCTTTGACGATTAATTCCCTACCCTTGAAGCAGTGAAGGTGAATCTTCTGGTCTCTTTTACAGTGCTCCTCCATGAGCATAATACAAAAGGGCGTCGGAAAGTGAAAAAACTTGCTGTTTTTTAAGTCTCACCTGAGGTTTCCAGGAGTGGATACCTGACATACATGTTATATAATGTGATACCTCATACATGTTATATATTGAGTGTTTATCGGTCAGGATAACCCTGATGGTAAAGAGTGACTGCCTCTGATAGCAGAAGCAATTCAGTTCAATTCTCTGTCCAGTAGATAATTATTTTTTCCTCTTCTAGCTATTATAAAATTAGCATCCTTAACCAGCATGACCTAAAGACTCCCTGTTTTGTTGTAAATAAAGAGTGTTTTATAGGGTCTACCAGAATTATATAGTCCAATAGACAAGTGTAAAAGGCAGACATACCATTAAAATCAGTCAATTTCTATCTTCTACATTGACACAAATTGTATCTTTATATACTAAAAAGAGGTGAAAATTTGCAAAAAATTCAAGTTGTCAAACAGGTGGTTTCAAAGCACATATTGAACATAAATAAATCATGCTAAACGCTTCCATTCTGCTTACAGATTGCCATAGCTAGATAGACTGATTCAGACATAAAGTTTGACAATGTGGGATTTGTCTTCGCCTTGGACGGCTCTTGACTGGGGACCCCTACGTAAGACCAAGGAGACGACATGTGGTCCGCTATGTCAGCATCCTCCATGCTGGGCAGCAAGGAATCGGGAGATCAAGGGAATCGAGACAAGAACTCCCCCGGCACCACCCCAGGAGGAGATAGAAACAGGTAGAAACTTATATGGTAGAATATATACATTTTGTATTTAGAGAAAGGAAGAAATTCACATACCATTAATGTGCTGATGAATAGATTATTATGGATAAGGCAATCGGAATACAGTCATGAATGTACATTTGTCACAGGTATAACTTTCAACGCAATAACTTATGTTCAAAGTAAATTTGCTTTTCAATTGAAATTGAAAAAAACCTATACTGTAACAATGTATTTGTATACCCCTGGTAATTCATTGCTAATTTCATATACATGAAGATAATTTAAATTTTGGGTGAATCTGATTTTTTTTTTAAATATTTTTGTTTTTATCTGCATATATATTAGTATA
The DNA here is from genome assembly GCA_028142955.1 of Pinctada fucata. Taxonomy (NCBI): domain Eukaryota; kingdom Metazoa; phylum Mollusca; class Bivalvia; order Pterioida; family Pteriidae; genus Pinctada; species Pinctada fucata. The sequence continues at coordinate 1,159,576 of AP027109.1, read as the reverse complement.
AAGTTTTATATTAATCATATCAACTGTATTAATATTTTGTCTTATACCAGATTTGCCGACTGTGAAGATATGTAACATGTTAGAGGAGTATGGGGATGACCCTTCTGACAGATTCCCTACAAAATATGACGGTAAACCCAAACACTCACGGAAAGCTTCTGTTGCCAGTAGAAAGGTGAACAATTCCAGGAATTCAGGGAACTCTGGGTAATTTGTTCTTCGCTTTCATTTTCCCATTGTTTGCCTTAAAAAGATGAATATACTTATAAAGAGGGGCAATTAGCCCCTTAAAAAGAACAATCTTATGTATATATCAAAGGAAAACATTAAGCATGTTAAGAGATTTAAAAAAAAAATTCAGTAAAACTAAGAAAAAAAAAAATGATTTGTTGTAATTCACAGCTCATAACCCTTTAAAACTTTTTCCTATTTCAAGAAACACAAGTTCTAAAATGCTGAAGAGATTGCTATGAAATATTAAGTGATATTTACATATTATACATGTATATGTAAAATAGATATTTGATAAAACTGTTTGAAAATAGAATTTTCATTTGGGTATGAATTTGAATACAGATCATAAGATAAGGTATAAAATCTGCCATGAAAAGTCAAAATTTCAAAATGAAAAATTTGAGATTTTTTTTCGGTAGAAATGACAATTAACTTGGTCCACATGGGAATCTGCTGTCAGATGGGATAATGAATTCAAAATAAGACCAACATTTGGATCAAAATAAGTTTTTTTTACACAGAAATCAACGGAAAACGGAAAAGTTTTTTTATACAACATCGTTCCCCCCCCCCATTCACTTTACAATGGCTTTTTCATTAATGAAGCAAGGGGGGAACAATGTCCCACAGGCAAAAAAGGAGGTATGGATGACTATTTTTAAATTTGTCTCTAGAGCGATAAAGTAGGTTATAATTGCCATTTTTTTCTTTTCATATCATGGAAAAATCTATTCAGAGTGTGTTCCGATGAAATATTTAGCCATTTGGAAGGAAATAGATGGAAAAACTGTCTACTTTTACAACATGTGTATTTCGTGCCAGAAAGCTCCATAAGTGGCAAAGAAGTACAAAATAAAACTGTTTTTCGGTTTCTGGATTGCAGAGTTTGCCAATTATATGGATATAATAACCTCAAAAATAATTTCTCTTGATCGATTTTGACATGAAAAGGTACAGAAGCATAATGAACATAAAAAATGTGGAAAACAATGCATTTTTTTGTGCATTTTTCGTTCAATATTCGACGTTTTTCATCATCTGTACCCCTACCTCTTCAACCTGACCCTACCTCTTCAACCCGTAATTAGAACATCTTTCACCAAATTTATTTAAATAAAATACCTACTAGGAATCTTATAATACTTTAGTTATATTTTTATCCTGACCAACTTTGATCTAAACTGGATTGACTGCGCACAAGAAATAATCAAGTGATTTCAGGGCTAAATCAAGCCCTTATCTTAACAGCTCCTTTGTAAATAGATATTAATGCATGTATTTACAGTTTGATTTGATGATTTTTCAGACTGAAGGTTCCCTCACCACCAGTACAAACACCGACCAGTGAGCAGACAAAGTCCAACAGTGCACCCCCAAAAAGATCCATACAGCTAGTAGAGGTCCAGGAGATGTTTGATGTCGATGACCTTAATAATACCTGGGATGATACCTTCTTACCAAAGAAATATTATGTATGGGTCCCAAATAATAAAAAGAAAAAGAAACGCTTGAAAAAGTAAGTGACCTGGTATGATTTTGCCCATTACAAAATCTATATCCTGGAAATGGAGAGTATTTGAAGTTTGAATGCTATAATGTTTATAAATTAAATGCTAAAAATTGAAAATAGTAAGCCAATACATTTTCATGTTACACGTCTGAATGTAGCAATTGTTGTACAAGTGATATGACTTATCTGAATGTAGTAATTGTTGTACGTGTGGAATGACATATCTGAATGTAGTAATTGTTGTACATGTGACATGACATATCTGAATGAATTAATTGTTGTACATGTGATATGACATATCTGAATGTAGTAATTGTACATGTGATATGACATATCTGAATGTAGTAATTGTTGTACATGTGATATGACATATCTGAATGTAGTAATTGTTGTACATGTGGTATGACATATCTGAATGTAGTAAATGTTGTACATGTGGTATGACATGTCTGAATGTAGTAATTGTTGTACATGTGGTATGACATATCTGAATGTAGTAATTGTTGTACATGTGGTATGACATATCTAAATGTAGTAATTTTTATACGCCCGTCATTTGACGGGACGTATTATGGTATGGCGAAGTCCGTCCGTCTGTCCGTCTGTCCGTCCGTCCGTCTGTCCGTCTGTCCGTCCGTCTATGGAACGCAATAACTTGGATACGCGTCAACGGATTTTTATGAAATTTATACATAGTGATCAGTCTGTGGAGAGGAAGCCGCCTTTCGATTTTCAGGTTCATCCAATTTGTCGTTACAGAGTTATGGGACTTAGATTTTTAAAATACAGTGAAAATATACTAAAATATTTAAAAATTATTTAAAAATCTATTTCTGGTCGAAATGTTTTGAAATTTGGTATACTTCAAGTAGAAAGGATGTTCTTTGACATATTTAACGGGTTTTTAATTTTTTGGTCGCATAACCGAGATATTGTATGTAATGGGAAGGGGGGGTGGGTTATATGCACATACATTTTAAGCTAAGGGCAAAATATAGGCGCATGGAACGCAATAACTTGAATATGCGTCAACGGATTTTCATGATATTCATACATTATGATTGGACTGTGGAGAGGAAGCCGCCTTTCGATTTTCAGGTTTATTCGATATGTCGTTACAGAGTTATGGGACTTAGATTTTTAAAATACAGTGAAAATATACTAAAATATTTAAAAATTATTTAAAAATCTATTTCTGGTCGAAATGTTTTGAAATTTTGTATACTTCATGTAGGAAGGATGTTCTTTGACATATGTAACGGGTTTTTAATTTTTTTGTCGCATAACCGAGATATTGTGTGTAATAGGAAGGGGGGAGGGGTGGGTTATATGCACATACATGTTAAGCTAAGGGCAAAATATAGGCGCATGGAACGCAATTACTTGAATATGCGTCAACGGATTTTCATGATATTCATACATTTTGATTGGACTGTGGAGAGGAAGCCGCCTTTCGATTTTCAGGTTCATTCCATATGTCGTTACAGAGTTATGGGACTTAGACATTTTAAAATACAGTGAAAATATACTAAAATAGTTAAAAATTATTTAAAAATCTATTTCTGGTCGAAATGTTTTGAAATTTTGTATACTTAAGGTAGAAAGGATGCTCTTTGACATATGTAACAGGTTTTTAATTTTTTGGTCGCATAAGCGAGATATTGTGTGTAATAGGAAGGGGGGGGGTTATATGCACATACATGTTAAGCTATTGGCAAAATATAGGCGCATGGAACGCAATAACTTGAATATGCGTCAACGGATTTTCATGATATTCATACATTTTGATTGGACTGTGGAGAGGAAGCAGCCTTTCGATTTTCAGGTTCATTCGATATGTCGTTACAGAGTTATGGGACTTAGATATTTTAAAATACAGTGAAAATATACTAAAATAGTTAAAAATTATTTAAAAATCTATTTCTGGTTGAAATGTTTTGAAATTTTGTATACTTCAAGTAGAAAGGATGTTCTTTCACATATGTAAGGGGTTCTTGAATTTTTTTCACATAATCCAGAAATTATGTGTAATGGGGGGGGGGGGGGGGGTTATATGCACATACATGTTAAGCTAAGGGCAAAATAAAGGTGCATGGAATGCAATAACTTGAATATGTGTCAACATTTTCATGATATTTGTACATTTTGATCAGACTTTGAAGAGGAAGCCGCCTTTCGATTTTAAGCTAGGTTCATCCAATTTGTCCTTATGGAGTTATGGGACTTAGATATTTTGGTGTTGTGAAAAAAATCCCAACGGGCGTATTTTGCTGCGTGAGCGTAGGCTTTATTGTACATGTGGTATGACATATCTGAATGTAGTAATTGTTGTACATGTGGTATGACATATCTGAATGTAGTAATTGTTGTACACGTGGAATGACATATCTGAATGTAGTAATTGTTGTACATGTGGTATGACATATCTGAATGTAGTAATTGTTGTACATGTGGTATGACATATCTGAATGTAGTAATTGTTGTACATGTGATATGACATATCTGAATGTAATTTTTGTTGTACACGTGGTATGACATATCTGAATGTAGTAATTGTACATGTGATATGACATATCTGAATGTAGTAATTGTACATGTGATATGACATATCTGAATGTTGTTACAGTAATTGTTGTACATGTGACATGACATATCTGAATGTAGTAATTGTTGTATATGTGATATGACATATCTGAATGTAATTTTTGTTGTACTTGTGGTATAACATATCTGAATGTAGTTACTGTTGTACATGTGATATGACATATCTGAATGTAATTTTTGTTGTACATTTGGTATAACATATCTGAATGTAGTTATTGTTGTACATGTGATATGACATATCTGAATGTAGTAATTGTTGTACATGTGACATGACATATCTGAATGTAGTAATTGTTGTACATGTGATATGACATATCTGAATGTAGTAATTGTTGTACATGTGATATGACATATCTGAATGTAGTAATTGTTGTACATGTGGTATGACATATCTGAATGTAGTTATTGTTGTACATGTGGTATGACATATCTGAATATAGTTATTGTTGTACATGTGATATGACATATCTGAATGTAGTAATTGTTGTACATGTGATATGACATATCTGAATGTAGTAATTGTTGTACATGTGACATGACATATCTGAATGTAGTAATTGTTGTACGTGTGATATGACATATCTGAATGTAGTAATTGTACATGTGGTATGACATATCTAAATGTAGTAATTGTTGTTCATGTGATATGACATGTCTGAATGTAGTAATTGTTGTACATGTGGTATGACATATCTGAATGTAGTAATTGTTATACATGTGGTATGACATATCTGAATGAAGTAATTGTTGTACATGTGACATGACATATCTGAATGAAGTAATTGTTGTACATGTGATATGACATATCTGAATGTAGTAATTGTACATGTGGTATGACATATCTGAATGTAGTAATTGTTGTACATGTGATATGACATATCTGAATGTAGTAATTGTTGTACATGTGGTATGACATATCTGAATGTAGTAGTTGTTGTACATGTGGTATGACATGTCTGAATGTAGTAATTGTTGTACATGTGGTATGACATATCTGAATGTAGTAATTGTTGTACATGTGATATGACATATCTGAATTTAGTTATTGTTGTACATGTGATATGACATATCTGAATGTAGTTATTGTTGTACATGTGATATGACATATCTGAATGTAGTTATTGTTGTACATGTGATATGACATATCTGAATGAAGTTATTGTTGTACATGTGATATGACATATCTGAATGTAGTAATTGTTGTACATGTGGTATGACATATCTGAATGTAGTAATTGTTGTACATGTGGTATGACATATCTGAATGTAGTAATTGTTGTACATGTGATATGACATATCTGAATGTAGTTATTGTTGTACATGTGGTATGACATATCTGAATGTAGTAATTGTTGTACATGTGATATGACATATCTGAATGCACATGTAGTAATTGTTGTACATGTGATCATGGTGATATGACATATCTGAATGTAGTACTTGTACATGTGGTATGAACATATTTCATTATCTGTAGGGAGGCAAGGCCTGATAAAATCTTGATGAAGGACCTGACAGAAGACATGATTCCCAGAGAATTTGAGCTGGATCAGGCACCAAGGGTGAGTTTCATATGAAGGTTCTACAAATCTTAAATCAAGGAAAGCTTTTACTGCTATATGGAAAAATAAAATGACTAAATTTAAGAGAAATGGAGAATCTAACCATGCTTTTGCTGGTTCCATGCCAATATGAGTTATCTTATTTTTGAATCAACATTTAGATAGAAAACCATGTTGTTTATTAGAACTTGACATATTTTTGTTTACACAATGCCATGTAATTGATAGCTGACACGTAGAGTAAGTAATTTGAGAAGTGTATAATGTGATGTGTTTGTTTGTGACAAAAAATGTGATAAAAGGTATCGTAAATCATTTAAGAATTGATTTGAGTTTTTATAAGTAACTTACATTTTGAGTTAAGTATTTGGTTTATTAAATGGTGAATTGGATGTTGAAATGATGGTTCTTGTGTGTTGAGAGCTTTTTCATTTTTGGGTAAGAAAATGAGTTAGATTCATGAAATTTCATTCAATATCTTTGTGACTCTGCTTTGTTATTTATCATAATTTGTAGATGATGCTAACTTGTATAAGTATTGATAAAGTGCCACATGAAGTAAGACATTGGAGCTATCAGTAAACATGTAATTTATAGATAAAAAGTACTATGGTGCTCATTTTGCAAGGCTAGATCAATTCTAATTAATATTTGTGATAGATTATTTACAAGCTGTATATAGAGAGCTATGAAGGGCAGGTAATCATGTATTTTCTGTACAATTACCTGGTTTTTCAGGTCTTTTGCATTTAAAATTTAAATTATTTCAGTTGTATGAAACAAAGCAAACAAAATAAATATTTTCTCTATGTGTGATATGATTGATTTCTGATATGAAAGACTTATTATAAGTTGATTAAAAAAAAAAAAGGAACATCTTCATTTCTTCTCTTTTTTGCATAATTTTTTTTTCAAAATAATGGAAGTTCGTCTCATTGCCTTTTCCAGAAAAGACTGATATAACTTTGCCTGATTTAATCATGTTAATGTCTTTACCAATTATTTTGAGGGTACTTCTATTGAACATTATAGCGCTTTTTATTATGGAGCAAATGAACTCAAATATTATATAATGTGACAAAGAGAAAAGATATTTTACAGATGTGATGGAATTAAAAATTATTTTGGTAATTTAAAAAATTCACAAAAAATAAATCCCAAGATATATAGTTTTATGTGTATATACTACTAAGCACTGCAAAAAAAACCCCAAATATAATAGCAGCAGGTATTGTAAAATCTATCCATATGTAAAAAGGATACCTCACTAAAATAATATATATTTTTGTCTTATTCAATATACAGTCATTTGAATGGCCAGTTTTGAAGGTATTGAGTTACATAAATAATTTCGATTCTCATATCTTTTATCTATATATACTTAACCTTTTTCTTTACTATTATATCCACTTCATTGAACTTTTTTCAAGTACTTGCATTTTTGATATATTTTAGATGAACTGTTTACTTCTTTGGAATGTAGGTGTTACTTCTGGCTTTTTTAGCTCACCTGAGCGAAGCTCAAGTGAGCTATTGTCATAGCGCGCCGTCCGTCGTCCGTCCATCGTCGTCGTCGTCGTCCGTCTGGCGTAAACTTTTAACATTTTCGACATCTCCTCTGCAACCGCTGCACAGAATTTCATGAAACTTTACGGGAAGGAAGTACTCAAGGTCCTCTACCAAGTTTGTGTTTTTCGTGCCGATTGGTCAACAAATATGGCCGCCGAGGGCTCTGATTGGCTGATACATTTTCGACATCTCCTCTTCAACCGCTGCACAGAATTTCATGAAACTTTACAGGAAGGAAGTACTCAAGGTCCTCTACCAAGTTTGTGTTTTTCGTGCCGATCGGTCAACAAATATGGCCGCCGAGGGCTCTGATTGGCTGACACATTTTCGACATCTCCTCTGCAACCGCTGCACAGAATTTCATGAAACTTTACAGGAAGGAAGTACTCAAGGTCCTCTACCAAGTTTGTGTTTTTCGTGCCGATCGGTCAACAAATATGGCCGCCGAGGGCTCTGATTGGCCGACACATTTTCGACATCTCCTCTGCAACCGCTGCACAGAATTTCATGAAACTTTACAGGAAGGAAGTACTCAAGGTCCTCTACCAAGTTTGTGTTTTTCCTGCCGATCGGTCAACAAATATGGCCGCCGAGGGCTCTGATTGGCTGACACATTTTCGACATCTCCTCTGCAACCATTGCACAGAATTTCAGGAAACCTTGCAGCAAGCAAGTACTCAAGGTCCTCTACCAAGTTTGTGTTTTTCGTGCCGATCTGTCAACAAATATGGCCGCCAAGGGCTCTGATTGGCTGATACATTTTCGACATCTCCTCTGCAACCGCTGCACAGAATTTCATGAAACTTTACAGGAAGGAAGTACTCAAGGTCCTCTACCAAGTTTGTGTTTTTCATGCCTATCGGTCAACAAATATGGCCACCGAGGGCCCTGATTGGCTGACACATTTTCGACATCTCCTCTGCAACCGCTGCACAGAATTTCATGAAACTTTACAGGAAGGAAGTACTCAAGGTCCTCTACCAAGTTTGTGTTTTTCGTACTGATCGGTCAACAAATATGGCCGCTGAGGGCTCTGATTGGCTGATGCATTTTCGACATCTCCTCTGCAACTGCTGCACAGAATTTCATGAAACTTTACAGGAAGGAAGTACTCAAGGTCCTCTACCAAGTTTGTGTTTTTCGTGCCGATCATTCGACAAATATGGACGCCGAGGGCTCTGATTGGCTGACACATTTTCGACATCTCCTCTGCAACCGCTGCACAGAATTTCATGAAACTTTACAGGAAGGAAGTACTCAAGGTCCTCTACCAAGTTTGTGTTTTTCGTGCCGATTGGTCAACAAATATGGCCGCCGAGGGCTCTGATTGGCTGATACATTTTCGACATCTCCTCTTCAACCGCTGCACAGAATTTCATGAAACTTTACAGGAAGGAAGTACTCAAGGTCCTCTACCAAGTTTGTGTTTTTCGTGCCGATCGGTCAACAAATATGGCCGCCGAGGGCTCTGATTGGCTGACACATTTTCGACATCTCCTCTGCAACCGCTGCACAGAATTTCATGAAACTTTACAGGAAGGAAGTACTCAAGGTCCTCTACCAAGTTTGTGTTTTTCGTGCCGATCGGTCAACAAATATGGCCGCCGAGGGCTCTGATTGGCCGACACATTTTCGACATCTCCTCTGCAACCGCTGCACAGAATTTCATGAAACTTTACAGGAAGGAAGTACTCAAGGTCCTCTACCAAGTTTGTGTTTTTCCTGCCGATCGGTCAACAAATATGGCCGCCGAGGGCTCTGATTGGCTGACACATTTTCGACATCTCCTCTGCAACCATTGCACAGAATTTCAGGAAACCTTGCAGCAAGCAAGTACTCAAGGTCCTCTACCAAGTTTGTGTTTTTCGTGCCGATCTGTCAACAAATATGGCCGCCAAGGGCTCTGATTGGCTGATACATTTTCGACATCTCCTCTGCAACCGCTGCACAGAATTTCATGAAACTTTACAGGAAGGAAGTACTCAAGGTCCTCTACCAAGTTTGTGTTTTTCATGCCTATCGGTCAACAAATATGGCCACCGAGGGCCCTGATTGGCTGACACATTTTCGACATCTCCTCTGCAACCGCTGCACAGAATTTCATGAAACTTTACAGGAAGGAAGTACTCAAGGTCCTCTACCAAGTTTGTGTTTTTCGTACTGATCGGTCAACAAATATGGCCGCTGAGGGCTCTGATTGGCTGATGCATTTTCGACATCTCCTCTGCAACTGCTGCACAGAATTTCATGAAACTTTACAGGAAGGAAGTACTCAAGGTCCTCTACCAAGTTTGTGTTTTTCGTGCCGATCATTCGACAAATATGGACGCCGAGGGCTCTGATTGGCTGACACATTTTCGACATCTCCTCTGCAACCGCTGCACAGAATTTCATGAAACTTTACAGGAAGGAAGTACTCAAGGTCCTCTACCAAGTTTGTGTTTTTCGTGCCGTTCGGTCAACAAATATGGCCGCCGAGGGCTCTGATTGGCTGACACATTTTCGACATCTCCTCTGCAACCGCTGCACAGAATTTCATGAAACTTTACAGGAAGGAAGTACTCAAGGTCCTCTACCAAGTTTGTGTTTTTCGTGCCGATCGGTCAACAAATATGGCTGCCGAGGGCTCTGATTGGCCAACACATTTTCGACATCTCCTCTGCAACCGCTGCACAGAATTTCATGAAACTTTACAGGAAGGAAGTACTCAAGGTCCTCTACCAAGTTTGTGTTTTTCATGCCTATCGGTCAACAAATATGGCCACCGAGGGCCCTGATTGGCTGACACATTTTCGACATCTCCTCTGCAACCGCTGCACAGAATTTCATGAAACTTTACAGGAAGGAAGTACTCAAGGTCCTCTACCAAGTTTGTGTTTTTCCTGCCGATCGGTCAACAAATATGGCCGCCGAGGGCTCTGATTGGCTGACACATTTTAGACATCTCCTCTGCAACCATTGCACAGAATTTCAGGAAACCTTGCAGCAAGCAAGTACCCAAGGTCCTCTACCAAGTTTGTGTTTTTCGTGCCGATCTGTCAACAAATATGGCCGCCAAGGGCTCTGATTGGCTGATACATTTTCGACATCTCCTCTGCAACCGCTGCACAGAATTTCATGAAACTTTACAGGAAGGAAGTACTCAAGGTCCTCTACCAAGTTTGTGTTTTTCATGCCTATCGGTCAACAAATATGGCCACCGAGGGCCCTGATTGGCTGACACATTTTCGACATCTCCTCTGCAACCGCTGCACAGAATTTCATGAAACTTTACAGGAAGGAAGTACTCAAGGTCCTCTACCAAGTTTGTGTTTTTCGTGCCGATCGGTCAACAAATATGGCCGCTGAGGGCTCTGATTGGCTGATGCATTTACGACATCTCCTCTGCAACTGCTGCACAGAATTTCATGAAACTTTACAGGAAGGAAGTACTCAAGGTCCTCTACCAAGTTTGTGTTTTTCGTGCCGATCATTCAACAAATATGGACGCCGAGGGCTCTGATTGGCTGACACATTTTCGACATCTCCTCTGCAACCGCTGCACAGAATTTCATGAAACTTTACAGGAAGGAAGCACTCAAGGTCCTCTACCAAGTTTGTGTTTTTCGTGCTGATCGGTCAACAAATATGGCCGCCGAGGGCTCTGATTGGCTGACACATTTTCGACATCTCCTCTTCAACCATTGCACAGAATTTCAGGGAACCTTGCAGCAAGCAAGTACTCAAGGTCCTCTGCCAAGTTTGTGTTTTTCTTGTCGATAGGTCAACAAATATGGCTGTCAAGGGCTTTGATTTGTAGAAGTATTTTTGTGACTTTTAACCCTTTGTCTGCAACTCAGGTGAGCGATGTGGCCCCCTTGGGCCTCTTGTTTTAAAGTCTTCTTTATCACAATTTCACTTATTTTGTGCTGTGGATATCCTCGTTTTTATGTCCTATTTATAGAAAATGAAAGTTAAACTTATTTTAGTATAAAGTATTTTAATTTTCTTCCCTTTTTTTTAGCCTGAACAATATTCAAATACTTACATGTAGTGTGATGAAATTATCCCTTCTTTCATTCCTCTCTTTCATCTCAACTAGTCATTTGTTGCAAAAGAAAAAATTCTGATAAAAATTCACATTTAATGTCCATCATTTTTACACTTTCTGAGAATAGTATAGTATCAACAGCAGTACTGCTTATAGATACAGCCAGCTAGTTTACCTATCTATACAAATTGTGGTGCTTCCATGATTTTATCGTCAAGGTCAAATGTATCAAGATCATTTTTTTCGAAAAAATAATTCAACAGAATTTAAAAACTGTAAAGGTGGATTTTGATTGATAAAGAAAATTCATTTTACATTTTAGAATTTGAAGTGGAGAGGAATTCATTGAATTTTTAGGCATTATCTTACTTACTATAGATGCTTTAAATTCAAATGAATCACCATTTTACATTTACATTTAAATTTTAGTACTCTAGCCTTAATATTTTTTTTCAATTTTTTTTTCTGATATTTCATATAAAGCATGATTAATTTATTATCTTTTTGCATGCAAATATATTAGTATATATGAGTTGTTATTTAGCATCCAGCTTTTTCCTTGCATGTGTCTATAAAGCAAGTATAAAGTGACTATAGCTATAAACTTACTTGGCGGTTTAACGAGGGGCGATAAATCGGGGGAGCAGTGTATAGCTATAAACTTTACTTGGATGAATTTGATATACATGTATTCAGACAATACCTCATAATTATAATAACTCACAATTTCTTAAAATGAAAATGCATCGTGACTGTCTCATTAAATGGATGTTGATTTTTGCATTTGAAATTAAAAAAAAAATGATTTTAGGTGATACTTAATTTGACTATTGTATTGCCATGATAATTCATATTTATACAGACAAATTTTCTGATATAATTTACCCTGCTATCTATGCAAAGAAAATTTACCAGTAATGTTTAATAAGATTATTGACAACTATATGATAGATGAGGAAGAGAGCATGTGTATCACCAGCATCTAGTCGATACAGGAGGAGTGCCTACTCCAAATCCTCCAGCATGAATATACATCCACATCCAAGGCCGTTTGGGGAGAGCTCCGGGTAAGTGCTACCTTAATCCTTCATGTGTCAGATTATTAACCCTATATAAGGCCGTTTGGGGAGAGCTCCGGGTAAGTGCTACCTTAATCCTTCATGTGTCAGATTATTAACCCTATATAAGGCCGTTTGGGGAGAGCTCCAGGTAAGTGCTACCTTAATCCTTCATGTGTCAGATTATCAACCCTATATAAGGCCGTTTGGGGAGAGCTCCAGGTAAGTGCTACCTTAATCCTTCATGTGTCAGATTATCAACCCTATATAAGGCCGTTTGGGGAGAGCTCCAGGTAAGTGCTACCTTAATCCTTCATGTGTCAGATTATTAACCCTATATAAGGCCGTTTGGGGAGAGCTCCGGGTAAGTGCTACCTTAATCCTTCATGTGTCAGATTATCAACCCTATATAAGGCCGTTTGGGGAGAGCTCCGGGTAAGTGCTACCTTAATCCTTCATGTGTCAGATTATTAACCCTATATAAGGCCGTTTAGGGAGAGCTCCAGGTAAGTGCTACCTTAATCCTTCATGTGTCAGATTATTAACCCTATATATGGCCGTTTGGGGAGAGCTCCAGGTAAGTGCTACCTTAATCATTCATGTGTCAGATTATTAACCCTATATAAGGCCGTTTGGGGAGAGCTCCAGGTAAGTGCTACCTTAATCCTTCATGTGTCAGATTATTAACCCTATATAATACCGTTTGGGGAGAGCTCCGGGTAAGTGCTACCTTAATCCTTCATGTGTCAGATTATTAACCCTATATAAGGCCGTTTGGGGAGAGCTCCAGGTAAGTGCTACCTTAATCCTTCATGTGTCAGATTATTAACCCTATATAATGCCGTTTGGGGAGAGCTCCAGGTAAGTGCTACCTTAATCCTTCATGTGTCAAATTATTAACCCTATATAAGGCCGTTTGGGGAGAGCTCCAGGTAAGTGCTACCTTAATCCTTCATGTGTCAGATTATTAACCCTATATAAGGCCGTTTGGGGAGAGCTCCAGGTAAGTGCTACCTTAATCCTTCATGTGTCAGATTATTAACCCTATATAAGGCTGTTTGGGGAGAGCTCCAGGTAAGTGCTACCTTAATCCTTCATGTGTCAGATTATTAACCCTATATAATGCCGTTTGGGGAGAGCTCCAGGTAAGTGCTACCTTAATCCTTCATGTGTCAGATTATTAACCCTATATAAGGCCGTTTGGGGAGAGCTCCAGGTAAGTGCTACCTTAATCCTTCATGTGTCAGATTATTAACCCTATATAAGGCCGTTTGGGGAGAGCTCCAGGTAAGTGCTACCTTAATCCTTCATGTGTCAGATTATTAACCCTATATAAGGCTGTTTGGGGAGAGCTCCAGGTAAGTGCTACCTTAATCCTTCATGTGTCAGATTATTAACCCTATATAATGCGGTTTGGGGAGAGCTCCGGGTAAGTGCTACCTTAATCCTTCATGTGTCAGATTATTAACCCTATATAAGGCCGTTTGGGGAGAGCTCCGGGTAAGTCCTATCTTAATCCTTCATGTGTCAGATTATTAACCCTATATAAGGCCGTTCGGGAAGAGCTCCGGGTAAGTGCTACCTTAATCCTTCATGTGTCAGATTATTAACCCTATATAAGGCCGTTCGGGAAGAGCTCCGGGTAAGTGCTACCTTAATCCTTCATGTGTCAGATTATTAACCCTATATATGGCCGTTTGGGGAGAGCTCCAGGTAAGTGCTACCTTAATCATTCATGTGTCAGATTATTAACCCTATATAATGCGGTTTGGGGAGAGCTCCGGGTAAGTGCTACCTTAATCCTTCATGTGTCAGATTATTAACCCTATATAAGGCCGTTTGGGGAGAGCTCCGGGTAAGTCCTATCTTAATCCTTCATGTGTCAGATTATAAACCCTATATAAGGCCGTTTGGGGAGAGCTCCAGGTAAGTGCTACCTTAATCCTTCATGTGTCAGATTATCAACCCTATATAAGGCCGTTTGGGGAGAGCTCCAGGTAAGTGCTACCTTAATCCTTCATGTGTCAGATTATTAACCCTATATATGGCCGTTTGGGGAGAGCTCCAGGTAAGTGCTACCTTAATCATTCATGTGTCAGATTATTAACCCTATATAAGGCCGTTTGGGGAGAGCTCCAGGTAAGTGCTACCTTAATCCTTCATGTGTCAGATTATTAACCCTATATAATGCCGTTTGGGGAGAGCTCCGGGTAAGTGCTACCTTAATCCTTCATGTGTCAGATTATTAACCCTATATAAGGCCGTTTGGGGAGAGCTCCAGGTAAGTGCTACCTTAATCCTTCATGTGTCAGATTATTAACCCTATATAATGCCGTTTGGGGAGAGCTCCAGGTAAGTGCTACCTTAATCCTTCATGTGTCAGATTATTAACCCTATATAAGGCCGTTTGGGGAGAGCTCCAGGTAAGTGCTACCTTAATCCTTCATGTGTCAGATTATTAACCCTATATAAGGCCGTTTGGGGAGAGCTCCAGGTAAGTGCTACCTTAATCCTTCATGTGTCAGATTATTAACCCTATATAAGGCTGTTTGGGGAGAGCTCCAGGTAAGTGCTACCTTAATCCTTCATGTGTCAGATTATTAACCCTATATAAGGCCGTTTGGGGAGAGCTCCGGGTAAGTGCTACCTTAATCCTTCATGTGTCAGATTATTAACCCTATATAAGGCCGTTTGGGGAGAGCTCCAGGTAAGTGCTACCTTAATCCTTCATGTGTCAGATTATTAACCCTATATAATGCGGTTTGGGGAGAGCTCCGGGTAAGTGCTACCTTTATCCTTCATGTGTCAGATTATTAACCCTATATAAGGCCGTTTGGGGAGAGCTCCAGGTAAGTGCTACCTTAATCCTTCATGTGTCAGATTATCAACCCTATATAAGGCCGTTTGGGGAGAGCTCCAGGTAAGTGCTACCTTAATCCTTCATGTGTCAGATTATTAACCCTATATATGGCCGTTTGGGGAGAGCTCCAGGTAAGTGCTACCTTAATCATTCATGTGTCAGATTATTAACCCTATATAAGGCCGTTTGGGGAGAGCTCCAGGTAAGTGCTACCTTAATCCTTCATGTGTCAGATTATTAACCCTATATAATGCCGTTTGGGGAGAGCTCCGGGTAAGTGCTACCTTAATCCTTCATGTGTCAGATTATTAACCCTATATAAGGCCGTTTGGGGAGAGCTCCAGGTAAGTGCTACCTTAATCCTTCATGTGTCAGATTATTAACCCTATATAATGCCGTTTGGGGAGAGCTCCAGGTAAGTGCTACCTTAATCCTTCATGTGTCAGATTATTAACCCTATATAAGGCCGTTTGGGGAGAGCTCCAGGTAAGTGCTACCTTAATCCTTCATGTGTCAGATTATTAACCCTATATAAGGCCGTTTGGGGAGAGCTCCAGGTAAGTGCTACCTTAATCCTTCATGTGTCAGATTATTAACCCTATATAAGGCTGTTTGGGGAGAGCTCCAGGTAAGTGCTACCTTAATCCTTCATGTGTCAGATTATTAACCCTATATAAGGCCGTTTGGGGAGAGCTCCGGGTAAGTGCTACCTTAATCCTTCATGTGTCAGATTATTAACCCTATATAAGGCCGTTTGGGGAGAGCTCCAGGTAAGTGCTACCTTAATCCTTCATGTGTCAGATTATTAACCCTATATAATGCGGTTTGGGGAGAGCTCCGGGTAAGTGCTACCTTTATCCTTCATGTGTCAGATTATTAACCCTATATAAGGCCGTTTGGGGAGAGCTCCAGGTAAGTGCTACCTTAATCCTTCATGTGTCAGATTATTAACCCTATATAATGTGGTTTGGGGAGAGCTCCGGGTAAGTGCTACCTTAATCCTTCATGTGTCAGATTATTAACCCTATATAAGGCCGTTTGGGGAGAGCTCCGGGTAAGTCCTATCTTAATCCTTCATGTGTCAGATTATTAACCCTATATAAGGCCGTTCGGGAAGAGCTCCGGGTAAGTGCTACCTTAATCCTTCATGTGTCAGATTATTAACCCTATATAAGGCCGTTCGGGAAGAGCTCCGGGTAAGTGCTACCTTAATCCTTCATGTGTCAGATTATTAACCCTATGTAAGGCCGTTTGGGGAGAGCTCCGGGTAAGTCCTATCTTAATCCTTCATGTGTCAGATTATTAACCCTGTATAAGGCCATTATCAGCCTGATTTGGGGCGATATTCGGACCCATTCCCAGTGCAAAATTGCATCTTTTTTCCCAATTTATTGACTATTTTTTCCCCGTGGAAAATTTGAAAAATGTGGTTTAAAAATGTTTAATTTCAAGTAAAAAGGTCTCCAAATCTATCAACATGATCAATATATTTCACAATTTTTGAGAAAATGCGGAAAATTTTTCCAATTTTAAAGGCCCTGGCCCAAGTCTCAAAAGTGGATGAAAGAGCCCTGGTGGAAATTAAGAAATTAATTCAGACTTACCTATAGCATGTATAGGTTTGAGTTTGATTGGGATACTGTTGGGTCAGCTTTAACACCAAGAGATAACATCATGAGATCCTCTTTGTTAGCAGAGCCAGCAAAACAGATTATTTTCACCTCAAAATCAGCATTTATTGGTCGCAAATACAACATCAGAAACTTTCTTATCCCATGTTTATGCAATCTCTATTTTTGTGAGTAAAGAAAAAAAATTGATGTTAGCAAAAAGTACATTCTGGTTTTACTGCCACAACTTGTACCAATGAAATTGAATGTTATTATGATAATGTATGATAACGAATCATTTCATAATAATTTGTGTTTTAATTGTAGCCTAGATGAGCTGTTAGAACTACCTCGGGAAATTCTTGTTCAGGTTCTTGATCATGCCAAACAGAGGTAAGAACAAGACAATATAACTGTCTCTGTGACTGAGTAATACTATATTTAATAGGAAATTATTTTTTTCTTGTGTATGTTTATGGCTTTTACACTATGGTTGGTCCACACAGCAATTCCTGGAAAGGTTTCATATGGATAAGTCAGAGTGTAAAAGCTTAGTGTACACTCAAGAAGATGTCACATAGAATAAGCTTCCAAAATGGCTTCTCAGTGAAAAAAATTTTGTTCTATATGAAAAATTCAAATAGATTCATTTAGTATATATCATGATAGCATGAACAATTCAGTAATTACTGGTATACAAATTAATTATCCAAATTAAAGTATTAGAATGCAGTTAAATGTAAGAAATAGAACATAGATTTCATTATTTTCTTCATCCAAATTTTTGAAGAAAAAAAATTCTCATTAATATCGCTACTATTGATTCCAATGTACATGTTATATACTGTAAATTGGTTTTTATTTGTCAAGTACCAATTTTCGTCATTTTCGTCAATGCCTTCCTCAATAGAATTACGTACTGATGAATGTAAATACAAAATATACTGTAGTATGGAAAAGAGAAGGTTTAATTTATTATTTTTACGTAATCTCTATACATAGGATATGTGGAGGTAAAGGATAGAAATAATAGATATTTCATAAAGAGGATGCGAAGACTTGAAAAAAAAATGCAGCTTGTACTCATGAAAACTAAATACATTATAGAAATAAAGTTGTATATAATGTACTTCTAATTACCCAAATTAAGATATGTTATCACAACAGGCCAGGTGATACATATGACCCTCCCAATTGTATAATTACCGATATTTGTTTAACAAACAATGGCAAACACACAACCAATCTAAATGTTTAAAAGTGTTTGCTTGTTAACTGAACAGATGAATTCATATTTTAGGAATCGTTGGATGAAAATTTTACGTAGGGACAAAATGATTATCGCCTTTTCTAATGAATTGACGAAAATTGGTTTTGACAAAAATATACTATTAATTAACAACTTTAAAATTTTCAACCTTTCTTCATATGCAGTGATTTCCAGTCAAGTCAAAAACTTCATGAACTGATTCAGAGGTTTGTACCGGAAGGTATAGAAAGAGAAAACACAAATCTTACGGCAACAAGTGCTGATCTTTTACAACAGAAAAAGATGAACATTTACGAGGGCAAAGAAAGAAAATTACGTGAATCTCACCTCCTGGAGACAAAGCCTGTGTATTACCTTGATGAGGATGGAGTGGAACAGGAAGTTCTACCCGACGAAGAAACAGAGGGATTGAAGGATCGCAGATTGATAGATAGCGACTATGGATCGTTACGAGATCTGTACGGACTGAGTGGTACAAGGGAATTTCCCCGGCTGAAGAAACCATTGCCACCCATACAAGGTATTTGGACAACCTTTAATTCAACAGAGCTGCAATTGATAGATTGCCTGATATCTGACATCACACTTGTTGGTGTTCCTTTGTATTGTGACGTCATTATGTACAAGTCCGCCAACAGGTGCCGTTTTGGATATTCTGCAACCCTCTGTTTCATCTGCGCTCCTATTTTTATGTGCGAAGTGCAGTTGAGTGAGCAGGCATTTCCTTTACGGACCATAAGTTCAATATATGTTAGGTGTTTTTACAATGAAACTTCATACACTGACTCACAGTATTAATTTTTGGATCGAAAGTCATGGTCACAGAACTTTAATGATTGAATATTTTTTTGGATGCTAACAGAGCATGTATTGATGTTGCACCTTCCATTGTGAAACTTGCTAGGAATGTTTCCCTCCAGTCATGAATGTACCGTATTAATTTTGGGGTCAAAAGGTCTAAGGTCAAGGTCACAGGACTTCATTGTTTTAAAATACTCTCTGGATCATAATGGAGTGTTCATTGCACTAATCATCATGAAACTTGCCAGAGATAGTCCCTATGATTCAAGGGCAGTATTAATTTTAGTGTCAAAGGTCAAGGTCTACATGACCTCGTTGATTGGAAATGGTTTGTGAATCATTATTAACTACATGTAAAATCAACCATAGACTGAAAAGGACTCTCATCTGTCTTAAAATTGTGTAGCAAGACATTATTCATAGTAAGCTAGTTTTGCAACTTGGCACATTTATGGCATCTGTGATGCTTCTTTAAAGCTTGTTGTATACATCAACAATTATAACTATTGCTCCCATAGATATATCTAGTTTTAGAAAAAAAGAATGAGTATTGAATCCATGATACCAAAATGTTTTATCCTCTCTTGAAACATAGTTTGAAATACCTGTAAAGTAAAAATAAAAGCATTTAGAGCCAATACACTTATGACAAATAGCAGATAATCTGTAAGCTGATTATGTATAGGCTGTAAATGTATGTGCACTGATGACAAAGTCTACAAAATTGCCAGGAATTTGTGATAATTTTAATTGATGGCCTGTAGATATCTCATAAATATGATTTTGATCATTTTATGAAGATTGATAAATTTTTTTTAGATCTATCATGATTGTTTGTAGGTGAACAGCCGCCCCCGAAGTTACCGTCTATATCACTGGGATTACCAGAATTACCGAGTGGAGTTAAACATACTAAGGCATTTACTTATACACGGAGGAACTACAGAAATTATGATTTCACACTAGGTAACATGATGCTCATGATACATGTGATATATATTTTTCTTTTACTTTTTGTAAGATGTATGGCTGGAATTTATTAACACAACATTTTACTTCTCATCATTAATGTTTTAATTCTCAAAATATTCATGTGATTTTAATTTTTTTCTTGAGAAATTGATTTTCTTTTCCTTGATTTTCTTCATTTAATTCAATGTAATTTGTTTCTTCCACTAACATATTTTGAATGATTAACATGTATTTAACCTGATATCCTTTAATGTACATGTATAATTTGTTTACGTAAAAGATACGAAGGAAAACGGTATTAAATTTAATCTCTGACCTTTTCTCAATTTTATTCCCAGCAAATGCATGCACCTACATGTAGCATGATGTGCAAATTCAGAATTTATTATTGAATGTATGTACATGTAGATTTGTAACTTTATTATTGAATGTATACATGTAGATTCATGTTACATGTATATTGTGGATGATGAGATCCCCACATGATGATATTGATGTATCAATACAATCTGCCCACACAGTTTAGGCTTATTGCCATTTCGTCATTGCTGCAAGATTGAGCCTCAATGTCAACCATTTGTTTGCAATTACCATAGACAATTTCAGAACCACCTTTCTCTTTCTATACATTTCAATCAAGCTTCAAATTTACACATGATTACTACATGCTCATATATGAGTATGAATTTCCTATTCAGACTTTTGCAGTCCAAGAGAATACTGAAAACAGTAATATTACTAAAAACAATAATATAACTTAAATTGGAGTTATCTTTCTTGGAAATTTATCTCTTTATATTACTGTAAGCAGTAATACTATTTAGATAGTCAGTTCGCTCTTATACCAGTGGATTCGGGGAGAAATGAGGGTGATTAGGTGTTGTATCTCATTCAAATATATAATGAAAAATTATTTAAAACATCACGAAAATTTTTTCCTCAACATGTTTGAAGAAATTGTGATATCAGAAAGAAGAAAAAGTGAAAAATAGGTTCCAGATGGACATTATTTTCACTTTTCAGTAGAAAAATTGGTACATAATTATTGAATTTGTTGTTGAATGAAAGAATTGAGTGATAAAAGCTAAGCTTGTAGCTTAAAAATGTTGCTTTGTCTATATTACAGAAAGATGTAATATAAGGTGGCAACATTACTGTTTTCAATAATATCAGGGATTATTGTTAACAGTAATATTACAGTTTTAAGTAATATTACTATTTCTAGTATTCTCCTGGACTGTTTTGGACATTCAAATTTCTCATTTGGGAAGGTATCTGATATACAATTCAGGGTAACTATGCTATACATACATTATTTCTATTGAAATTTCAAAACATTGCTATATGTTTATACATCATATACATCCCAATTAATAGTTCATATAGAACAAAAATCAGAATTGTTCTTGCTCAATCCATCTGTCTCTATAATCTACTGAGGAATGAAAGGAAACCTAGACTCTGTTGGCAGTTTTGTGTCACTTCATTGTCATGATAATCTTTTCATATTGTTTATAAAAGTTATAAGTTATTTCATGAAAATGTACATCATATTGTATTATTATGATATATCCTGTCAGCAGAATGTTAGATAATCCCTTTTAATCCCCATTGCATGTAGTTTGGTGTCAAATAGAGTTTTTGTCTAAATTCTTTACTTAAACCTAGCATGATACACCAGTCCTGTTCATCAAATGATAAAGTTATGTTCATTGATATGTATAAAAGATGAAAAAAGGTGATGTTGGACAAAAGAAACTTTTTGTCATTTGGTCCTTTTGTAGATCTTTAAACACTACATTTATCATTGAATTTCTATTTTTTACCTCTCTATATGTTAGTTTACAATGGTATGTTAGAAACCAATGCACCATTTCTCATGTTTCTGAATTACATTTTACGATGTACTTAGGCCAAATTCAAAGATTAACTTTATTACATATTATATACATTCTGAATCTCTTAGCAACTTAGTTGATAAACAATTTTCACTAAAATTAATGTGTCTGAATTGGCTCAGATTTTAGTGCAAGAGTCTCCAATTTAAGAATAGAATTTCAAACAAGTGCAAAATGTTACAATATCGTAAATTACATAGCAATGTGATATTAAAAGATACACATTAATAGGAAAGGCTAATTTTAAAAAATAAAAATGAACCAAAGATGCATTTTGAGTGAGATGTAAAGAATACAGTATATTAACAGTCACATTTGTATTGTAGGTCCTGTTCCTACACCTCCCACCAGTGCCCGTACGTCAGAGGCCGGTGGATCAGACCATGGTACCACGATACATGTAAATATACCCTCCGCTAACTCACAGGAACCAATCAGACAGGCCACTCAACCTGCCGACGGAAAGAAACAGAAACCAATGGTGAGTATATGTCATTAATATATCAAATCTGAGGTATGATATTTATATTTAGTATGATATGATGATTTTTCTTCACAATGTAGAGTAGGGCAGAGTTGTCCCATAATTTCACCTGACAGTGTATTTTCTCATTGAGGCTCTTAAAAAATTATGGGAATTATTAAAGATAATCTTATTTACATGTACCTAATGGTATTGACAATTCTTCATTGGATTGAAATCTTTTCATTTTCCCTCTTTTTGTTACAAGTAAAGAACAGATTGATATTGTAGAAATAGCTAGTAGGAAAAGACATGTTCCTCAGAATTATAAACATTCCTATAATCTCTTGTAATAACATTTATTTCCTGGGTAGAATGGAGAAATTGAGAAATTTCAGCAACATCCAGAAGTTAGCGACCTAGCTGTAAGTGTTTTAAGGTGGCTTGACAAAGAGTGTGGCTCAAGGGAAATCATTCTTTATTTTGGTCATGATTTGTGAAAAGGAAAAGACATACAAGAGTTATCTTACTTTATATATATTTGATGTAAAACTAGATTAGAAGATTTATCATCTGAATATGTAGACTGTAGTCATTGTGTGATTGTGGTATGAAGGAATTGACATAGCAAAAGGCAAATATGATATCCATGTGCTTATATATTGTAATGTTTAAATGGTAACTTAAAATATATTTCAGAAAGAAGTTCATCTAGTTTATCACTCAAATAATAGATTAAAGAAAATAGGTTGTCCCTGATAATTAAATCTTGATTCATTTTGATGATCAACATACCTTTTACGCTACTGTGATCTTAAAAAACATAACAGATGCGAGGGTTGTCCGAAAAGTTTGCGGACTGATCCGTCTTTTAAAACTGTTACTGAAACTGGTATCAAATAACTTATTTACCATTTTACTATTAATTAGGCACATTCATTACTCGATTGGTACATAAAAAAATATTAATTTATTAACTTTGAATATATTAAGGTGGGGTTCATTGAGCACTGTCATTAAATAATAAATGCCACTCATAGTACTTATATTTTGTTCTTAGAAATCAAACATAAGATTCCAGATTGAACATTGCTATATGATTAGGTTCCTTTGATACCCAATGTCACAGTCCAAGAGAATACTAAAAATAGTAATATTACTTAGAACTGTAATATAACTGTTAACAATAATCCCTGATATTATTGAAAACAGTAATTATACCTCCTTATATTACCTCTTTCTGTAATATAGACAAAGCAGAGTTTTAAAGCTGCAAGCACAGCTTTTATCATACAATTCTTTCATTCAACAACAAATTCATTAAACATGAACAAATTTTTATACTGAAAAGTGAAAATAATGTCCATTGGGAACCTATTTTTCACCTTCTCTTCTTTCTAATATAACATTTTCTTCAAATATATTGAGGAAAAAATTTTCCTGATGTTTTAAACAATTTTTCAGTGTACATTTTGATGAGATGCAACTCCTAATCACCCTCATTTCTCCCCGAATCCACTGGTATAAGAGCGAACTGACAATCTAAATAGTATTACTGCTTTCAGTAATATAAAGAGATAAATTTCCAAGAAAGATAACTCCAATTTAAGTTATATTATTATTTTATGTAATATTACTGTTTTCAGTATTCTCTTGGACTGTGTCAGTTCATACAGTATTGGTCTCGATATATTCTATAAGTATGGAGAAACAAGATAAAATGTAAAGGCAGCATGTCCAATTTTTCATTGAAAAACGTGACGTCAAGCGTACGGACGGAGCAACGCACAAAGAGATAACTTCATTATGACTTAATTAAGAAAGACAACTATAAAGACAATAAATATGTTTGATATGTGTATGACTTACTTCTGGAACACGAAAACCTTATTACAAATTGTGCAGACGATATTCGGAATGTTAAAACAACTCTTAGGATTAGAAAAGCAGAAGAAATACATGCACTTTTACTTTGTGATAAAGAAATGAAGGTGCAAATGATGGTAGTAAAACTTTACTTCATCAAACCGACTGCAAGGGGATAGCATCAATCTGTAATCATGACAAATCTTAAACATATAAAGAACATAACCGAAGCTTTTGAAATAAGTTAGTTTTTCACCAATGGTCCCGCGGAATGTACGTGTCAGATATATAACTATTATCTTTCAACAAATACGCCGTTTACGTTATTGTATCGTCAAGGTTGTACGTTATTGTATCGTCAAGGTTGTACGTTATTGTATCGTCAAGGTTGCTCCGTGTGGCACTACCTCCTTGCATTCTTAACTCTGTATAATTGCTTCCTCGTTTAAAATGAATATGATTTTTGGTGAAAAGTCTTCTTTTTGCATCTATTAAACGTATTATGTCTGAATTTGATATTTTCTTTATCCTGAAGTGAGTAATGGACCTAGCTTGTCCTCGACTTTCCAGACAACCCTCATACTATGTTATGCTCATATATAATACTAATATATCCAATACATAACCTTAACTTCTAACCTTTTCATAATCCTTTACAGTTGCAGGTCCAAAAACAAATTCTGTTGCAGATTTGGCAACAAATTCACATATCTACTAGAGTATCCAAATCTAATTCATGTGCAGTAAGAATCATTCTTTATTCTTTTATGGCTTCTATTCGGATGGTGATAGAGATAATTTCTATTGGGTAATAGAAGCACCAGTAGGGATCATGAAACAGGCCAGATTACAAAGCTGTGCATGCAGTCAAAATAATCTGATATGTTTAAAGTAAGGCTCAAGGGTCAAAATGATAGTAGTTATAATTGTCATGGAATTCAACAAAGTTTTTTTGAAAGTTACAGAATTTTTCATTCATTTGTGTAGAGCTAGCATCCATTTGGTTTAGAATAGAGTTCAAGTAAAAAAAAATGATTTTGTGTTTTGTTTTATGGGTTTTTTTTCTGAATGGAAATTGATTAGCGAGTGGAAGTCTAAACATGTTGATTCATCAATCCAGTTTTTTACCAAACATTTTGATGTAAATTGTCAAAATAATATTCTATGAAAAACCACAGAATTGTCAGTATTATTGCAAAATTAGTTTAAAAATCCAGGAAAATAATCAGGCCATTGTCAGTCACTAGTGATGGTGTAAACTTGTAATCTGGCTACAATATCATCATCATTTCTTGCTTTCAGAGCTTTCTCACTATCACCTGATTGTCTGTAAAGCAGCCGTCCATGCTATTTGTCTGTTTTGGTTATTATTCATAAATTTATCAAAGTTTTCAATCATACATTTTTACAATAGCAGCAAGCATCTATAGTGTATTCCTGCAAGCCAAATGTTCATTTCAGTTTGTAGTTCACATTTTTGAAATGTGTTCATTCTGTTATGTTCATACTCAGTTTTTGAAATATAAAGATTATGAAAACTAATTATGAATCCATCAAGAGAGTTGTTATTTTTTTATAATTAAAATCATTTTGTAAACTGGAATTTTTGAAACAGCCAACTATCTCTAAAACTCAGTAAATAGAACTCAATTGTGTAATGTAGAGAGATAAACACTTAATTATAAAAGGCCTGTTTCCCTCAATATTTTACTGTATTACACATTTAATTAAAAAATGAAATATGGGATACAGATTTGAGGGAGAAAAAAAAGAAACATAGATCTATAAAGTCTACAAAATGTATTGATATTTTACTATTGAAACAAGGAATATCAATACATGCATAAACTGGTGTATGGAGTCACTTTTATTCAAATTTAAATGCAATATGAAAGTACACTTTGGTTTTAATTATAACATTTTTCAATTTTCCATGTGGAGGAAATATAGATAAGAATCCCAAGTTTGGTTTCTTTACCTATAAATACTAACATTATCATTTTGAGGTAAACAGTTCTGTTATAATATTGCAGTAGAAAGTCATTAAACATGCACTAGTTTTAAAAGGATGTCACATGAAAATAGAACTGGGTGCACTTTCTGCAATGGTGTCAGGATTTCCTTTTTCAGATATGATTTTAAGGTTTCATTACAATATTTCTGTATTCAAACAGAATATATGAATATAAAAAACCACCATGAAGATAATTGAATACATTTTAAAATTGGTAGAATCAGGTTAAATGTTTTATTTATTTGGAAAATGCTTATTTTAGAAATTTAAGGGCAAGTTTTCAAAAAAAAAATTAAGAAATAATTATTAGCTTCATGTAGCAGTCATTTCTTATGTTTTACATTTTAAGGTATACAAATTATTCAGAGCATTAAGTGAAATTGCAAATATTTATGTTTTCAAAATGCATTTAAGAAAATATCGACAGCATGTATAAAATACTAGTATCATTTAGAGTATCTTTATAAGTATCCTCCTACCATTTCATTTTCATGTTGTTATATGTGATTTAATATGCTCATATTTTACTGTTTTATATAAGTCTACAACACTCCCAGAGTTACCCGAGGTAAAGTATCATGGGAAATAGGGACCATAACTCTTTGGAAAAAGAGAGCATAACTCCAGGGAAACAGGGACATAGTTGATCTTAATACTGTAATGAAGTACTGGTATAACGGGAAGAAGGGACATAGTTGATCTTAATACTGTAATGAAGTACTGGTATAACGGGAAGAAGGGACATAGTTGATCTTAATACTGTAATGAAGTACTGGTATAACGGGAAGAAGGGACATAGTTGATCTTAATACTGTAATGAAGTACTGGTATAACGGGAAGAAGGGACATAGTTGATCTTAATACTGTAATGAAGTACTGGTATAACGGGAAGAAGGGACATAGTTGATCTTAATACTGTAATGAAGTACTGGTATAACGGGAAGAAGGGACATAGTTGATCTTAATACTGTAATAAAGTACTGGTATAACGGGAAGAAGGGACATAGTTGATCTTAATACTTTAATGAAGTAATGGTTTAACGTGAAACAGGGACATAGTTGATCTTAATACTGTAATGAAGTACTGGTATAACGGGAAGAAGGGACATAGTTGATCTTAATACTGTAATAAAGTACTGGTATAACGGGAAGAAGGGACATAGTTGATCTTAATACTTTAATGAAGTAATGGTTTAACGTGAAGAAGGGACATAGTTAATCTTAATACTGTAATGAAGTACTGGTATAACGGGAAGAAGGGACATAGTTAATCTTAATACTGTAATGAAGTACTGGTATAACGGGAATCAAGGACATAGTTGATCTTAATACTGTAATGAAGTACTGGTATAAAGGGAAGAAGGGACATAGTTGATCTTAATACTGTAATGAAGTACTGGTATAACGGGAAGAAGGGACATAGTTGATCTTAATACTGTAATGAAGTAATGGTTTAACGAGAATCAGGGACATAGTTGATCTTAATACTGTAATGAAGTACTGGTATAACAGGAATCAGGGACATAGTTGATCTTAATAAGAAAGGTGATACTAACAAAGCAGTAAATTACAGACCAATCTCCCTTACTTGTATCTCCTGTAAACTTATGGAACACGTTGTAACATCTCAAATCATGAAACACCTAGAATCAAATAATATCCTCTATGACCTCCAACACGGCTTTCGACATTCCCGCTCTTGTGAAACACAACTCCTCTCCTTTGTCCAAGAACTCCACTCCACTAACAATAGCAACACACAATCAGATCTCATCATTATGGATTTTGCAAAAGCTTTTGATAAGGTTCCACATCGCAGACTT
Source organism: Pinctada fucata (assembly GCA_028142955.1). Classification (NCBI taxonomy): domain Eukaryota; kingdom Metazoa; phylum Mollusca; class Bivalvia; order Pterioida; family Pteriidae; genus Pinctada; species Pinctada fucata. Next base: position 1,131,432 of record AP027109.1, on the reverse strand, counting down.
CTCTACAAACTAAACTACTATGGTATCTCTGGTCACACTCAAAACTGGATTGCCTCATTTTTATCCGACCGCACCCAAACAGTTGTTCTTGATGGTTTGACATCCAACACAGTCCCTGTCACATCTGGCGTGCCCCAGGGCACTGTCCTTGGCCCTGTTCTCTTTCTCGTTTATATAAACGATCTGCCTGATTACCTTTCCTATAGCAAACTCCGCCTCTTTGCCGATGACAGCATCATCTACATGCCTATTTCTTCTGCTCATGATTGTCTCAAACTTCAAACTGACCTTGATGCTGCCGCCAGATGGGAGAGGGACTGGTTGATGGCTTTCCATCCTGATAAATGCACAGTCCTCTCAGTAACTACTAAACGCAAACCCATAAAACACAACTACACCCTACACAATCACACCTTAGAACCAGTATCATCCTCTAAATATCTTGGCATCACACTCCAATCAAACTTGAAATGGGACAACCACATACACGACATTACAGCTAAAGCAAACAAAACATTAGGATTCTTAAAACGAAACTTAAAAACAGCAAATCAAAACATCAAAGACCAGGCATACCGAGCTCTTGTTCGCCCAAAACTCGAATATGCAAGCTCAGTTTGGGATCCCCACACAAAAGAATCTGCCAGTAAACTTGAAATGATACAAAGGAGGGGAGCTCGGTATGTCTGTAACAGATACCACAATACAAGCAGTGTAACAGAAATGATTGACACATTAGATTGGCCCCCCCTCACACATAGAAGACTACGTACCCGTCTAATAATGATGTATAAAATCACACATGCCCTTGTTGCAATCCCCTCAAACACAATCCTAATCCCACCAGACACCAGAACCCGTAAACAACACACACACACATTTAGACATATCCAAACATCCAAAGACTCATACCGCTACTCTTTTTTCCCATATACAATTACCCAATGGAATCAACTACCTGCACCAGTTATCCTGTCTCCCTCAGTTGAGATTTTCAGAGAACAGCTGACCCCAGCTGTTCTCTGCACCCTCCTGTAATTCTATTTAGATTTTGTAAATAGTTTTAACTCCACCCCCCTTTTTGTGATAAATTTTTGTTTTGCACATTTAAATTGTATATACTGTAGGCCACGCATGCACCGGTAAATAATCTTCAATTTTGATGGTATACCGGATACTATGAAGAAGAAGAAGAATACTGTAATGAAGTACTGGTATAACGGGAAGAAGGGACATAGTTGATCTTAATACTGTAATGAAGTACTGGTATAACGGGAAGAAGGGACATAGTTGATCTTAATACTGTAATGAAGTACTGGTATAACGGGAAGAAGGGACATAGTTGATCTTAATACTGTAATGAAGTACTGGTTTAACGGGAAGAAGGGACATAGTTTAACAACTTTATCATGATGCTTAGACATGTCTTGTGTATTAGATGCAGGAATCGAGTTCATTTCTATATTGTGTAAAACTGACAAGAGTCTGTCATGTTACTTATACGTCATACATTTGCTTGTTCTAACATCAGATTGTGTCGGAATCAAAGGAGATGGTTTGTTAACCTGCCATTTTGGCCTTAATGTTAAAGTTAGTTAGTTTAAACATATTTATTTGAAAATCAGCATTTATTTAATGTACATTTGATCGAAAAAACAATTTTGGGATAAGAAAAAAAGCTATAAGCTTATTTAAATTCTTCTCCCATAAAAGTCAGTTCAAATCTCAATAGATTTTTATCTCTACTGGTCTAAGACCAGTTGAGCTTATGCGATCGCTCTGTGTCCGGCGTCTGTCTGTCTGTCTGTCTGTCCGTCCATTAAACTTTTCTTGTGAGCGTGAATCCTCTGAATCTGTGAATAGTACATAAATTCTTTTTGCATTATAACTGGCCTCTGGTCTAGTTGTGCACCTGATATTTTGTTTGAGCCCCTGACCCCCAGGGTCTTGGAAAATGGGTATGGTCATTTTCTCCTATATAACTCTATGTAATCTTGTGAGCACCAATTCTCAGAAAGTATAATTGATAGAAAGGTAATTGTTTTTGCATTATTCTTGGTCTGTTGTCTAGATTTGCACCTGATACTTTGTTTGAGCCCCTTACCCCCAGGGTTTTGGAAAGTGGGTGTGGTCATTTTCTCCTACATAACTCTATGTAATCTTGTGAGCACCAATTCTCAGAAAGTATAATTGATTGAAAGATAATTGTTTTTGCTTTATTCTCAGTCTGTGGTCTAGATGTGCACCTGATATTTTGTTTGAGCCCCTGACCCCCAGGGTCTTGGAAAATGGGTGTGGTCATTTTCTCCTATGTAACTATGTTATCTTGTGAGCACCAATTCTCAAAAAGTATAATTGATAGAAAGATAATTGATCTTGCTTTATTCTCAGTCTGTGGTCTAGATGTGCACCTGATATTTTGTTTGAGCCCCTGACCCCCAGGGTCTTGGAAAATAGGTGTGGTCATTTTCTCCATTATAACTCTACGTAATCTTGTGAGCACCAATTCTCAGAATTCAAACTATAATTGATAGAAAATGTCAATATTGAAATATATGTTCTATAGTACCAATTTTGTTATACTAGACTCGGTAATTGTTTTTTCTTTATTCTCAGTCTGTGGTCTTGATGTGCACCTGATATTTTCTTTAAGCCTCTGACCCCCAGGGTCTTGGAAAATGAGTATGGTCATTTTCTCCTATATAATTCTATGTAATCTTGTGAGCACCAATTCTCAGAAAGTATAATTGATGGAAAGATAATTCTTTTAGCATTATATTAATCATTCTCTGGTCTTGTATTTTGTTTGAGCCCCTGATCTCGGGGTCTTGGATAATGAGTGTTGCACTTAGATTAATTTAAGGAAACAACCAGGAGAGCTTCAGTCTCATCAGAGACTTCTGGTTGAAACTTTAGACAGATCAAAATTAGACTGCAATAATTTTACACATATTCCATTGTGCAATATCTGATTCTGTTGGTAATATGAATTTTCAAGAAAATGATTGTGTCGATTGAAGAGGTTAGCGCACATTGTCCTTTGCTGGTTCATAATCATTTATAAATTGTCATTCATGCTGCATCTAACTGTAACATGATCAGTTCATTATTTCACAATCATTTCAAATGTCAGATTATCACCATAGTCAAATAAGTGAAAAACACGAAAACGGTGTCATAATGTTACATCATCTTGAAGTGTTACAATCGTAAAAATTGGCTTTCCAAAAAAAAAATATAATAATAATAAATAAATAAACTGATATATTTGAAGCTCAACGAGTTAAGGTATTTAAATTGATATTCGCAACCACAATATTTTATTAAACACGAAATATTCAAATATTGGAAAGCTGGCATTCACGAAAAAAAAATAACTTAAGAGTGTTACGGTTGTGAGAATTGACATGCGCATAAAATGATCTTGAGTAATACGGTCGGGAAAGTTTACATCCGCGAAAAAAGATTAAAACTCAAAGTTTTACAGTCGTGAAAATTGACATTCTCGAAATTTTTTTTTTTATAAAACCCAAAATGTTACTGTCGTGAATTATGATACTCGCGGAGAAAACAATCATCCGACATAACACAATCATTTGAACTCAGAGCAACAGTGGAAAACCCCCGAAGTGATACAGTCAATTGAGACGACTATAGTACGACAGTACGTACAGTAAAATGGTATAGGGTTGATTTTAGAATTGTAAGATATGCTTGGTCAAATGTTTCTTTACCAAACACGAGAACATCTTGAAAAAAATATGGGATGATTGACTGTTTTGAAAAAAAAAAATGTGAATTTAATTGGTTAGCATTCTATTTGAAAGTGTAAAAAAAGCTTCATTTAAAAAAAAAGTTAATTTTTTTTCAAAAAAGCTTAATAAAAAAAGTTAAATGAACGGAATTGAAACAAGAGGTCAGAGGAGTTCTTTTTTTTTTTCTGTTTACGATTGTATTAGTCACCATACATTGTATCTGCGTGTCCCAGCATAGCTAGTGTACTGTGTGACTTCATGTAAAGTGGGACTATTTCTTCTTGGATTAATTATTTACTATACAAAATGAATGAATTCAGAGGCGTATCTAGCTAAGATTTTAAAATGGGATGATATCATGTAAGATTAGTTATCAGCCAGACAAAAACGAAACCCTGTGAATAAATCCAGGGGCGTATATAACTTAAACTGGGATGATATCCTGTTAGATTAGTTATCAGCCAGACAAAAACGAAACCGAATGAATAAATCCAGGGGCGTATGTAACCATACATACAGATTAAAACTGGGATGGTATCTTCTTGAAGTAGTCATCAAAACTAGTCAAAACAAAAACTCAAACGATTATCTTATATAAAACCAAACCCAATTGTAATATAAAATCTGTAATAAATCCAATTGTAATATAGAATCTGTAATAAATCCAATTATAATATAAAATCTGTAATAAACCCAATTGTAATATAGATCTAAAATCTGTAATAAACCCAACTGTAATATAAATCCTGTAATAAATCCAATGGTGTATGTAGTTAAAACGGGATGATGTCTTCTTTGATGAATTCTTTTACTAGACAAAAACCAAGCCGAATAAATTAATTCAGTGGCTAACAAAGCTATGCATACAGATTCTTTTCTTGGAATAATATGGCGTATGTACATACAGCTATATATACAGATCAAAAGAGAAACGATTATTTGATTTATTTCATTTCACAAAGCACATTCTCTTATGAGTTCTGGTGTGAATATTGTAATTCATCAATGATTTATAACAGATCATCGTTAATTATTCATTCTGTGAGTTATTTTAATTACAGTGCAATGTAAGTTTTAGGGTTGTCATGGCACCGCTGATCCAGGAAATCAAAATCTTTTATCTATCGTCCGAGGCGGTATGGCTAACACTAGGTTCCAGAACTTCATAAAGTAATAAAGAAATAGCTAAAGTTGAAATCCCCGACTCCCCAGAGGATTAAAACGGCACGCCAAATACTCTAATGTTTCCTTCAATTGAAATAAAAGGCGAATACTATGACTGTATAGGGGGAAAAGATAGCAATAAGGCAGGAATCAATAACGTTTTTGTTTGCTTTTTAGTTATTTTATGGACGGATCGCACAACTACAAATAGAATCCTAAACCCCCACGAGCTTGTTTTACGGAATTTTGCATTATTTGATAGTTTTTGGTTTGTTTTGTTTAATTCATTCTCGTGGGTTTTAATCTTATTTGACAGGTGCGACTCTCCCTATCGTCCATGTATAATATTAAAACATTTCCTTTATAAGGGAATTCCGAAATGAGTCAAAATACGGAAATTATTTGCATAAAACATTGTAAGGGATTAGTTATAATGGCCATAGAGAAAGCCTAGAAACACACCCAGAATTTATTAATTGTAAATTAAATAGAATAAATAGCGAGATCCATAGGATTTTTGAATTTCAGGACGAAAAACTAGTGACGCGTACGAAAGATTAATCCTAGAAAATATTTTGAAAGCATTGAAAGGTTCCGTAGCATTTTATCCGTTATATTACCCTTCTCATCAAAGCTAGGCCGAAACTGATAAAAGCCGCGACGGGATGGGAGAACTAATCTCATGGCAACAGAAAACCATCTTTAGCTCACCAGTCATACATGTTTCATATACTGAACCCCCAGCAGTGTTATACATCTGTATACATGTATTTTGGCATTATAATCTTTAAGACATTGGCGGATTCAATTGCCTTTTTTGTTATGCAGGTAAATCAACAAATAAATCAGAAAGCAATTTTCATGTTAGAAGTTCCAGAGGTTCAGATTACAAACTTCCTCGAGTGATCGGCTACCATAATGATTTAAGAGTGTGTTGGACCTGGAAGTTAAATGATCCCTTAATTATGTATCTTAATGTTTTACAGTCTGCACACTCTGAGAGGTCAGGCGGTCGTCATACTCCCCTACACGCTGTATCCCCATCCCAGTCCACCAAGGTCCCCCATGCTCCGGCCACAACTCCCGCCACACACGGACATGGGCTAGGCTCACCAATGAAAAGCATGCACAGAGAAGTTTCATCATCTTCTGCACAGAATCACCATGGTAACAAAGATGGTAGTGTATCACCTACTCAGGACATCCGAGCACCAATGAATTCACCACGCATGATGTCACCGGAAGCTACAGGTAATTGGTTTTTAAAAATATATTTTATTTTGGCACTTGTTTTAGTCGAAAATTTTATGTATTTGCTCAATATCAACAGGATGAATTAAATACCAAAATGTCTCAAGTGGTTGGTTTTTGAACATATGTTTGGCTTTTTGTTGTGAACATTTTGATATTGTAGCCAGACGAAGGATAGGTAAGGAATGAATGCTGCCTTGTCTCTACAGTCAAGGTGTCTGCATGGTGTGGAGATAGAAAAAAAAACATTGCTGTTCATTCATAACTCAAAGTCCCATCCAATGGCATCGCTAGAACACTTGCCTGAATTTTCCTCAATTAGTAGTTAAAGAGAAAATGACCAGCTACCGGTAGTTTGACGATTAAGGCTGTTTTATGAGGAATGGTCATCATTGTCAGTATACAGGATCAGAAAAATACATTGACGATAGGCAGATGTATGGGAACTGTCTATCTTATTAATGTTTTAACCAAGGATGTACCATATCTATGTGTCGCCCTCTAGCGGATAATCCAAGTTATAAAATCAGAAAGAATTTACCAATAAATGTATATTTATACTGGTAGAAATAGTCTGGGCAGGAATTATCCTTCGTATTACATCACTTTTTTACAAATTCCTGTATTTCACTTTTAATACCGCTAGAGGGCGCACTTAAAGTTAGTGTCGCCCTCCGGTGCATTGTTTGATTGCAAGAGCATTATTTAGATTTAGCTTTTATTACCTTTCGCATCGTTCAACCCCCAGAGCTGCTTGCTTTTATAACGTAGATTTCTATCTTATGATAGAAACCGCTACACCTCTTATTACCAATGTCTCCTTATCCTCATAAAATTGCAGTTTATTAGAATGAATTACCGGTAATTTTGTGATTGATAATCCCACAGAGCAAGATGACTTCTTCCCGGATGCTGAACGTAAGACTTTAGAGTTATCCCCCCTTTTTATAGCCAATTTGTTAGCATTATTATGATATTGTGTAACCAAAATTTATATATATAATATTTTTTCCTCCCTTCCTCTTTTCTTCTAAGCACTCGGAATGACCTTTTTCTTTGACCTGTTTCTGAACATACATTTATTTATAATACTACCTCTTTTCTGTTTCTTTCGTCGTCGGTACCCCACGATCAATATAAAGGCTTGACTAAATCGAAATTACGATATGATTTATAATTCGACTGAAGAATACTTTTACTTACATCATCACGTACTGTAGACATGGGCGGATCTCGATATTTTCCGGGGAAGGGGGTCTGGCACGTCAGGGATGTCCAGCCATTTACGATTTTGAAGAAAAAAAATGCGTAAAATCAAATCAATTTATAGGCAAATCCCCCCTCACCAAAGGGGGATACTTCCCAAACCTTTACCGTGCAAACAATCCTATACCAACCTGTAAAACAAAGCGCCGCCGCGGATCTACAGGGCATGTTTTCAGTTCAACCCCCGGGTTAGTACTGAAAAACCTGCCCTGTAGATCCGCGCTTTGTTTGGGAAGTTCCGAGGGTCACCAGTGAACATATCGGCAAGAACTCACGTACTGGTTCAAGTCAATTTATATTTTCTTGGTATACTTGTAATTCATAGATCTTTACTCTGTCTCTTTATACTGTTGATAAATTACCTCTGAATATATAAGACTAACTGCCACTTTGTATGTGCATCTTTCTCTCTCTCTCTCTCTCTCTCTCTCTCTCTCTCTCTCTCTCTCATTACTTGAGCATGTCGTTTTTTACCTATTTTCCTTCATTGAGCATATTTCCATTAGTAACACGAAGTTATCCTTTGGGATGACATTATCAAATGAAGGAGTCTGCATGCAAATAGCTTTTATATGCTAATTACAACCTTGTTTCTGTAGCATCTAATTGCACTCCTTTTTTACGTCATTGTTACAAAGCAAATTGTGCATGAAAAATGATCATAGTTTTGTTTGCTTTGGTAAAAATTTTAGATGAAAAAGACAATTGCATAAAAAAGGAAGAAAACATAGCTCTGTTACATCTTGTTTTTACATTAAAATACATCAAAGCATTGTTGAGTGATATAGAAAAACATGAGTCCGTAAGGATGATGGGAAACATTGAGAAAAACCAGGGCTCTATGACACATCTAAAAGCTTTTATTAGAAATAGAAGAATCTAAAAGTCTTTAATGTATCAAGGATTATCACGCCATGCGCGATTCAATTAATTCTGTTTTCTGAGAAAATAGATATAAATGATAATCATAAAAAAAAGTTTCCGTTCATGCTTTGATGATCGTTCGTTTTATCTTTTAATCTTTTACCTTATATCCAATGCAAATTATACATCTATCATTTCTTTAATTTGGGAACATTTCTTATCTGTATAGAAGTATGTAAATTGTCTTTAAACAAAGGTATTGAAATCGGTTTTATTGATTAAATACTAGTTAAACAATAAATTCACGTAATTATTTCTTACATAGATATTTTAATTTTATAGAATTAGACTACTTGTATTGTTTGTTCATTTTAGGTTTGGACACGATCCAGGAGCACGGACAGGAGGACGGAGGACTTCCTGTTTCTAGAGGCGGTGGGAGGAGCGTGAGATTTGCTGAGGAAGTACCGGAAGTACCTCCTCCACCATCTTCACCACAACCATTGGGCGAAGAAGCAACAGATCCAAATGCCTTAAAGATACCCGTCGCTGAGCGTGATCCGAGTAGCATGCCTTTATCCAGGGAAACTGGATTGACCAATCAGCCGACGTTTCACACAGGCGACAAGGATTTGTCCGAAGACGAGTTGTTACGAAGCGCCAAAAGGAGAGAGCCTTCCATGGCTTCTACACCGGAACCTTGGCCTCAAGTTAACGAGGCCGATTTTGACATTACTCCTGCTAATACGAAACTTACATTACACGAAAGTAGAGCTGCCACAAATGGCGCGAAACCTGATGATTCTCGTCTGGCCAACCATGATACTACATCAGAGAGGACTGTGGGGACGGGCAGCTCTACAATGAGGAGTAGTGACATAAATAGCAGAGATTCAACGAGGAGTTATCTAACACGGAAAGAGGAGTCCCCGGGACCTCCTCCGCCATCTCCCGAAAGCAAAGATAAGAACAGCGAAGAAGCAAGGTCGGCGAGGAAGAGAGAATCCAAATCACGGGAGTCTAACACCACCATGCCCCTGATTGAGGAAAACGAAGAGGAAGTGGAGACGTCAGACAGTCATGTCAGGACACTAGTGGTAGAGGTCCCTCCACTCGGCCAGTTAAAAGACGAGAAAACTCAGACGAAAGCGCCCATCAGGAGGACTGTTGACACGTTCGTGAATATTGACATTCCCGCTCAGACCCAGGAGGAGCTGGCCCAGGAGGCGATGAGCGTGAAAGCTGCCCAGGGGGCGAAAGGTAACGGGCGGAGACTTGTTATAGAGTCCACCGTGGAGGAGGAAGACGAGGACATCACCACACAAGATGAAGGTAAATCACAATGTTTCATAGTAATAGTTATGTTATTGTTAAATTGATCCTCAAAATATGGGGAGGTCAGTAAGTTCCTTGGTCCCTTTTGAAGTAAGTCATAGTACTAGTTCGACTGGGTGAAGTGTGAAAAGTACAGGGCATGGAAATATGTCATTTTCGTTGACTGGAAATTGATGTTTGTTGTGTATGTTGCTCTCTTAAAGCAGAATTGATGCACCACGATTCTCATCACAGAAAATGGCCTACTAATTTCAATGTCTACGATGTTTCTATTACAGGAACCACTTTGAACACCAGAGAGCAAAATCTTTCTGTACAGAGCTCGTCCGTAGACGGTCCATCCACTATCCCGGAAAGTGAAGTGGAATCAGCTGGGGTGGATCCATCGGTGGGTGGCAATGTTTCTCCGTCATCCACAATTACAGATGCCAAGGTCAATAATCAGGATCTTCGGAACTTCATAGAACAACAGCAGGGCGAAATACAGGAAGAGGAAAACGACCCGCCGTCTACCCGCCGGGAAGATCACGTGATCGAAGGAAGAGAGGCTGACGAGGATACCCGAGCTAAAGCAGATAAGGCGGGAGAGGTGGCCGATAAAGATGAAACACAAAATGCAAGGGAAAATAAAACTCAAACAGAGACTGAAGATAAAACGGAAGAGCGGAGGGAGGAAAACGTAACGTCCAAGGAGGAGGAGATAACTGAGGACGGAGGTGATCATGAGGGATTTAAACAGGAACTGAGGGAGGAGTACGAAAGAATGTCACGTGAGGAGGCCGTGGGACAGGAAGAAGAGAAAACAACGGAAGACAAATCATAGATCTTGCTTTAAGACAGGAGCTAGGCATTCTCTAAGTATTGCTGAGAACTTCTGAATAATTATAGAACGACCACATTCCCTATGTTACTTCGTCGAGGCATTAGAACTGAACTGCTGAATTGAATATGATAATTATTATTTTGTCATGTTGAGGAGTTTTCAGTGTGTTCTCTTTGATGTACCGTTCATTGTTTTGATTGTTCAACAAGTTTCTGAAGTTGGCTCAAGTACCCCAAGTAAAATAAACAACCAATTGTCCTGGGAAGATAAAAAACCTTTTATAACTGAAAGCACAAGTTATGCAGGCGAAAAAAAATGGAGATATATATAACCAGTAATAAGTAAGAGTTTAGTTTAATCAGTAATGGTTGATGCAATTAAAATACTCATTACATAGGAATAAGGATTCAAATACTTCGTCTTATCATGATTGATTCTCACAAAATTAATGCAATATCAACCGAGTCCTGTGAAGTCTAATTATTTTTATGTCAACTTATGATATTTTCCCGTTTCTTCAATACAAGTGTATTTCAGAATCATTATTAATTTATATTGGAATTAACTTGACGAAGTTTCGTTGGACCAATACCAGAAATTTAATTATAATTATCTTGAAGCATCAGTGCATATACTTGTGCCTTTATAATATTGCACAAATGTTCTGTGAGAATTTATGATTAATTTTTCTCTATTTGTGATTTTCTTTTGTAATTGTTGAACATCCCGTACGTGTTTAACACTGTTTATCGTGTTTATTCTTGTTTTACACATTCTATATATAAAGCAATTTGACATATATTTTCTATGCTGTGATAAAATATTTTTAGTTACTATGGTAACACATTTTTATTTTATGTCTCTATATTATTGTTGTCCATTAACGGCCGATTATAGATGTTACAAATGAAAATAAATGGAACAATGGAAATACGGCATCTTTTTCTTGGAATTTCACTAATGAAGACGAATTTTATGACAGGCAGATTACAACGATAGGGAATAGTAAATTAGATATTCGTACAGAATAATAGGAGTTCTTTTTGAGTCTCGTCTGATGAATCGTGGTATTTGAGAAAGGGAAGTATCAATGATTGATTCTTGGATAGGTACGTCAAGGCTTGCATCAGTAATGTTTATGTAGAAAAAAATGATAAAGTAAACACTTAAAAACTTGTATATTCTAACGTTCCCCCTATTTTGAACTAATTAATGAAACAGAAGCAAGAGTCGTACCTATTGTATATGCCCGTCTCTTATAATGGTATGACGCTGTCTGTCCGTCTTTTCCCACATTCATGGGCAACAAAATAGTAATAGATTATCCATACCACAATGGATCACTTGGACAAGCGTCTTAGAGAAGAAGATCTTATAAATTAATCATTTTCAATGTCATAGGTCATGTGTCACAATCAGTTGAACCTTAATGGAAGCATATAGCTGCAGTATTCCCAAAGGGTTAGGGCCACGAGACCCCTAAATCGGCCCTCGATTTTTCTCTAGAAATAAATTTCATGGGGAATACTTGATATCTCTCATGAAAATATACGAATGTTTACCGCTTTTAATGAAAAGAAAAATATCACCAAACATAACGCCATTTAACTGTAATAACGTCATGAAGTGACGTTATTGACAAAATATGGCGAAAATTGCTTGGATTTTTGTCTTTTGTAGAAGAATTTAATGTGGCCGCATGCGTTAAACGAGATAAAACGTTTATGACAAAAGGATATAATGATAATCTTTCACATATATTTTTTTCATCCTAGTTAATGCATGCGGCCATTGCTAATTTTATAGAAATATATAGTTTTTGCATCAATTTTGCGGAATATGACCAATTTTGGAGTTTTCAAAGGGCTAAAAGCTATTGATAAATGAAATATTAAAAAAAGATAGATTCGTGATTCAGTATAGCCGCAGAAACGGCCAACGACACTTGGATATTTGGTTGGTAGGGGTGTCAAATATCCAAGTGTTGTTAGCCGTTTCTGCGGCCAGATTCAGTAGAGAACGTTTCAAACTGTCAAATTACAGTTAAAAATTTTATGAAGTACAATGTTCAAAATTGGGGCCAATATCGGGCTTCGTGGCCCTACCCCTTATAAAACAAATCACAATGACAAGAGGAATAAACTTCTAGCATTTTTACTGCGGAGAAAGGTCAAGATCACGTCTAATTTTATGAAGGATATTTGATGGGGCATCCTTTACGCTAGCGTCTATGTGTCGCCTATTCGAACACTTAGTTCCTGTATCTCATTATCGAAAATGTATTACTTTTATAATGTTTCGACTAAAACCACAATCGACATGCGATATCTCAGTCTGAACTTACTACCATAAATGAAACCGAGATGTCGCCCGACAGATAAAAACGGGGGGAGGGGGGGAGGAGGTCCATGATGATTATCAAAAGAAGAGTTTCACAAATCCCAAAAGCGATGTTAGTCTTTTTACCAGTCATCGCGACTCCTACCTTCTTGATACGTCCATGCATCTCTTCAAGATTTTATTATGATTGGTGCTCCATTTATCAATTTCCCTGATGTGCATTAACCAGATTATATCTGAGAAAGTCTGGGAAAAGATATGTTGAAATGGAGTAAGGAGGCAATAAGATTCATTTATGGACAAATACATTTATGATTGATGTATACTAAATGTAACTTATTTCTTAGCAAGCGTGGGAAAAAAACTAGTTTGTAGATGTGTAATAAGAAGACAGGGAGACCCACTTATGGCTAATTGTGACGATGTGAGAAGTATTTCATACTGACACTGTACATTTATCGATTCCATCTTATCGGAGGGTTTACATAATCGATGAATTATAAGACTATTTCGTCAAATGCATTTTGGAATGATATAGGTTCTCGTAGGAATAAAAAGTGCTAGGAACAATAAAAACCAAAGGCATGCAACATGAAAAAAAAATATCAGAAGCGAAATTATAAGATACAAGTGAAAAAACAACCGCTGCTACTCCATGTATTAAAATTCCATGTAACTTGTGATTCGTATCATGGAGCGAATTCGCTCCGGTGTATCGTATCATTGAGTGAATTCGCTCCGGTGTATCGCATCATAGAGCGAATGTATTCTGGTTATCGTATCATTGAGTGAATTCGCTACGGTGTATCGTATCATGGATTGAATTCGCTACGGTGTATCGTATCATAGAGCGAATGTATTCTGGTTATCGTATCATGGAGTGAATTCGCTACGGTGTATCGTATCACAGAGCAAATTCATTCCGGTTATCGTATCATGGAGCAAATTCGCTACGGTTATCGTATCATGGAGCGAATTTGCTCTGGTTATCGTATCATCGAGCGAATTCGCTCCGGTGTATCGTATCACAGATTGAATTCGCCACGGTTATCGTATCATTGAGTGAATTCGCTACGGTGTATCGTATCATGGATTGAATTCGCTACGGTGTATCGTATCATAGAGCAAATGTATTCTGGTTATCGTATCATGGAGTGAATTCGCTACGGTGTATCGTATCACAGAGCAAATTCACTCCGGTTATCGTATCATGGAGCGAATTCGCTCTGGTTATCGTATCATGGAGCGATCTCGCTCCGGTTATCGTATCATAAAGTGAATTCGCTCCGGTGTATCGTATCATAGAGTGAATTTATTCTTATATGCTGCATATTATATACAGGTTGAGAGCCCGTGACGATGTCTGTAATAGTGAAGATATGTAATCGCCGATCCAAGTTATCACGAAGACAAATGAAATCAATCAGAATATTACTTCAGTTGTTGAGATGACACCTTTTCTTAACTTTGAGTGAAAAAATAGTGTCGGATCTTCGACCTTGGTTGACCTGTAGAGGCTCTTATGCATTATAGAAAGCAAAATTTAATATATTAATAAAATGAAGAATTTTTTTATTTGTATTGGGAAGAATTATCATTGACTGGTCTCTTGGAAAGGAATTAAATGTGTGATTTTCTTAAATATTAAAGATACAAGTCACTTGAAATAAAGATTTCTTTGGAAAGAATTCTAGCTGACCTTATTTAGATCACATGGGAACTAGATTTAAGACCAGTAATCAGGAAAGAATTCTAGTTGACCTTAAAATGTTATTAGAATTTACAAAGTAGTTTTATTTATCACAGAAAATGAAATTCAGCAGAAGTATAATTTGTAAGAGATATTTTATATGCCACGATTTTTTTTGTTATTTCACAAGTCTAATTTGAACACGATATTTTCTGTTGTAATCAAACTTTTATTAATCTCTTCCAGAAATAGACCTGGGAGAATTTGATCGCTGTAAGAACCATTAATTTCCGACATAAATCAAAACCTCCCCCACAATTTATGTGAGTAAGTTTGATTGTCCTCATTAAACATGCATTAAACTGGTATATTATCATTCTAAGCCGTAATACAAACTGGTGTTATGAAATTATTCAGATAGTTCTTACACTTTTGGACAAGGAATACTTTTGTAATTTTATTAATAATTTTTAGTAGTGGGTATATCTTGTCGCCAAATTTTGTAAAATTTCACAATGGTGGGAAAGTTAATTTCTTATATATTTATAGTGACGTGTAAGGACTAAACCTACATTGTACTGATGTAAAGGTACACTGAATTTCCATGATCGAAAATGAATCTGAATCATCAATAGCTTATATATATGCACTAGACATATAGACCAATCTTGATGTATGATTTTATGTTTTTGATAGTGGGATAATGTAACAATAAGCAGATATGGAGCTTATAAACTTTTTGTAGTAACTGTTCGTGCTTAGTCAGGTCCCCATAGACTTCTGACGTACGATTACTCGTACTCTCATAATTATTGTCACTGGAATTATCGAATCAAAAAGCAAATAATTCAATCATACTGTCTCGGATACTATGAATTTTTATACATTTTGACGCAGAGCCTAACTAATTTTACACACTCTGTTACGGACAGGTTCCGTCTCAAGAGACACGAATACATGCAGCTGTAACTTGTTCCAACTCAATCAATGCAGATGTATTGTTGAAATTTTTTTGGGGGGGGGGTGTCAAATGTGTTTTTGTGTCTGTTGTGTTTTATGTCATTTGTGCTTTTATCTCATTTGTATTTTTCTTTCACTTGTATTTTTTATCAGTTGTATTTTTGTCATTTGTGTTTTTGTGTCATTTGTGTAATCTTTAACTTGTGTTATATGTGTTTTCGTGCCAGTTATGATATTTGCGTCACTTATGCTTTAAATGTTTTGTGTCAGTTGTATTATATGTGCTTTTATGTGATTGTTTATTTGTGGGATTTTATTTTTTTTTGTCAGCTGTGATGTGTTTATGTTATCAGTGTTTGTCAGTTTTGTTACATTTGTACCTTATGTCAGTTGTGTTTTTTGTTGTGATGTCTTTCGTGTTTGTGTCAGTTGTGTTATTTGTTGAAATGTCTTTCGTGTTTGTGTCAGTTGTGTTATTTGTTGAGCTGTCTTTCGTGTTTGTGTTAGTTGTGTTATTTGTTGAGCTGTCTTTCATGTTTGTATCAGTTGTGTTATTTGTTGAGCTGTCTTTCGTGTTTGTGTTAGTTGTGTTATTTGTTGTGATGTCTTTCGTGTTTGTGTCAGTTGTGTTATTTTTTGAGCTGTCTTTCGTGTTTGTGTCAGTTGTGTTATTTGTTGAGATGTTTTTCGTGTTTGTGTCAGTTGTGTTATTTGTTGAGATGTTTTTCGTGTTTGTGTCAGTTGTGTTTTTTGTTGTGATGTCTTTCGTGTTTGTGTCAGTTGTGTTTTTTGTTGTGATGTTTTTCGTGTTTGTGTCAGTTGTGTTTTTTGTTGTGATGTCTTTCGTGTTTGTGTCAGTTGTGTTTTTTGTTGTGATGTTTTTCGTGTTTGTGTCAGTTGTGTTATTTGTTGAGATGTTTTTCGTGTTTGTGTCAGTTGTGTTTTTTGTTGTGATGTCTTTCGTGTTTGTGTCAGTTGTGTTTTTTGTTGTGATGTCTTTCGAGTTTGTGTCAGTTGTGTTATTTGTTGAGCTGTCTTTCGTGTTTGTGTTAGTTGTGTTATTTGTTGAGCTGTCTTTCGTGTTTGTGTCAGTTGTGTTATTTGTTGAGCTGTCTTTCGTGTTTGTGTTAGTTGTGTTATTTGTTGTGATGTCTTTCATGTTTGTGTCAGTTGTGTTATTTGTTGAGATGTTTTTCGTGTTTGTGTCAGTTGTGTTATTTGTTGAGATGTTTTTCGTGTTTGTGTCAGTTGTGTTTTTTGCTGTGATGTCTTTCGTGTTTGTGTCAGTTGTGTTATTTGTTGTGATGTCTTTCGTGTTTGTGTCAGTTGTGTTATTTGTTGAGCTGTCTTTCGTGTTTGTGTCAGTCGTGTTATTTGTTGAGGTGTCTTTCGTGTTTGTGTCAGTTGTGTTATTATGTCTCCCCCCCAACGGGGAGGAGACATATTGGTTTTGCCTTCGTCGTCCGTCTGTCCGTCTGTCTGTCTGTCCGTCTGTCCGTCTGTCACACATCGTGTCCGGGCTATATCTCCTGAACCGTTTGCCGGATCACTTTCATATTTTAGTATGTTGTTGCTTATGACCCGAAGGTTTCACATCACCTTGACCCAAGGTCATGTGACCAAGGTCAAGGTCACTTAGTGCATTTTTAATGAAATTATGCATACATTCCTTTCCGGGCTATATCTCTTGAACCGTTTGCCGGATCACTTTCATATTTTAGTATGTTGTTGCTTATGACCCGAAGGTTTCACATCACCTTGACCCAAGGTCATGTGACCAAGGTCAAGGTCACTTAGTGCATTTTTAAGGAAATTATGCATACATACCTGTCAGGGTTATATCTCTTGAACCGTTTGCTGGATCAATTTCATATTTTAGTATGTTGTTGCTTATGACCCGAAGGTTTCACATCACCTTGACCCAAGGTCATGTGACCAAGGTCAAGGTCACTTAGTGCATTTTTAATGAAATTATGCATACATTCCTTTCCGGGCTATATCTCTTGAACCGTTTGCCGTATCACTTTCATATTTTAGTATGTTGTTGCTTATGACCCGAAGGTTTCACATCACCTTGACCCAAGGTCATGTGACCAAGGTCAAGGTCACTTAGTGCATTTTTAAGGAAATTATGCATACATTCCTGTCCGGGCTATATCTCTTGAACCCTTTGCCGGATCACTTTCATATTTTAGTATGTTGTTGCTTATGACCCGTAGGTTTCACATCACCTTGACCCAAGGCCATTAGACCAAGGTCAAGGTCACTTAGTGCATTTTTAATGAAACTGTACATACATTCCAGTCCGTGCTCTATCCCTTGAACCGTTTGCTGGATGACTTTCATTTTTTAGTATGTTGTTGCTTATGACCCGAAAGCTTCACATCACCTTGACCCAAGGTCATGTGACCAAGGTCAAGGTCACTTAGTGCATTTTTAATGAAATTATGCATACATTCCTGTACGAGCTATACCTCTTGAACCATTTGCTGGATCACTTTCATATCTAAGTATGTTGTTGCTTATGACCCGTAGGTTTCACATCACCTTGACCCAAGGTCATGTGACCAAGGTCAAGGTCACTTAGTGCATTTTTAATGATATTGTGCATACATTCTTGTCCGGGCTATATCTCTTGAACCGTTTGCCGGATCACTTTCATATTTTAGTATGTTGTTGCTTATCACGTAAAGGTTTCACATCACGTTGACTCAAGGTCATGTGACCAAAGTCAAGGTCAATTAGTATATTTTAAATGAAATTGTATTTGTTACATGTATTATGTCCAGGCTTAATCTTTTGAACCATGATCGGATCACGTCATATTTTAGTATGATGGTGCTGATGACCCAAAGGTTTCACACCTTGATCAAAGGTCATATGACTAAGGTCAAGTATTACATTTTTTAATGAAATTGTAAATGCTATTGAGTCTGTGCTATATCTGTGGAATCGTATACTGGATCACTCTTATACTATAGTATGCTGTTGCTCAGGATTGGAGGGTTTCTTATCATCTTGACCCAAGGTCATGTGCCCAAGGTCAAGATCATTTAGTTCTTTTTAATGAAATTGTACATACTAATATTGTCTGGGCTATATCTCCTGAACCCTTCTTACAATTGTTTTCATATTTTAGTATGTTGGTTCTGAGGACTAAATATTTCTTATTACATTGTCCCAACGTCACATGGTTAAGGTAGCTTCTTACTTTGGTAATGAAATTGTATATGCTAAGCATGTCCAGGCTGAAATTGTCTATGCTAATAATGTTTAGGCTTTATATTTTGAACCGTGTATCCAATCACTAATTCAGTTTTTTGTTGCTCATGATCCATACAATGTTAAACGTCTTCAAATTCAATAGCATCATTTAAAAGCAGATAAGTTTGCGGCATGGACCAGACATGCATGTTTCGGGTACTTAACCCTCGTCAGTGAGTGTAGGTTTCAGATCACCTATATCCAAGGTCATGTGACCAAAGTCAATTACTTTAAATATGCTTATAATGAAATTGTATATGCCAATCATGTTTGGCCTTTACCTCAAACAATGTAATGAATCACTTTCGTGTTTTAGTATGATGTTGCCCATGACTCAAAGGTTTCACATCATTTTGCATTTTGGCCTAAGGTCAAAGTAACTTAGTGGGAGGGGGGAGACATCTGTTTTTTTATGAAAAACATTTTGTTTAATTTGTTAAGGTGTCTTTCGTGTTTGTGTCAGTTGTGTTATTTGTTGAGCTGTCTTTCGTGTTTGTGTCAGTTGTGTTTAGTTTCAGTCGCTTTATTTGAGTGTTTGGCCCAGTTGTGTCATGTGTTTATCTTAAATGTGTTTTCTTTCAATGTTGTGATTTTGGATTTTTGTTTTCAACTTTTTAGTGTTCGTATGTCTGCTTTTTCTTCTTCCTTTCCATTTTAGTTGAGTGTGACCTCCCCATTGAGTATGAACCTTTTGGAGTTTTGTGTATGTTATGATGAAGTCTTGTTGAGTGACCTCCCCATTGAGTATGAACCTTTTGGAGTTTTTCGTATGTTATGATGAAGTCTTGTTGAGTGACCTCCCCATTGAGTATGAACCTTTTGGAGTTTTTTGTATGTTATGATGAAGTCTTGTTGAGTGACTTCCCCATTGAGTATGAATCTTTTGGAGTTTTTTGTATGTTATGATGAAGTCTTGTTGAGTGACCTCCCCATTGAGTATGAACCTTTTGGAGTTTTGTGTGCGTTATGATGAAGTCTTGTTGAGTGACCTCCCCATTGAGTATGAACCTTTTGGAGTTTTGTGTATGTTATGATGAAGTCTTGTTGAGTGACCTCCCCATTGAGTATGAACCTTTTGGAGTTTTGTGTATGTTCTGATGAAGTCTTGTTGAGTGACCTCCCCATTGAGTATGAACCTTTTGGAGTTTTATGTGTGTTATGATGAAGTCTTGTTAAGTGACCTCCCCATTGAGTATGAACCTTTTGGAGTTTTGTGTGCGTTATGATTAAGTCTTGTTGAGTGACCTCCCCATTGAGTATGAACCTTTTGGAGTTTTGTGTGCGTTATGATGAAGTCTTGTTGAGTAACCTCCCCATTGAGTATGAACCTTTTGGAGTTTTGTGTGCGTTATGATGAAGTCTTGTTGAGTGACACCCCCCCCCCCCTCCCCCCCATTGAGTAGTAACCTTTTGGAGTTTTGTGTGCGTTATGATGAAGTCTTGTTGAGTAACCTCCCCATTGAGTATGAACCTTTTGGAGTTTTGTGTATGTTATGATGATGTCTTGTTGAGTGACCTCCCCATTGAGTATGAACCTATTGGAGTTTTGTGTGTGTTATGATAAAGTCTTGTTGAGTGACCTCCCCATTGAGTATGAACCTTTTGGAGTTTTGTGTGCGTTATGATGAAGTCTTGTTAAGTGACCTACCCATTGAGTATGAACCTTTTAGAGTTTTATGTGTGTTATGATGAAGTCTTGTTGAGTGACCTCCCCATTGAGTATGAACCTTTTGGAGTTTTGTGTGTGTTATGATGAAGTCTTGTTGAGCAATCTCCTACGCATGCGTCCGATTTCAGTTCCGCTTTTCTTCACTTTAAAATCTATATTGCAAGCCTGTGCCGCCTATGACCTTGTTTGCGAGTTGCTTGTTGAGTGACCTAGCTCCCCATTGAGTATGAAACTTTTGGAGTTTTGTGTGTGTTTTAAAATTGATGAAGTTTTGTTGGGAATTTTTGTCTCTATTATTCGTGCGATGAATGCATGAAGTATTAATGATCCATTTCCTGTTGGAAAATAATTCAAACGAAATAATGTAAGTCTATTGAAACAGAACAATTAACGAGATATCACACGCGTTTCAGTAGCCTCCCTTAGACGAGAATTTTAAAGAAATCTCCACGCTGAAGATTTCCGACTTTCGTAACTTAAAATGTCTTGATGTTCTGGCTTTGTTATAATCGCTCAATCGGCAAGTCGATCCAATAGCTCAGAGGCAGAGCCGGCTCTTGCTCATCATATGGGTAGACCGTGGATCGAGCCTGAGCGCAGGGGGTAAGAATCAGATTGTTATTCGTATGTAAATACGAATGTTTTTTTCTTTGCAAAGTAATATGGTAAGCCTAGAGTGACCAACAATAGTCAAAATTTTTGCTGAAATTGAACTTATTTGAAAATTTTGTTAAGACTTTTTTACCTGCATACATATGTCGAATCTATTCAGAAATAAGTCAGGTGTCAGTAAAGTGTTTGAATGTAGAGAAACTTATAATATAGTTACCCATATGGTACATGCAATATCATTACACATGTGCACATACTGTCGTGTTATCACACAAAATCTATATTCGGCTCTATTTATTTACATATTGACATCTTTGTGAGTGAAGGAACACTGCTTTGATATTTCAAAAAGTTGATTATATAAATTCGGATGCTTTTGTCTTTGGTCACATAGTAAAGAAAGATAACTCGAATTGCACTTTTAATTTTTTACATGATAATTTACACATTCAGTCAGATTTTGCAACATATGACGTGGTCATTGAATGATTTCTTTCTGTAAGAATTTGCACAATATGATGAGGGAATCATATATGTGAAGTTTCATTTGAAAATCTTGGGCTGAAAAAAAAAAATAGCCAAAAAATGAGCACTTCCATTACAATCAATGGATGGCTAAAAAGTCTGATCAGTTTCAAAATCTCAAATGTTTTTTATGGTGACCTCCTAATATTGTACCTTACATCTGAATTAATTTAGGAAATCAGAATTATGCTTTTTTTTCTAAAAATAAGTGTTGTATAACACGAAACGTGTGATATCACCTAAAGAAACGAGACAAATATCATACACATTTATAATCAAATTCCTGCAAAAAGTCAATCGGATGAAAATTGTGATTCAAAGGTTGGAAAAGTTACAATTGCACAGAAATGAAAAATTAAGTTTTATTAAGAGTTAATCTAGACATGACCCTGACATGCAGCATCAATTATTTAGACCAACGTATCAGAAAAAGCATGTTCCAATTACATTATTTGTTATAAATGCTTGACAAGTAGTTCTGTCATGTGACATAAACGGCAGCCTCTATATCAGCTTACTTTACAATTACTCACTTATCTAATTGAATCCTCAGATGTCATGCATCGTGAAAACAATGTAATTTATGTATTATCAAGGGAAAAAACTTGTCAGCTTTCATCGTTTTTTGATTTACTGTCTGTAATGCACTGTCAAATGTAAATCTAACCGATCGAGTGCGAACAATTCTTGATATATTTTCCTTGCTATTATAGGTAGAAATAAAACGTCCTTGGGATTGTTTGATGTGTGTTACCTGTAACATGCTCTCTCTTATTGTCTGTATGGTTGTTTTATGTGTGTTATCCGTTACGTGTTCTCTATTATTGTCTGTATGGTTGTTTTATGTGTGTTATCCGTTACATGCTCTCTCTTATTGTCTGTGTCGTTGTTTTATGTGTGCCATCTGTTACGTGTTCTCTCTTATTGTCTGTGTGGTTGTTTGATGTGTGTTATTTGTTACGTGTTATCTATTATTGTCTGTGTGGTTGTTTATGTGTGTTATTTGTTACGTGTTCTCTATTATTGTCTGTGTGGTTGTTTGATGTGTGTTATTTGTTACGTGTTCTCTAATATTGTCTGTGTGGTTGTTTTATGTGTGTTGTCTGTTACGTGTTCTCTATTATTGTCTGTGTGGTTGTTTTATGTGTGTTATCCGTTACGTGTTTTCTCTTATTGTCTGTGTGGTTGTTTTATGTGTGTTATCTGTTACATGTTTTCTCTTATTGTCTGTGTGGTTGTTTGATGTGTGTTATCCGTTACGTGTTCTCTATTATTATCTGTGTGGTTGTTTTATGTGTGATATCCGTTACGTGTTTTCTCTTATTGTCTGTGTGGTTGTTTTATGTGTGTTACCTGTTACATGTTCTCTCTTACTGTATTTTCAGTGTGGTTGTTTTGTTTGCGTATTCTGTTATATGCGTGTTCTCTCTTGTTGTCTCTGATGTTTTTCATATGTATGTTATCTGTTACGTGTTCTTTGTTATTGTCTTTAACTTGTTCTCTCTAATTGTTTTATGTGTGTTACCTGTAACATGTTCTCTATTATTGTCTGTGAAGTTGTTTTATGTGTGTTACCTGTTACATGTTCTTTTTTATTGTGTGTGTGGTTGTTTTATTGTGTTACCTGTTACGTGTTCTCTCTTATTGTGAGTCTGGTTGTTGATGTGAGTTATCTGTTACATGTTCTCTCTTATTGTCTGTGTCGTTGTTTTATGTGTGTTTCCTGTTACATGTTCTCTCTTATTGTCAGTGGGGTTGTTTGATGTGTGTTACCTGTTACGTGTTCTCTCTTATTGCTGTGAGGTTCTTTTATGTATGTTACCTGTTACGCGATCTCTCTTATTGTGTGTGTGGCTGTGTTATGTGTGCTGCCCGTAACGTGTTCTCTCTTATTGTCTATGGGGTTGTTTGATGTTTGTTATCTGTTACATGTTCTCTCTCATTGTCAGTGACGTTGTTTTATGTGTTTTACCTGTTACATGCACGTGTTTTATCTTGTTGTCTGTGATTTTGTTTTAAGTGCCCGTTACGTGTTCTCTCTTATTGTGTATGTGGCTGTGTTATGTGTGTTACCTGTTACGTGTTCTCTCTTATTGTCTGTGAGGTTTTTTGATTAGTGTTACCTGGTTCGTGTTCTCTCTTATTGTCTGTGAGGTTGTTGTATGTATGTTACCTGTTGCGTGTTCCCTCTTATTGTGTGTGTGGCTGTGTTATGTGTGTTATCTGTTACGTGTTCTCTCTTATTGTCTATGATGTTGTTTCATTTTTGTGTTATTTGTTACGTGTTCTCTCTTATTGTCTGTGAGGTCGTTCGTTATGTGTTACCTGTAATGTGTTCTCTCTTATTGTCTGTGAGGTTGTTTTATGTGTGTTACATGTAATGTGTTCTCTTTTATTGTCTGTGAGGTTGTTTGATGGGTGTTATCTGTTACGTGTTCTCTCTTATTGCCTGTGTGGTTGTTTTATGTGTGTTATTTGTTACGTGTTTCTCTATTATTGTCAATGAGGTTGTTTAATGTGTGTTACCTGTTACATGTTCTCTATAATTGAGTTTGTGGTTGTTTTATGTGTGTTACATATTACATGTTCTCTTTTATTGTCAGTGATGTTGTTTGATTTGTGTTATTTGTTACGTGTTCTCTCTTATTGTCAGTGTGGTTGTTTGATGTGTGTTATCTGTTACATGTTTTCTCTTATTGTCTGTGAGGTTGTTATCCGTTACGTGTTTTCTTTTATTGCCAGTGTGGTTGTTTTATGTGTGTTACCTGTTGCGTGTTCTCTATTATTGTCTGTGTGGTTGTCTGTTACATGTTTTCTCTTATTGTCAGTGTGGTTGATTGATGTGTGATATCTGTTTCGTGTTCTCTATATTGCCTGTGATGTTATTATCTGTTACATGTTTTCTCTTATTGTCAGTGTGGTTGTTTTATGTGTGTTGTCTGTTATATGTTCTCTCTTATTGTCTGTGAGGTTGTTTTATGTATGTTATCTGTTACGTGATCTCTATTATTGTCTGTGTGGTTGTTTGTTGTGTGTTACCTGTTACATGTTCTCTCTTATTGTCTGTGTGGTTGTTTTATGTATGTTATCTGTTACGTGATCTCTATTATTGTCTGTGTGGTTGTTTGTTGTGTGTTACCTGTTACATGTTCTCTCTTATTGTCTGTGAGGTTGTTTGTTGTGTGTTACCTGTTACATGTTCTCTCTTATTGTCTGTGTGGTTGTTTTATGCATGTTATCTGTTACGTGATCTCTATTATTGTCTGTGTGGTTGTTTGTTGTGTGTTACCTGTTACATGTTCTCTCTTATTGTCTGTGAGGTTGTTTTATGTGTGTTACCTGTTACGTGTTCTCTCTTATTGTCTGTGTGGTTGTTTGATGTGTGTTACCTGTTACGTGTTCTCTCTTATTGTCTGTGTGGTTGTTTGATGTGTGTTACCTGTTACGTGTTCTCTCTTATTGTCTGTGTGGTTGTTTGATGTGTGTTACCTGTTACGTGTTCTCTATTATTGTCTGTGCGTTGTTTTATGTGTGTTACCTGTTGTGTGTTCTCTTTTATTGTCTGTGTGGTTGTTTTATGTGTGTTACCTGTTACGTGTTCTCTCTTATTGTCTGTGTGGTTGTTTTATGTGTGTTATCTGTTACGTGATCTCTCTTATTGTCTGTGTGGTTGTTTTATGTGTGTTACCTGTTATGTGTTCTCTCTTATTGTCTGTGTGGTTGTTTTATGTGTGTTATCTGTTACATGTTCTCTCTTATTGTCTGTGTCGTTGTTTTATGTGTGTTACCTATTACGTGTTCTCTTTTATTGTCTTTGTGGTTATTTTATGTGTGTTATCTTTTACGTGTTCTCTCTTATTGTCTGTGAGGTTGTTTTATGTGTGTTATCTGTTACGTGTTCTCTATTATTGTCTGTGTGGTTGTTTTATGTGTGTTATTTGTTATGTGTTCTCTCTTATTGTTTGTAAGGTTGTTTTATGTGTGTTACCTGTCACATGTTTTCTCTTATTGTCTGTGAGGTTGTGTTATGTGTGTTACCTGTTACATGTTCTCTCTTATTGCCTGTGAGGTTGTTTGGTTGTTACCTGTTACATGTTTTCTCTTATTGTCTGTGTGGTTGTTTTATGTGTGTTATCTGTTACATGTTCTCTCTTATTGTCTGTGAGGTTGTGTTACCTGTTACATGTTCTCTCTTACTGCCTGTGCGTTGTTTGATGTGTGCTATCTGTTACGTGTTCTCTCTTATTGTCTGTAAGGATGTTTTATGCGTGTTATCTGTTACATGTTCTCTCTTATTGTCTGTGAGGTTGTGTTATGTGTGTTACCTGTTACATGTTCTCTCTTATTGTCTGTGAGGTTGTGTTATGTGTGTTACCTGTTACGTGTTCTCTCTTATTGTCTGTGTGGTTGTGTTATGTGTGTTACCTGTTACATGTTCTCTCTTATTGTCTGTGAGGTTATGTTATGTGTGTTACATGTTACGTGTTCTCTCTTATTGTCTATGTGATTGTGTTATGTGTGTTACCTGTTACATGTTCTCTCTTATTGTCTGTGTGGTTGTGTTATGTGTGTTACCTGTTCTCTCTTATTGTCTGTGAGGTTGTGTTATGTGTGTTACCTGTTACGTGTTCTCTCTTATTGTCTGTGTGGTTGTGTTATGTGTGTTACCTGTTACATGTGTTCTCTTATTGTCTGTGTGGTTGTTTTATGTGTGTTATCCGTTACGTGTTTTCTCTTATTGTCTCTGCGTTGTTTTATGTGTGTTATCCGTTACGTGTTTTCTCTTATTGTCAGTGTGGTTGTTTGATGTGTGTTACCTGTTACGTGTTTTCTCTTATTGTCTGTGCGTTGTTTTATGTGTGTTATCTGTTACGTGTTCTCTCTTATTGTCTGTGTCGTTGTTTTATGTGTGTTATTTGCTGCGTGTGTGTTCCGCTGGAGATCTGTTAGAGATTTCTTGAATTGTTCTATGAACAGCCTTAGTCGACGTTATAATGTTACTTGGTCCTGATCTGATTCTGACTTGATTCCAGATTAACGTTTTTGAGCAAAACGTTGAGTGTAATGCTCAACTGATAAGGAAAGTTGAGAGCTGGTTGAGTGTTTGTTCTTTGAAAATTTCGTAAGGGTTAATCTGTTGAGACCTAGTAGAATCCAAGAACTTAGTAAATATTAAAGTGAGAGCTAGTTGAGTTTTTGAACGTAGAGAAATCCAGGTGTTGAGAGCTAGTTGAATGCTGGGACTTAGAAACTTATGGAAATACAGGAGTAGGGTGCTTGTTGAGAGCTTGGACTGTAGAAATGAAGAAGTTGAGTGCTAGTTGACTATTTGGACTATTATGGGATGTTACACACCGTACACATGTTTCAAACATGCGCGGGTAAACTTTGACAGCAGACGATCTGGAAGGTTGTGTTTGAAGTTTAGACTGACAAATTAGTATCTTAAATATGCATGAATGAAGAAGGTACTTAAGGCACGGTCCATTTTATATTCTGGGGGGGGGGGGGGGGGGGGGCGCTTGGGTTTTTTGTCGGAGCAAGATTATTTATTTTGCCCCGGACCGGGGCAAAATTATTTTTTTCTTGCAAAGCTGGAGCAAGGAAATTTTTTTTATAACAATTGATGTGAATATTAAGAATGTTTGTGTTCTTCAATAGAAATTCTTTATTTCTACTTACATTACCCCAAACATTATTTTTATGTAAAACTTGTATTTCTAGACTGAGAGAGATGAAAGATTTTTACAATATGCGATATATTTTTAATAAACAAAATGCATATAAGGTCATGTAACATGTAAGAGGGCCTGATGCAAGTTTTTACATGTAGAAATGAAAACTAGTGAAAAACTTATTTAAATTCTCCTTCCAAGCTTGTATATAAAATTAGACACTATGGTGATACGTGTATCTATTATTAGTAATAAATTATATTGCTAATGTATTTAAGCTTTTTAATTGTTTCAGTCGCATGCATTCTTTTGATATTTTCAAATATGAACTTGCCGTTTATTTATGACAAGCGAAGTGAGCCAAAAAATTTTTATTGAAAGTAAAAACTGCGGCGAGCGAAGCGAGCCGAAAAATTTTCAGGAATTTTAAGCGAATTTTATGGTTATTCTTCAAATTCAGATTACTTGTAAGAGCAAGATTATTTTTTTCTGTCACACCATAAGCAAATTAATTTTTTTCATCAAAATTCAGAGCAAAATTATTTTTTTCGAAAAAAAACCCAAGCCCCCCCCCCCCCCCCCCCCCCCCCCCCAGAATATCAAATGGACCATGCCTAAGGCTTTTATATATATATATATTTTTTTGTTGACGATTAAAGACCTTATTCTTTAGTCGTGCAGTCTTCCAAAATAAATGTCAATTTAAGAGAGGATATCTGAGCTAAAGTAAAGGACGTTTCAATCTTTCGCACAAAACTAATTTCACTCTAATATCTGTATCATAATAATGGTAAAAATTCAACTAGAATTCAGTCAAGTCTCTACTGAGTATTTGTTGAGCCTTCACTGAATACTCCAGTTGAATTTCCATAGGCTAGCTTTTTTCACTTGGGATATCAATTACAACTTTTTAACAGAAAGGAGAAAGAATCAATATTAAAAAGTTAAACTGCCAAGTAGCTACCCCTTTCAGAAAGGAGCTACGTTAAACTGATCACTGAGGAAGTTTCAAGATGTGTAAGAAAATCTTTATAAAAGACGATGATAGTTATTATCATTATTTCATTTATGTTTTGTTTATAAAATATTGTATATTACTTTATGGAGAGTTAACTTTATTGACACGGTAACGTAAAGTACAAACACGAAGATTAAGGAGAAGAGTACGTGTCACCTTCAATATGATTCTATATGACTATTTGATGATATGATAAAACAAAATGGCAGATAATTGAGGACTTCCTCTTCCGTCAGAAAATGTGTTCGTTCAATAAATCGATGAAGCTTTTGAAAATAAAACTTTCGTTAATAACATGATGAATTTAACATCGAATAGAGGTTTTAGCAAAATTTCATTCGAGTCAAACTGCATGCTTTAAGGGTCCTCCTAACACTTCTAGTGTGTAAAGCATGTATACGTCTTTGATTTGTGTTATTCGTTTTACATAATCAAATGACTTAGTTCTGTTTTGGTTGGTCTATATTTATTATAGTTCCCTGCTGACAAAGTCGATAGGGGTCCATTAATTCCGCTATCTCTCTCTATATATGTCGTTTTCAGTTAGACTCATTTGCAATTGAAGGAGAAAAGGAGATGAAAATATACAAATGTCTTATTGGTGTTAGTCAGGCGCAGATATCCTAAAAGAGTTACGCCCCTAACATCTTTTTGATATGAAAATTAAAACAATATACAGATATAGCTTCAAACTTAAGGTTATTTATTTGGCTTTATCACTAATGTTCATGTTAACTAATTAACATGATTAATGACTAGCAGAAAATGTTTGGAGCAAATTTTCATTTTCAAATATTTAGATTAATGTACCCGTGAAGAAGGAGGAACTGATTTATATCTAAGATAGACTGTCCAACTTGTTACACTTCTTTTATCAATTTTCACCTTGACTATTGCATTTCGCCTTTATCAGGTCAATGCTTACTTATGCATACAAGTTTTGTGCGCTAGTAAAATTTTGGGATAACTTTTTCTCAAATTTGGAGCTTCATTTAGAGTTATAACAAGGTAAACAACAACTTCCAACTCTAACATACATGTATTACATATTATTTATTTGTACGTTGTATATTTTGTCTACATTTGACTAATAAACAAAACTAATTGACACGCAGTGAATTGACATATACGTCTTTTTCTTACATTACTCCATCCATATTGTCATTCAATCATTGTCTTTTCGAAATTGGATCCTGTCCATACAAAATGATATTTGATATTAATATCAATATATTTGCATAGAATCAAGTAAGAGGTAATATATATCTTTCTTGGTGACTTTCTGATTGCTATCAGCATTGAAGAAGGATAAATGTACATGTATGTCTAGTCATTGTCCGTAAACCATAATACATACCACAAACATTAATTGTTTTTCGAACACTGTATATTTTATGATAAACTAGTTCCTCTTGTGGCTTTAACTACTATAAATACGAATATCAAATCAACTTTACGTTACATGAAACTACAAAGTCGTCAGCTTCTTGGATCACTATTCGTTTAGTACGGTTGTCCTGACAATGACCTCTGTGACGGAGTAGGGGTCACAGTTAGATGAAGGTCGTCTGTCCTCCAGGTAACCATGACCGTCCTCGGACACACTTCTGGGTATTCTGATACTGGCCCCTCTGTCGGCCACGCCGTGTGAGAAGTCATGGATACTGGATGTTTCGTGGAATCCGGTCAGTCGTCTCTCGTTGTCCTTACCTTCTTTGGGGTCGTACTTTTTAATATGTCTGACGTGATGCCTGGACAGTTTCTCTATGGCTGCCTTGATCTCCCTGAAATTAGTCTTAAAAGTGTCACCATGGTTACGAAGATATGGGTAAATTGTGTTTACATAAAATGTATAAATTTAATCTGTTTCGACCTCACGCTTTAACCCCGTTGCACCTCCTCCGTTTTCGAATATTTTCAAAATTTCTCAAAGAAAAAAGAAGTTTTGCTTGCTTTTAAAGAGAGAGAGAGAGAGAGAATTGTTTATTACTGACTGTATTCCGCCTTTTTCTCTCATTTTCGCGGTACTGTAGTTGCAATGTGCGCCTGCGCCGTTCCAGTCTCCCTCGATTGGTTTGGGGTCAAGGGTCACGATGACTCCAAATTCCTCGGCCACACGGTGGAGTAAATAACGGCCGATCCAGAGATGGTCGCCCATGTCAATACCCTCACAGGGCCCCACCTGGAACTCCCACTGAAAATAAATAATGAGATTTTACTGAGCTCATCAATATCATGACGAAGAGTGAAACCTATATACAGAGCTAGTTTGTCTGTCTGCAAGCCAACCCTTTTTCCTGGCCGTCCGTTCGTCGAAACTCGTTCCATTCATGAGTCATGTTAGTTGTTTCAAATCTTTTGACTTTATTTACGGATAAAGAATTTTTAAATTTCTTTAGATCAATTGTACGAAGAATAGTCACTTATCTAATATGTATACTAAACTGTTCGGATTAGAATGTTACGAATGATGTTATGGAAGGTGAAGGTAGGCTTATAAACATGATACAGAAACGCACATGTAAGATTTTACTTTTTTCTTACTTTTTTTAAATAATGGATCAACATCAGCGCAAATACGTGTACAGATAGAGAAATCAATTAACATTACTTGCAGGTATAAAAACCACGTTTTTATTACACTCGAGTGAGTTGATCTGATTTCATTATAATGCCATTTCGTAATAAATCCTCATAAAAGGTGGTCTTATTTCAATATTCGATTTGAGTGGAATATATTTGAATGTACATAATAATGTAAATATTGATTCTTTTTAATGCCAGAAATACTTCCTTTTTCACACACTGAAAGTTACACATTAACTACCTGACTACTGACGGCTTTTTGAGGGGGGGGGGGGCGAGAAATTGAAGACACTAGGTAAAAGTAGAGATCAAGTCCTTGTAAGACGTAAGAAGAAAAAAACAGGTATTGTATGAAGGAAATCACAAATTGATCTATGGTCACACATTTTACCTCCATGGATGTGGACATTGTTATGTGCAGTGACGAACCTTAAGTAAATACCATTGGATATTCTGTAAGTTAGTGCGAAATTTCACACAAAGAACTATCTCTGGTCCCATATGTTTCTCTTCCATTTTTCATATATACATAGTTATTTGAAAACGTAAACGTGAATTGATTTTAATGGGTCACATGAGGACGCACCTAAAGTAAATATAATTTTGTATAAACGATTACAGAATTTTACACAAAGAGGATATTACACGAGTAGATTGATTTTTTTTTTCATAATAGGAAACGACGAGAAGCGCGACAAAAGTTTCCTCTGATGCATTGTTACATGCTGACTGAAATATTCTGTAGGGACAAGCACAAGGTGGTACCTCAAACAACTTGACATACAGGGTAACATCGGTGTATAGAAATTAGGTTCTTAAAGGCAAAGGGGCACCGCAACTCAATTTGGGACGTTAAGGCAAGACCAAATTAATTCTGTTATAAGGCGCGATCTTGGGTCTCGATTGCAAAATTGAATAGAAACCCGGATTTTTAAAATTGCGCGATTTATTGTGTATAAGATCCATTGAATGTCCACGGTCTTGGTAGAATCAAAATGCATTGAAATGATGTAAGCTGGGTTTTATCGGATGTGCAAGAAATGAAGGGGTTAGTCCAGCTTTTAATTTTGAGAAAAATGCTTTCATTGTCAATAATTGACAAACAAGCGGATATCGCCTTTAAGGCACGGTCCATTTGATATTCTGGGGGGGGGGGGGGGGGGCTTGGGTTTTTTTTCGAAAAAAATAATTTTGCTCTGAATTTTGATGAAAAAAAATTAATTTGCTTATGGTGTGACAGAAAAAAATAATCTTGCTCTTACAAATAATCTGAATTTGAAGAATTACCATAAAATTTTGTTAGAATTCTTGAAAATTTTCCGGCTCGCTTCGCTCGCCGCAGTTTCCAATTTATATCACAATTTTTTGGCTCGCTTAGCTCGCCATAGGTTTCTTTCAAAACATTATTCTCTAATTGCAAAGTTCATATATTTGCAGATATCAAAAGTATACATGTATGTTAATTAATGAAAGAATGGGCTTCCTTAAAAGCTTAGATATATTATCAATATTTATGTTAACTACTATTAATACATGTATAATGCATGTATCGAACCCCATAGAACCTAATTTTATGTTCTTATAATTTAGCTTGGAAGGAAATCTTCGGATATTCACCAATTTACAATTCTTCATTTAAAAATATGTCTGAAAGTAACCTTCCTTTCAGACCCTCTTATATGCATGTACCTTATATAAATTTTGTTTATTGAGAATTGTATTGTAAAAATCTTTTATTTGTCTGCTGTGTTTAGAAGGGAATTGAATACTTGCATAAAAATTAAATAATATATTAATATTTAGAGTTTTGAGTAAAAATATGAATAATTTCTATTGATAAAACATAAACATTCTTAACATTGTTTAAAAAAATTTCCTTGCTCCAACTTTGCGAGAAAAAAATAATTTTGCCCCGGTCCGGGGCGAAAAAAATTATCTTGCTCCGACAAAAAACCCAAGCCCCCCCCCCCCAGAATATCAAATGGACGGTGCCTAAATCAAATCAAATCGCGCATTTCGGACCTTTCCGTTTTCCCAGCGCACAACGGAAAGATCCGAGAGTATGTAAGTAGTAGTAAGTATGTACTAGTATGTGCGATTTGCCTATCATTCATACCGAGCGACAGTGGAGTTTGTAAAAAAATCAGACTAAGTGCTGTAAGGTCTGAAGGAATTTTTTATAATACAATACGAACGCAATGATAAATGATATTAAAATGATTCTTTCCAATTTAATTCTTTTCGATTTCAACTGTGTACCTGAGCTGGCATAACCTCTGCATTACATCCCGAGATTTTGACCCCCGCGTACAGACACGCCCTGTAGTGAGCCTCTATAATGTCCCTGCCGTACACCTTGTTGGCACCAACACCACAGTAGTACGGACCTGTACAAAAGTTTTCAATCTAAGAATCTAATTCTAGTTTTATGGATATTTCACAATTCGATTTGATCAAACGTTAATATGTATGTTGCACTAAAAATGTGATTGACCTTATCATATAAGAGTGCTACGTACAGTATGTCTTTCAATAACTTTGGAATGTACCTTGAGGACCAGGGAAGCCATTTTTTGGCCAACCAAAAGGATGGCGATCATGGTCTAGAAGCGTGTACTCTTGTTCTATCCCGAACCAGGGATGTGCTTCCTTAGCCCTGTCCATCACTTCCTTACAAGTCTTTCTCTTGTTGGTCTCCGCTGGCGTCTTGTCATGTTTAAACACCTCACAGAGTACAAGTTTGTTCGGATCTCGTCTGAAGGGGTCTCTAAAAATAGCGATCGGATGCAGATACAAATCGGAGTTAGAGCCTTCGGCTTGGTACGTACTGGAACCATCATAATTCCATATAGGACATTCTGAAATTTATAGAGTCAAAGTTTGCTTCGATCATTCTGACATTAAATTTCAAACATCGTCAACCCAAATTTTAGACCAACAGTTAACCCAGTTTTTTTTCTAAATGAAATAATCAGGTTAAGTGTGTAGATATTTGTACGATCGTCATTCTGTATTAGCTCTCTACATGGGTGGATTCAGGATTTTTTTCCCAGGAGGGGTCCTAAAGTTCATTGATCCTAATTTTTTTGAAAAAAAAAGAAAAAGAAGAAAAAACTAAATCTTGTATTCCATCACGTTCTTTTTGATTATTGATCAAATTATATGTACAATTGTCTAGCGAGCGGTAGCGAGCCAGCGAAAATTTGTCAGAGTTGGAATAAAAAGGTCAGACAATCATATCATTTGCTGCAATGCATCCTCCATTCCTATATTTTTCGTTTAATTGCCCTTTTTATTGTCAAAGGTGTAATGTATAAGGGTTGTAAAGGTAAGCATCATTTGAAATTGATATGTATGTAATAAAATCTGGCGAGCGTGAGCGAGCCCGGGAAAATTTTGAAATGTGGACCAAAAAATAAATAGAAATGGACGATTTTCAATACAAATTCATGTTATTTTTCAAATGACAACAAAAGGGGAATCGGGACTTAATCTTATGAAATACGTATATTTGTAAGCTTTAACATTCTATGCTTCGAACCCCCCCCCCCCTCTGGATCCGCGCATGTTTTAATCTCCTTTCTAATCTCTGATTGCCTTACAGGAAGTTGTCTCTTCTTCATGTCTAATTCCTGGTATATGGATGGTTTGATTGCTGTCATTCTTAAATCGATGATGATTTTAAATGTAAAACGCTAGATCTAATTTAGTTGCATCCAGTTAAATTCAATGAAAAATTTTTGATATTATCAAATACATGTACTGTAACCTACTCATGCATTACTTGTACAGATATTGCAAAATTCTTTTCATACGTATTTGAAGAGGAGATTTCTCGTTCAAGTACGTGAATCATAACAAACTAGACTTGAATTTTTGGTCTTATGAAAGAAAATTCATTACAATTTGTTCCTAGCGACCTAGGACCAGATTTTGTACAAAACGCTGAAATTGGTTAAGTCGGTCTAAAGGTCTATGACCTTTTTAGATTTGAATTTCACAGCTTTGACGATAAAATTTAAATTATGTAAACATAGTTTATTTTTGATATCCTATATAGCCTTTTAAATTTTTTTTTTTATATTGCTTTGCAGAAAAAAGTTTTAAGTATTTATGTCAGTTTGACATTAGAAAAAATAAGTACATTTTTTTCTATCAAGGCGGCGTAAGCATGCGACAAAAAGGGAGGGGCAACGTAAAACATGACTGAGAATATATAAATGACCACATGCAATCATTAAGTACATGTACAGTCATGTGAAAGGTAACCGACTCTGCTATCAAAACTAAAAGCTAAATATAGTACACCAGACATGTATGTTTTGGATTTCAAACCTTGCCAATCATTCGTATGAAGTGACGTCGCAATTACGTCGAACTTCATCAGTTGATCGCTCCGTTATACGTCCTTAGAACTTTTAGATAGCATACTTGCGCTAAATGTGATATTTTTTTCATGAGAATAAAGATAGCATAAGAATGGGAATAACTATAGTACTGTGCAAACATCACGCTTGGCCAGAAAAATTCTGTGCGACCGTAAATTATCGCAAATAACACCAGACAATAGTTTTCCCCCAAGTAGTTTGAGAAACGAAAGAAATAAATTTTGAAGCAATCTCATTTAGTCGATCTAAAGGCCTTACTGTACACCAAAACTCGCCGCATGCAATAAGTTGCATATGATGCACACTTGAAGCCAACAGTTTTGCCACAAGATAAGGAGAAGACGCTTACAATTCTCTACGCATTTTTTGGGGGGGGATAACATGTCAGTATTCTTGCCTTCAGCCTTTTTTGGTTCAAATTCCATAGATCTACACTTAGTACGTATGCCCTCGCCTGTTCCATCAATCCAGATGTACTCGCACATGACTCTCTTACTCTGGTCAAGGTCGGCATAACGGGCCAGCACGCTCTTGTTGGTAGAAGCTACAGTTAGCGACATTGTTATCTAGACTGAAATGCAAAAAAAGTAATATTGATGAAGAAGACTACTGCAATAAAAAAAAAATGGAATATATAAGGGAAAAGCATGAATTTTCGACCTCTTAATCCAGATTAAATCATTATTTTTTTGCTCAAATAACCTCTGGTGGAGATGGTCTCAATTTTGAGTATAATATTTATTTAGTGTGAAAAGTATATCATTTAACAGTGTAAGATACTTTGGAATCTGCCATGAACTTAAGGAATATCAGGTTTTTCTTCCATTGTTTTAATATTGAATTTCTTGCTACCATATCCCATTTAATTTGCTGTTTTCTGTATCAATTTCACCCTATGGGCAAGTGGTAATTCATTTTCATAAATATTATCCTCTATATCTAAAGAGTTATAGGTAATAGGATCGTAAGATTCTGGAGATTATAGTTGTAATTTCAATAATTCACGTTTAGTGTCAATTACACGGAGCACTACCTAGAAGCCTTAAACTTTGGATATTTCAAAGATACGACTTCTATTGTTTCAATGATAACAAAATATGTAATTCATTATATTTACAAGGAAACAATTTAATTGAAATTTGAGAAGTTGGTGATTTGAATGTCATCTATGCAGGAATTTCAAGACGATCGTTCCGCTCCCTTAATGACGATAAAACAAGAGAAAGATGATGCCTAATCATATTCCCAGACGACCATGTGATAAATTTCTGAGTCCTTACTTGAACTGTTTTCTAATATCAGTCATATTACCACATTCCTACATGTATAAGGTGTTTTCACTCTTACATGAAGGTGATTTTTTAAATTCATATTTTCAATACTACATCTTCCCACGAGAGTTGTAAATGGTGATAGTTTAGCCATACATTTGAAACTACCCATCTAACGATATTGCACACACTTCATTTTACTAATTATGGCAGTATGCCTCTATAATACCCCCTACACGGAAGATGTTTTAGGTTATGTCATCATGTAACGTATTGATTTAAAAATGTACTTTTAAGTTTCTGTAATTTTGCCGACAAAGTAGATTTTAATGACTTAAAAAGACATGTTTTGCAAAAGGGTAAGACGCATAATAAGTTTTAATCAAAGATGGAATTTTAAAGTCTCTATCCGGGAAAGTATGCCACAGATGTGGGGTGTTTTCCAAGAAAACTTCAGTTTCTTACTGCTTCAATGAGAATCTCATTACAGACCACGATCCCTCGTAGGAAATATTATATTAATGGTGCTTATTGTTGGAATGGTGGGCACATCATCTTCACATCTTTTTTCGATCTAAAATCTTTTATTTCCCAAATACAAGCCTGTGATTTAGACAGGATTAGAAACAACATTAAATTTCCACGAAGATTTTACACTCTGCTGATGGTTTATGAGGATAAGATTCACTCACTTTCATGGAGGCATTTTTATGATATTGTTGCCACCTTCGTCTATACATGGCCGTCATAACATTTCAACGACCTTACTGAGATGTTTTGTGTTTGTTTGATTACAGATTTATTATTGAACAGGCAAAGTAGATATAACTGAGGTTCACTATTCTTTGCCCGTAAAGACCAGAAAATAGATTTTGAATACTATTTCTTCTTATGATGCTACATGCCAAGAAGATCTGTCCAAATCTGCTGTTCGTTCCAATACGATAGCTTATTTTAGCAGCTGGTATCATAAAAGATGATACTTTGTAACGGTTTACTCTATAGAAACTAAACCGCTATGGATTTCTTGGCATGGGAGAGTTATGGGACACATACCAATTATTGAATATCTAGTCAAAGGAGATCCTGACGACAATCTCAACAGCACTCACAGTAGAGCACAAAATTGAGCATCGTCGAACCCCTAGCAAGCTAGAGGTGGGACCAGGTGCCCCGGAGGAGTAAGCATCCCTTGTTTGGCTAGCCACACCCGCCGTCGATGTTCACGCACGAAAATGAAAACAATATCTAAAATGCATGCACTGTCTGAGGTTATGTCTATATAGAAAGTGCTTTGGCGACCATATCATGGAAAAATATTCAAAACGCTTACTGACTTACCCCTCGCGGGGAACTTTTTTACGAGCTCCACACGTCAAAGGACATAAGTGTGACACAGATGAGTCAAAGAAGATCTTGACGATAATCTCAGCAGCACTCACAAAAGAGCACAAAAGGAGCATCGACGGACCCCTAGCAAGCTAGAGGTGAGACCAGATGCCTGGGAGGAGTAAGCATCCCCTGTCTGGCTAGCCGCAACCGCCGTCGACGTTCACGCAAGGAAATGAAACAATATCTAAAATGCATGCATGATTCAAATAAAATTTCTGATTATTGATTATGAAGCTAAGCATACGTGTTCAAATACTGGTACCAGAGCACCCCCTTGCCCTCCCAAGTTCCGTCAATTTTTTTGTATTCATTTTGATGAAAACGAAATATTATTTTTGAAAATATGATTTTCATTTAATGTATAACTTATTCCCAAGTGAAAAACTATCAAAGTCGGAGTCTAGCATACGATTTTAAGCTTCATTCTGAGCTGATGCCGTACATACACAGAGAAACGCGGGATTGTAAAATAGGGGGGGGGGGGCGTTTTTGCCTTATTATGTATCGATATATGCATACTTTTTTCACCTGATAAAGTTTATAATGGCCACTGACAAAGAGCAAGGAAAAGAATTACAATACAAAGCCAGAAATTTCTCTTTTTTCTGGTTGATTTTATTTTGCCTTCTCGACCATGAGACTGAATAACTGATGGGTACTTCTGTAATGTTTATTTATGCAATTTTTACAGATTGTTTTATCCCTGTAAGACTTCACGGACAAAAATCATATATATTCTAAAAAAAAACAGCATGAAGTTTTTGCATTTAAAAAACCTTAGATCAAAGTTGAAAGAAGACATCAAAGTTTATTTCACGTAAATATCTTTATTTGGAAGAGAACATGAAAGTTTTGAAATTGTAATAAATTTCGCCAGATACTGCGTGCTAAGAGATAGAAGTTTAATTGAATCTCAAGCTCATTTGATCACTTCTGTGGTTACATGTAATTTATTTTGAGAGGGAACATGTCATGTATTCAGCTGTGTCATATTCGGATCTCATCAGAATAAGCCATACATCGATGCCCTCATACCTAACTTTGAAGAAATTCATACTATTCGCCCGAGGTTTTGGGGCATAATTTAACCAAAATTCGCAAGGTAAGGTATGATTTGAATTGAATTTGCTGATGATGACATCAGTGTTTGAATATATACGGCTCTGAACATTTATCCTACAGTTTATAAGGTTATTACTTGTAATTACTTTTGAATATTGCCTAAAATCAATAATACAACCTATCCTTGAGGTCCGGGTTCATCTGTTAGGTTGGTTGATGCATCATATTTAGTTGTAATTACATATATATACCGACAAATATAAATTCCTACATCACAAACTACCAAAGGTATAAATAGAAACAGGTAGCTTCTCGGTATATAGCATCTATAGATAAAGGTGGCGTCACTGAAATTATATTTGTATGAGGAATTGAGCATTTTTGCATAGTTAGATAGAAAGAACGGATCTCTATCTTTAAAACACATTGTAATAACGAAAGTAAAACTGAAGTGAAGTAAAGGACTTGCAAGCTCGGAAGATACGAAATTGAACAGAATAGTACGTACTCAAGGTCCTTGTATTGAGGTAAACTCCCCAACGGAGAATGAGATAAGGATGAGCACGATTATCTGCTAGTCAACAGGGGATGCTTACTCCTCCCGGGCACCTGGTCCCACCTCTAACTTGCTAGGGGTCCGCCGATGCTCAATTTGGTACTCTATTGTGAGTGCTGTTGAGATTATCGTCAGGATCTTCTTTAACTCATTTGCGATATAGACGATACCGATTCAGGGATAATCGATATGGAGTTTTCGAATTCGGAATTTCATAGTTTGATGAAAGCGAGAACATTTTTATTTCTCACAGGAAAATGTTTGGAGTGGTGGTAAGATTAGTGAGTGGAAGTCATACTCTTAGCTTAAGATTAGAATCCAAACATCATAATCAGTGGACATACGAAACAATGAGAAACTACAAAACTAAACTCAACAACTTTTAGAAACATTCTACAAGGGAACAAGAGTGAATACCCAAGGGAGATAGGTAAGCGGTTAGTAAGCATTTCCTATACTTAATAGCAATACCCTCCAGTTTAGCCGAGAAAAAAATGAAAACCGGAGAAAGAATTGAATTCTATGTTTTCCCATTGGTTCTCAGTTCTGACATGATATAATGGTACTTTAATATAACACCAGTGAAGAAGAACCAATCGTAGTTCAGGAATAAAGATCCAAGGCAATATGACAAGGCAATATGACAAGGCAATATGACAAGGCAATATGACAAGGCAATATAACAAGGCAATATGACAAGGCAATATGACAAGGCAATGTGACAAGGCAATATGACAAGGCAATATGACAAGGCAATATGACGAAGGCAATATGACAAGGCAATATGACAAGGCAATATGACAAGGCAATATGACAAACTTGAGTAATTTCGCGAATTCCCGTATGGAGGCAGGACCAGGTGCCCAGGAGGAGTGAGCGTCCTTTTTCTGCATGCAAATCTCGCTGCGAATGCCAAATAGAAACATAACAAATCTGGTGATGTCCTAATCATGCTAATAGGTAAAGGACTAAAAATGACTTCAATCATTCTTTAAAGGCAAAATCTTATGTCGAAATGTATTTAAGTATCTTTCAATTGACAATAGCATGTTGTAATGCTTTCTTATTTCATCGTGCATGTATCGTCCAAAGTTGTTCTTTGCAAGGACAGGTCGCTCACGAATAAACCCTCTGTTGAGATCGTAAATTAGGATTCCCCAAAATATGGGCTGTAAAATTTAATAGCGCATTCATCCAAAATTTAAGGAGCTATATTGTAGCTAGTGAGTGACTCTAAATATCATGTAGGGTCTATTGTGGAGCATGATGAAGTGGAGTTTGTGGCCATAAATGATAGGAGGTGTAGTGAAAGTGTGTTTTCCTCCTATTTTAATGGTTTATCATAAAACAGCAGGGTTTTAATATCGTATCAGCATGTGCAACGTTGGAAAGTAAATCATAGATACTTTAGACAACAGCTTCCCAAAGCACGAAGAAGAAGTTTCGTCAAATAAAAACAGGATTGTCCAAACTCTGATATCAGAGAACAGCCTTCAAAGGACCTAAAATAGTGCACCTGACATAAATATTTCTGATATCTAATCCCTCTATCTAATAGTGAAATTTTCGGATAATTTACGGCGACTGCATCATGTTTTGAAAAAAATGTTATTCTGTGGCCAAGCAGCAAAACTGTTGGTAACTCTAAGACAGAAATTATGGGCTTTGGGCTTCCTCTCCGGTCCTTCCGTCTCGGAGTCTATACTTGCATTAGACATGTTACATGATTTATGTGATATATGGAAATAATTAGTACAGTGCGATT
This sequence comes from Pinctada fucata, assembly GCA_028142955.1. NCBI lineage: Eukaryota > Metazoa > Mollusca > Bivalvia > Pterioida > Pteriidae > Pinctada > Pinctada fucata. The sequence goes on along the minus strand of AP027109.1, from coordinate 1,090,201 downwards.
TAACAGTGCCACCTACAAAGCATTCTACAATACTTTCCGCACTTGTACTGGAGATGGTTCATTGTATGGTGCTTCGTCTTTCTGTGGTGCTTGTATCATTGTCTGTTTGTTCCTATTTCTTTTCGCGTGAGGAAGTTATGCTTTGTTTTTTGATTTTTTTTCCAAAATCCGTTATCCTTTTGATTTTGATTTTTGGAATAAGGGTCGGCTATTGTGTTTGACTTTCATTCATTGATTTTTAAAGTAACGTTGAACACGTTATATATATATGAATATGTTCAATATTTTCAAAATTAAGACAAATTATATTTTCAATGCGCTGTGAGCATCTCAACAAAATTAGATCGGTGATGTTTGATGCAAAAAAATATTAAAATTGAAAAATTGATAAGATAGAGAGAAACTTTCTAAACATGTCTAAAATATATGCCAAAGAGCCAGAAGATGTTTGTGTTTTTGACTCTAGACGGAGTTATTCTGCATATTATGTGACTTTTCCGTGTAATGCTTATAGTAAAAAAATTGTCAAACTGATTTATATATCACGATTGAATTATTAATTTTCATAATGTTAAGAGATTTTTTAAGCCCTTTAAGCTTGGTTGATAAGAAAATTAAAATGATTTAATCCAATGTTAAACGTCTTCAAATTCAATAGCATCATTTAAGAACAGATAAATTTGCAGCATTGACCAGACATGCACGTTTCGGGTACTTACACCGCGTCAGTGATCCTCAATCTAAACAATGCTATATGGCCAAAGAGTGTGAAAGATATTTTGTCCAAAAATGTACCGAAAGACATAGCAGAATGGGTGGGATATAATGTTACAGGGTTCGTTTTTTTAATTGCTAATCATAGAAACCAAATCGGATTCTTAAACATATTTTATGGGAGACATCAGATTTTCTAAAAACGTCAAAAAGGCTGTGAATTTAAAAAAAAGTTTAATGCTCCAAGGAGATTGAAAAAGTGTTAAATGATTTGAAATTTTAGTGATTTGCCTTACCTTCTCGATTTTGAGACTGAATAACATATTGGTACTTCTTTTATGTTTATTATTGAAAGAAACGCAAGATTTTACAACTCTTAATATTTTCAGTTTCATTTGTGGTAAACTTATATCGCTTTTCATTATCATTTTTGAAAAAAGAAATAGTTTGATATTTGAAACATAGAATCTTAAATTGTGAAAGATAAGTCAAAATCCATACCGAGGAGCATTGGATTTTGAAGGACGTGTAATCATGTCTGAAGCATGATGAATGATAAAGAAAAATAATGTTATTTCCTTAACGACGGTGTTGCAATATTCAATGCATAACAAACTTGATTGAGACGAGAAAAGGAGGACAGCACAAAACACTTCCATGTTAAACAGACAGAGACAACATCAGTAAGTAAAGAGACAGCATCAGTAAGCACTTTTAAACGACCAACAATGAACACGGCAAAACAACATTGGAAGATGGAGGACAGTACAGAAACATAGGCCTACATTGTACAAACCAATCAAATGTAGACTGCGCCGTTAAAACAATCAACAGAATCAATGTTCATATAAAGAGATATTAATTGACAAAGTATCCCAAATTAAATTGATCAACGGAAATACATGAATATTATCAAATAAAAGTGATAGAAAATTAATCTTTATTCAGTATAATAAAATACATCCATCTTAAAAACGCACAACAGTATGCAATAACTTACCTTTGGACGAGTTGTTTAAAGAACACTTTACACTGAGTCTCATGTGGTTTATATAGAGCTCCAAAACTATTGAAATTGAAGTTTACGCGCCCTATTTACAATGTAAGATGGATTTTAAACCATTTTCTTTAAAATCCATAGGCCGATGGATTTTTTTTTTTTTTTTTTTTTCGATAATCGAAAAGATCAGTGACCGCTTTTGTCATGATTATCATTTAGTGATTAAAAACTGAACGGAATAACGGAGATATCTCCAGCATGACCACGTGACGTGACAGCGATGGACAATAATAATCCTTTTTTTAATATAATTAAATGTAACAAGTCTTCAAATTCATCATTTAAGAACAGAAAAATTTGCAGCATGGATCATGCATGCAGGCAGCTTGTTATGATGAAATAAAGCATAATGATGAAAATTACTTCTGTCGTTAAAGCGATGGTCACAACACGCCGCACGTGTACCTGCACAAACGTAGACAAACCTTAGATACCCGTACGGTGTCCGTGCGTTGTCAAAAACAACAACAACAACAAAATGCTTTATTCTCATAAACACAACAAGTGCAATGAAGAGAAAGTTTTCAAAATAAATTTATAGGATGCATGTTTGTTAACATGGAGGACATGCCCTCTCTCTGATAACACATAATAATTTACATAATCTTTTTAACACAATAACATTACTACAATTCATTAACTCTTTAAATTTGAAAATATTTGGTCTGGTAGTGAAATATTGATCCAGAGCTTCAAGTCTAATATTTTGTATAGTTTGATCAGTACAAGACACGGTATGTGTCCCGTACGGCCTCCTTGCACAAAATTTCATAATAACTTACAGGAAGCAAACAGCCAAAGTCCTCTACCAAGCTTGTATTTTTCGTGCCGATCGGTCAACAAATATGGCCGTCTAGGGCTCTGATTGGCTGGCACATTTTCTATTTCTCATCTGCAACCGCTGCAACGAATTTCACGAAACCTTAAAGGAAGCAAGTGCTGAAGGTTCTTGCCAAGTTTGTGTTTTTCATGCCGATTGGTCAACGAATATTGCCGCCGATGGCTCTGATTGGCTTACGCTTTTTTGACTTCTCCTTTCCAACCGCTGCACAGACTTTCACGAAATCTTACAGGAAGCAAGTAACCAAGTTTTTGTTTTGTCGATGCCGTAGGCTAGCGGATAGAGCGTCGGACTAGTAATCTTAAGATTGCTGGTTCCAGCCTTGCTAAGACCATGGGATTGCCGACATATACTCTTCAATGTAAACGCCTTCAAATTGAATAGCATCATTTAAGAACAGATAAAATGACAACGTGGAGACATGCACGTTTCGGGTACTTAACCCTCATCAGTGATCCTAAATCTAAACAATGTAATATGCCAAAAAAAAAAAAAGTATGAAAGTTACTATGTCAAAATGGTGTACCGAAAGACGTAGCAGGATGGGTAGGATATGATGCTACAGGGCCCACTTTTTAGAAATTTCAAGAAATTTTGATAACATAAATTTAGAATGCGTTGAAGAAACGATCAACCGAAATTGATCGAACTTGGCTACATGTGCCCTCGGGGACTCCTGGTCCACCAGCAGTGACACTCACCAAGTGGTATAAATGTAAACTTCAATGTTCTGTTTCTATACACAAAAATGACATTGTCTATGTATAGTTTACATTTCTGTTGCGTTTTTAAAAATAATCAAAGAAGGTTTGTGTTTTCGTGAGAATCAGACGACAAATATGGTCGCCGATGGTTCTGATTGGCTGACGCATTGTTGAAATATCAAAAACTGATGCTCATAATTTCACGAAACGTTTAAGGAAGCAAATACTACAATGCCTCCATCAAATGTTCCACTACCATTCTTTGTTTGCAGCTCAGGTGAGCGATATGGCCCTTCTGGGCCTCTTGTTTTGTATTATAATTTCATGCTTGAAACAAATGTTATATGGCTCGAGCTTTTAGGAATCCAACATTTCCTTTCGATTTGATACCTTTTATAAACATTTTTGACTGAATTTAATTCCCTTTTTATGATATTTTCGTGAATGTGTCAGTAAATTGAGACCATTTCTTTAATAAGATTCCTGCCTGAAGGCATAAATGGATATGAATAGGAGATAAAATTCCAATTCTTTTCAATGTCTTTTATCAACACGATTTTTATAGACAACAATGGCATTGCCATAATTTTCCTGGTATTATTTCTTTTTCTTTATCTGACATTACTCCCATATCGGGAGTTCGCTTCTTTTCATGTGGTGGACGTTTTTGTTTGTTTGCTTTGGTTCCTGTTTTGTCCCGGTTTTGTATGACTTCGGTTTCTGATTTTCTGAATTATCGGTTTTGTGCTGTATACATGGATATGGTCATTATCCATATTTGTCGTTGCCGTACAAGTAATCACATCATTATGGATAAGGAATCTGTCTCCAACAAGACAACCTAAGAATGACTGGAAACGAAACAAAAGATCTTAAGTGTTCCTGTTATATTTTACCCTTTTCTCTACAATTTGTTTACTTGTTTGTTGTTTATTACATACATCCTTTGATAATGGAATAGGCATGGTATTGTTGAACGTATTTCATTGATGGTCAATACAACATAGTGCTATCGGAGAGTCTTTTCCTCTTGAAAAACTATGTTCAGATACAAAGACCACCTCACATTGAAACTTCAATCCTGTATTTGTAAACCATACTGTCCGTAGAATGTGTTTGTCTTATTGATTTGTTGTCGTTTATAAAGAAACCATTGAATTTTCTCACTGTTCTGTCAGTGAATGGAAACAAATACACAACCTTAAATCAGAGTCTACAATCATATTCAGTGACATTCTGGATGTCGATTTAATGGCTGTCACCATCACCAAACAAGACATCTTTACCACATGTGTACATCCATATCTTAATCGTGAAAATAACCGATTTTAAACGTTTTCAGTGAACTATTGCGACGGTTGGACATGCTGACTCTCCATGTACACCTGGTCTCACTTCGGAATATTGTTTATTCAAGAGTTTGCAACTGCTCCAATTGGAATTCTCGTAAGTTTGCTTTACTTTCTCGACTTTGAAACTAAGCATCACTGATGAAAATTTAATATTCGAAACACGTGTCTGGTGCATGGGAATTGGTTTGTAATTTTCATCAAGAAGGTATAGAGTTGGAACCCTTTGACATTAATATGAATAAAGGCAAAGCCTTTTTGTGCGAGCGGAGAGAAAATAGATATGATTATATAATCTTTCTTTTTTATTTTGACTATGATGGTTTATCTTATCTTACAAAACTTTCTGTTTGATGATTGCCAAAAAAGGTAGTATAAGGCGAGTGGAAACACGGAGGTATTTGTAAAATTGATCCAGACCAGCAGATGAACATTTTAAGGGGGGGGGGCTTAAAATATTGTTCTTTAAAAATATGGTTCTTTATAATTCATTTTTATTTTGTAAGAATAATGTTTAGGCTAGCTGAAAATAAATTATTTAAGAACAAAAGAAAAAACAAACATATTCCGACTTTTGACAGTACGAAACCACCCGAGATGAGAAAAGCAATCAGAGTGAAACGTCTCGTTTAAAACCGGAAATGTCGGATTTCCCGTGGTTACGCCGTCTTGTTGATGCTTTATCGTTACCTGATTTACGAAAAATGTTTTCAATAAATTTAACTTGTAAACAAAAATTAAGTATAACATATTCCTCTTCTTTGAGTCGTAAAAAAATTTAAATGGCAATATCCAGCATCTCCGCAGCAACTCTGTCTGCGAGGGGACGAAAATTTTTTGAAAGCATAGTAGTACATTCTCATTCTTTGATTCAGCATATTTTCTCAATAAGAAATGTGTATACGCGTTACCATAAGGGCGAGCTTCGCTCGCTATTAATAAATGATTGGAACTTCTTTGACGTTTATTGTGTTGCTATTGAGCACAACGGCATTTTAAATCATCTCTTTGACTTCGACTTTTGAGTTCTTATTTGACTTTAAGCTTGACTTTGATTTCCTCATTCTTGACAATATAACCATCTTACCCCTCATCCACAAAAAGTTTCCTTCTTTCGAGTAAATGTGAAATACAACGTAGTCTTCGTATTACAACTTCATTGACTTAAAACAGAAGAGGCGTACTAATTTACTAATTATAAATAATGCGGAAGGGTTCCAACTCTATACCTTCTTGAAGAAAATTCTAAACCAATTTATTACACACCAGACTCGTGTTTCGAATATAAAGTTCTCATCAGTGATGCTTGTTTAAGTAAAACAAAAAAGGTTCCCCGCGAAGGGTTTGACAGTACGTGTTTTAAATATTTTTCCCTGAAGTGTTTGACATAGCATATTCCATATAAACATAACCTCACACAGGGCATGTGTTGTAGATGTTGTTTTCATTTTCGTGCATGAACATCGACGGCGGGTACGGCTAGCCAAACAGGAGATGCTTACTTCTCCCGGGCACCTGGTCCCACCTCTAGCTTGCTAGGGGTACGTCGATGCTCATTTTGGTGCTCTAATCTGCTGTTATGATTGTCCTCAGGATCTTCTTTATCTCGTATTAGTCGAAAATGTATCTGAAATTAGAATATCTAATCAATTTTAAAGAAAAGGTAATGCCACAGTGTCAAGACAATGGGATGTTAAAATTGAGATGTTTCGTGTAAAAGAAAATTCAATCCAGACGCATTACGGCAAGATAAAGTCCAATCGATATTGTTGTAATAATGGAGAAAAATATTCTTATATTGCATGTTAATAACTATATATTTTTCTCCTTTTAGCGATAGTTGAAAATAAGGAATTAATTGCTCTAAAAGAATTTTAGAACGTAGGAGGGGGTCTCCAATAGAACCAGTTTGCGACACCCACAGCAAAACCCCGGTGTCGTCTATATCGCAAATGAGTGAAAGAAGATCCTGACGATAATCTCAACAGCACCCACAATAGATTGAGCGTCGACGGATCCCTAGCAAGCTAGATGTGGGACCAGGTGCCCGGATGGAGTAAGCATTCACTGTTGGCTAGTTGCACCCGCCATCATTATTCATGCACGAAAATGAAAACAAAATATAAAATCCATGAATGGTCTGAGGTTACATCTTTATAGAAAAAAAAATGTAATGGCGACCATGTCAGGGAAACATTCAAAATACTTACTGTCAAACCTCTCGCGAAGTACTTATTTACGAGCACCACACGGCAAAGGCATAATTGTTACACAAATGAGTGAAAGAAGATCCTGACGATGATCTCAACAGCACTCACAATAGAGCACAAAACAGAGCATCGACAGACCCCTGGCAAGCTAGAGTTGGGACCAGGTGCCCGGGACGAGTAACCATCCCCCGCTGGCTAGCAGCACCCGCCATCGATGTTCACGCACGAAAATGTAAACAATATATAAAATACATTCACTATATGACGTAATGTCTATATAGAAATTTCTATCGCGACAATTTCAGGGGAAAATATTCAAAACACTTACTGCCAAACCCCTCGTGGAAAACTTTTTACGAGCTACCAAAGGCAAAGGGCATAAGTGTGACACAAATGAGTTAAAGAAAATCCTGACGATAATCTCAACAGCACCAACAATAAAGCATCAATTGAGCATCGACGGACCCCTAGCAAGCTAGAGGTGGGACCAGGTGCCCGGGAGGAGTAAGTATTCCCTGTTTTGCTACGTCTTTCAGTATATTTAGGACATCATTTTCACAGATTTTGGTCATATTCCATCGTTTAGGTTCAGGATCACTGGCGAGGGTTAAATATCCGAAACTTGCATGTCTGGTCCATGCTGTAAATGTATCTGCTCTAAAATTATTCTAAGGAATTTGAAGACATTAAACAATTCAAGCCGCACCCGCCGTCGATGTTCATGCCCGAAAATGAAAACAATATATAAAATACATGCACTGTCTGAGGTCACGTCTAAATAGAAAGTGTTACTGCGATCATGTCGGGGAAAATATACAAAACACTTACTGCCAACCCCCTAGCGGGGAACTTTTTTACGAGCTCCACACGGCAAAGAGCATAAGTTTGACACAAAATAACCAATGCAAAAAACAGAGAGCAGACACGCACAGAAAGATACGCAAAAGGGACAAAGAACGCCAACGCACAACACAGAAACAGCAAAGACAAAGGACCACACATAAACCAACGAGACCAATGGGCAACCGGTGCCGACTTTGGACGGACATCTGTCAAGCAAGTAGCAGACGGTGTGTTTATCCGGATTACGTGTACAACCGTCCCAATTTTCCGATTACCCAGAGGTCTTTAAGAACGCACAATTGTGGTGTAAAATAACCTCCTCATTGTAAGATGAATATACAAACAGACAGCATGACACAGGGGCCCAAGAAACACAGAGATGGATTTGTAAATGAATATAAAAGCAGAAGGCATACAAAATACAGTCCGTGCTCTGTCGGATGTAGCGATATCATGCATGTGATCACAAGGGGGTCCTACTAAAATTCAGAGAAGATAGGTGGTTGTGGCCCTGTCTTCTCTGAAGAGGTTTGGACAGGGCCCGTCATGGAGTCCTGTCGTCACATTCAGTCAGAATGCGCTGGTACAATGTACAAGGCTGTAGATTGTTCCAGTACAAAGCTAAGTGTCCGTCTGGTGACAGAAGGATCATATCCACGATATAAAAGCCGTTTGATGATCTCCATGGTAATTCTCTCTACTTTGATCATGATTTTGCTATTTATTTATGTTGTTTGTATTGGTCAGAATTTCAAAAGAAGTTGAGTAATCACAATATTTGGCCACGTGTTTCTTTATAGCCGTGAGTGCTAATGTCGGATTTCTAGAAAAAATTGTAGTTGACCAGTTGCTATAATTAGCAATGTATTGAAATATGTAAGGCGACTTGTGATGTTTTGGTATGCAGTATATTGTAGGGAGATCCAATTTAGAAATAGGGATGTTAAATAAAGAAATTCCACCGTTCTGTTTGCTCAGAATGTTGGGGACACTTTCACAGCTTTCGACATAATTATTTGTAGACGAAAGTTCTGAAACTGAAATACATGTAGATATGTAGTAACGTTTTCAAATGATTATGGCGTTGTTGGCTGCTTTGTCTGCATATGCGAAGACATATTTTTCATATAAAGTACGTAACTTGGTTTTGAAATATCTATTAGATTTAGAACTTGGATGTTCAAATAGACGAGGAATTTTGTGGAAGTTATATTGTGAAACTGTTCTTAACAGGAATGATGTAGGTTTATTTTGGTCTATAAAAAATTCCGGGGATGTGATTGACAAGATAAAATCGAGAAATGTTCAAGCCAATACGATTGCTTCATACGATTTTTCAAATATGTACACCACGCTTCCTCACGACAGGATCAATGATCAATTGTCCAAACTCATTAAATGGTGCTATAATCGAGAGGGGAAAATTGATATTTGTACATCTGAATCAAAGGGTTTCTTTTCCGCTACAGAATACAAATCATACAAATCATGGACATGTAGCGACCTGTGTAGTGCCTTGTCCTTCCTCTTGGACAACATTTATGTAAGATTTGGTGAGAATCTCTACAAGCCGGTTGTAGGGATTCCTATGGGTACAAATTGTGCGCCTCTTGTTGCAGATTTTTTTTTATACACATATGAAAAGGAATTTATTCAAAATCTTCAAAAGCAAAGAAAAAATGATGATGTGAAATGCTTCATTAGTACTTCTAGGTACCTGGATGATATTCTTACTATCGATAATCCTGTTTTTGAAAAGTATAAAGATAATATTTATCCACAAGAATTGACTCTAAACAAGGCAAACTTTACAGACACTGAAACACCATTTTTGGACCTAAATATCAAAATTGTCAATGGAGAAATTCATACAAGTGTATATGACAAACGAGATGATTTTGGATTCAACATAGTAAATTTCCCCTGGCTTGACGGTGATGTCCCTAGATTACCGTCATACGGTATCTATATTCCACAGCTCATCCGGTATGCAAGAGCATGTACTGATGTTTTGGATTTTCATAATAGAAATCTACAAATTACAAAGAAACTTTTAGAAGAAAGGAGGGGATCTCCAACAACACTAGGTTGCAGCACCCACAGCAAAATCCCAAAACACCCATGCAAAAAAACACAGAACAGATACCCACAGAAAGAGACGCAAAAGGGACAAGGAACACCAACTCACAACATAGAAACATAAAAGACTACACATAAACCAACGAGACCAATGGGCAACCGATGCCGACTTAGGACGGCCATCTGCCAAGTAAATAGCAGACGGTGAGGTTATCCTGGATTACGTGCGCACAGCCCTCTCACTTCTCCAGTTACCTAGAGGTCTCGAAGAACGTACACGTGTGGTGTAAAACAACCTCCTCACTGTAAGATGACGTCAGTGTCAAGTGTTTAGGTCAAGGTTTTCGCTTTCACAAACTAGTAAAGACTTTCTGGAAATTTTACAAAAATTATGATCAACTTCTTTTGAAATTCGGACCCATAAAAGCAACGGAGTATATTACTTTAGGTATTTCACAACCTGCATTTTATGGTGACATAATTAACAAAATAAGAAGGATCAAAGGTAGACAGCATATGTATCGAAAATGCATCAGAGTCATCAAACGCCTTTTATACCGTGGATATGATCCTAATGTCACCAGACGGACACTAAGCTTGGTACTTGACCAATATACAGTCTTGTACGAGCGCATTCTTAAGACTTGCACTCTGACTGACTGTGACGACGGGACTCCATGACGGGCCCTGTCCAAACCTCTTTAGAGAAGACAGGGTCCCGACCACCTGTCCTCTCTGAATGTCAGTCGGACTCCTCGGGTGATTACATACATGAGCTCGCTACAGCCGGCAGAGCACGGACTGTATTACGCATGCCCTCTTTTTATATCCATTTACATATTCATCTGTGTCTCTGGGGCCTCTGCGTTTCGCGGTCTTGTTTGTGTGACGTCATCTTACAGTGAGGAGGTTGTTTTACACCACATTTGTACGTTCTTCGAGACCTCTATGTAACTGGAGAAGTGAGAGGGTTGTGCGCACGTAATCCAGGATAACCACACCGTCTGCTATTTACTTGGCAGATGGCCGTCCTAAGTCGGCACCGGTTGCCCATTGGTCTCGTTGGTTTATGTGTAGTCTTTTATGTTTCTATGTTGTGAGTTGGTGTTCCTTGTCCCTTTTGCGTCTCTTTCTGTGGGTGTCTGTTCTGTGTTTTTTGCATGGGTGTTTTGGGATTTTGCTGTGGGTGCTGCAACCTAGTGTTGTTGGAGATCCCCTCCTTTCTCTTATCTAGAATAATACATGCGATGCCTATAACGACATACTAGTGAATAATTCTGACATTGGCTTTTTACGAGAGCTGATTGAATTGTTTTGAGCCTCGTATTTAAGAATTTGAATCCTATCAGACAGTTTGCATTATTTTCTACGCAATCCCCTTCAGTTTCTATACACTTTTTGCCACCGATGTTTAAGGGCCTCAATGTCACTTTTAATGAACTCCTTATCTTGACTGATCAGAAGGCTATCCACTGCATGTATGACGTCATCATCGGATCACAATTTAACAACTTTGGACAATAGATCATTAATTTTGTCTCGAGGAAGCGTGGTGTACATATTAGGCAAGTCGTAAGAAGAAATCATATTTTCTTGAAAAAAATTTAATTTCATTTTGTTAATCACAGAAAGGGTCATGTCTTAAACTACTTTGTTTTATTGATAAAGAAAACAACATTGTTTGAATATTTTATTAAATAGAACTTAAAGATGCTGACAATTATAAGTAAACTTTTCTAAAGGAATTCTTTGTACTTACAACACGCCGACTAAGAATTATCTATATTCTTAAATTGTTCCTCCTGACATTTTCGAAAATGTATTTTAATAATATTTTATCCAATTCATATTCTTATTTCTCTATACAACAGTGGGCATGATCTGCTATCGAGCTACTCATCTTATCTAAAAAAAAGTATTTAAGAAAAAGCAATTCTAGGTTTTCAACGATGTAAAGGTATGGTCAACTATTTGTCTTTAATTCATCTCTTAAAACTTCAAATGTATGTTAACCTGATGCCCCTGGAATCTAAAACGTTTAAGTGTAAATTATTTTGTCCTGATCATTTAATTGCCTTTTCGTATCTTCCTATGAAAAAAACTTGAAAATGGTACGGGGAAGTTTATCCATGAGATATTTATATTCCTCATGATAAAAAAATTCCATTGACACCAAAATTATTTACCTAGTGACCTTTGCATTTGATCCCCTTAGAATTAAATATTGTGATACCGTTTGAATAGAATGTGATAGGACTTTAGTTACTTACGTGTGTATTTCTTTCTTTCTCGTTTTGGGGCAAAATCATCTTCGTACGTTTTGAGTGAGGGATAATTATCAGTACAAGTTGATTTCTTACTCCAAACTAAATGTATCATAAACGTATTCAAAAAGTAGAAATATTCATATAATTTCAGAAAAAAAGAAAGTGATATATATTTATAATCTCTTTCATTTTGATATGTATATCAGCACCATTTTAGTTTGAGCACATGTTTTGTCTTGGACTGCAGTAGGGGTATTTTTCACAACAATCATCTGATGTTTTACACGGGTAACCGTACCAACAGTCATGGCACACCCTGGCATATCTGTCACACTTGTTGTATCGTCTACAGCAGTCGGAGGACGAGGTGCAACGCTGCCTGTAACACATGTTGTCCGGTAGGCGTTCCCAAGGACGCCAAGATTGCTGGTTTCTAGAATTAACAAAAGATTGGTATGATTATACCTGAGGCTTTCAGAATTGGACATATGAATAACACTAATATCTATTGCAAATATCTACAATAACATGTTATAAAGTACGGAATTGAATATATACCAACGGAAAAAAATACTGTGATATAAAACAAAAATCGGATAAAAAGGAGAAATGAAAGATGAAATTGTTCTTTTGTTCTGACATTATACTTCAGTATAGAAATATCATAACTGCACACTTGGCTTGTTAAATATCGTTCCTCTCAATTTTCGATTGCACTCTTTTTGACAATTTCGAGTCTGTGCATTACGCCATGAATTTTCAATTAAATATTTCGTCATTTTTCTGAAGAGTGAAGATCACCTTTACGGAAAAACATTATTCAGGTCACGAAAATATTGTTTTCAGGCTGTTATGTTCAGGTGTAAAATACTCGAAATTTGAATGAATTATAATTAGAAAAATGCTTGAAATGGATGTTTTTGACATATTGGTAGCATTCAGGAACATAAACAGAGAAAAAAATGCTTTTGACGCCATGTCGGCAAAATGCAAAAACGAGGAAGTCACGCCAGTGTAACAGAATTTTGTCCGCTTTTTTTTTTTGGATGCCGAAAAAAAATCTTGGCTATGAGCGGCTCAATTTTGTCCGCTTTTTTTAATGCCGAAAAAAAATCTTGGCTATGAATAGCTAAATTTTAGTTACCGTAAAGAAAAATATAGACTGATTTAGCTGTCCTTAAACTGACTTTGTTTGATCAATTTCCGTTAACGTCAACGTAACGTCACTGTGAGTTAGTATAAAACACATGTATACGCTTCATTGAATATTGTTATCTCATATCACAACCTTAATTTGGCAATGTAACCAACCATAATTATCGCCATATTTTCTCAAAAGTTACTTCAACATGAATTAAATCGGTTTCTACGTCAAACAATTTAAGTCAACGTTTTGCATAGTACGTTGTACTGAACTTTGACGGAACAATTCGAAAGCTTAATTGTTCGATTATAAGCGATTATGTTGTCCCAAATATGAATAACTAAGAGTTTCAAATGATTGTCATGTGACTCATATCAGATAACTTGACATGACTGATTGTCTGCATGTCCATGCTGCAAATTTATCTGTTCTGAAATGATGTTATAGAAATTGAAGACGTTTAAAATTATGAAGCTTGTTTTGCATCCCCCTTCCTTTTATTGGTTAGAATGTCCAAAAACTGTACCAAATTCGTAACGATGATTGTCATCGGAAGGAAATGCATTAAAGCTTTAGAATACAAATCAAAGTATATATCTATGTGCATAGAAATACGAAATAATTTGTTAAAACAGACAGTTTCTTTTTCCCGCTTGTATATTTCAAAAAAGCAAACAAAAAAACCAACAACATAATCTACCTCGTACTTGGAGTTTGTATGTTGAATAATTATTTAAAAAAAAGAAAAATACGAAGTTTTGCTATCCAAGAAACAAATCTGCATAGTAATATGGAAGTTTTGGTTTAGCTGTGAATGGTACCTGTAATAGCTTGTTCTTCCGCTGCCGTGTCTGCTACTTCCATATCTATTTCTATTACCCCATCCACGTCGACCGTATCCGCCACGTGATCCACCAAAACTGTACGTCATGGAGGCGTATCTAAAAAATATATATGGAATGTTAAGTATAAAAGACTCGCTTATAGAAATTGTAAATTAAAGCTTTGCACAAAGACGACAATTTAGCATTTTCTGAAATCAGTGAATGCAAGTCGATCACAAAAAACAGGAATTATATTCCAAATACCACAATCGAAAGGCTTACGAATTTTGAAAACATACAAAATTGAACTTTCTTGTGCGAAAAGAAATAGGAAAACACAAGGAAACGATTACACAAGCTCCGCAGAAACACGAAGAACAACTTATCTAATTAGCTTTCTTCAGTGTTGAAGGCATTGTAGTTTGCATTGTTGGTGGCACTTTTAAATGATTAATATATATAGAGGAAGAAGAAGAAAAAGACTTGAATAAATTCGTTTATGATATACAAGAACAACATGGTGAGTAAAGCAGTTAATGTAAATACTCCAAAATTAGTATTTAAGCATTCAAAATCAGAAAAATACAAAGAATTACACCAGACATTCTACAAAGATTTAAACACGGTTAGCGTCTTGTACATTTTGATTGAATTACAAATAGTGCCCGAGGGTAGGTTAGCATCTTCTACAGTTTAAGGTGATGAATTGTGGACAAACATGTATTACTACGCACTTACTATGTATGATTAGTAAGTGAACTAGTAAGTGACCCTTACCTTACCCCTTTTAGGAATAGTTTTTATATTTCATTTATGTACTCTTTTTCCCCCTCAAAACACATTTTGCAGGGGTCCCTGTAAAGTGCGAAACGAAACAAAAACGAAACGAAACAAATCGAAACGAAACGAAACAAAACAAAACGAAACGAAACAGATCGAAACGAAACGAAACAAAACATAAATCTTAAAGAACTTGAGAAAAATTGTTGTAAATGCAGAGAACTAGCACGGATATCATTATCTGCATATATTATTGCCTTCAACCATTAGTTCTTGTTACGTGAGGGTTTTTAAGGGGTCAAAGTTGACAATTAAAACAATATATACGGTATATAGCACAATTGCATTTGAAAGGATTAAACAAGAGTGAACGCGATGAATAACCTCGTCATAGGCGGAAAAAAATATTATTTAGCAGGGGGGAGTCTAGTACAGAGGAAACGGAACTGTTCCGTTATGCGTATTTGAAAACTTTATCAGAAAAATGAGAACAAATACCGGGGGGCACAATTCGTTTGAAAAAGGATAAGATTTTTTCCCCTGAAATGTGCCCCCCCCCCCCCGTTTTATGATCTCATTACGGGGTCATAGGGTGGTTTTCTATCCCCTCCCCTTTATTCCTCTTAAATACATGAATGGCATTTGACATTTACTTTTTTTAATTGTCAACTTTGACTCTTTCAAGAAAATCTCTCGGCACTAGTTACAAATGTAGAACTTTTTGATTAAGGCAAAATTACATGCTGATCTTGTCTTTAAATATTCGTTCTCGGCGATTGTTCCTCTTTTTCTCATATTCTTTAAGTTTTATGTTTTGTTTTGTTTCGTTTCGTTTCGATCTGTTTCGTTTCGTTTCGTTTCGATCTGTTACGTTTCGTTTCGATTTGTTTCGTTTCGTTTCGTTTCGTTTCTTTTTTGTTTCGTTTCGCACTTTACAGGGACCCATTTTGCAGAGAATAAAAATGTAAGTATTCCTTTTATTCGCAAGAGATGATGCTAGTGAAATTGAATACTAAAACTCAATACACAATTTATTATTTATTCATGTATAACATTTCTTCTCGCCCTTCTTTAACAAAAATTATGAGTTCATTTTCGTGCAGAAATATATCTTTTCAATACTGCCTATTTAACTAATCGGGAACATTAGAAAGTATGATTTATATTTTCTCTGAGGAAGTTCTTTCTAAATAAAACATAACTTAATAATTGACCTTTTGTTGGTTGGTATCCAAGCATCCTCTGGGAATGTTGCAGGAAGCTGATTGGACTCAATCTCGGCAGGAAGAAATTGGTCAATATCCTCTGGGATCAAACTTCCTGAATGAAGATAAATTAGTCTTTTAAATCCTGAATATAGATAGAAAAGCAATCTATCTCTTAAAGAATTCTTAATTGCACTTGAAACGCAATCTAGATAAAAACAAACTCCGTCTCAACCACACCTTCATAATGAAAATAAGAAGTGGGAGGGGCAAATAGTTAATGACGTTAATGTCAAGGCAATAGGCAAGCTCGAAGATATTTCTAGGTAGTCATCTTTCAATGAACGAAGACAAAAAATAAAGTTTTTCATGCTTAATATTCTCAGATTCAAGGAGTTGTAAGAAGTAAAATCTGCCCTGAAAATTCGAAATTTCAAAATAGGAAATTTGAAGATTTTTTTTTCTAGGAGAAATATCTACTAACTTAATGCATAAAGTTTTCTACAACATCGTTCCATCCCGACTTACAAAATGCCACTTTTACCAAAGAAGCATATTGTTAATGCCTATGTCATGACCAAGTGTGGTTCTGTAAATCTGGGTGGAACAATGTCCCACAGAAGAAAAATAAAAAGGGGGATGGGCTATGATTTTAAAAGAATCTGACTTAAGGAAGCTGTGTCTAATTAGATAATGATGAACTTCTACCCAAGGTAATTTGACTAAAATTGGATCATATAATAGCAGTATTACAAAAATCATTTTATGGGAAAGAAAATAGAAGTTCCCCGTTCAGTATTATATAAAGGTCGTCTCAAAGCTAATGGCATCTTACAATGAGACCTTATGGGGTTTTACTGCAAAATAATGATTTTCTCAATTTTTTCATATTTTTGCGTAATAGATATTACTTGAATTCGTGTTATTTATTTGTTGTACTTCAAATCTCATTTTAAGAAAAAGAAATTGGAACTTTACCGTCATCAATTTTTTTCTAATTGTAGAAGGCCTCGTTAAAAGCGGTTAGATAGGAAACAAAATGTCATTTCTTCTTGTATTGCAATAGAACCATCTATTCTGAGTGGATTCAGATGAAATATACAAAATACACGAATAAAATAACCGAAAACAAATGTCTATACATCGCGAGATACAGTTTTGCGCTTGAAAGCTTACAAATAGTTTTTAGTTTCTGGATTGTGTATTTTACCGATTACATTGACATACTGATTTCGAAGTGAAGTTATTTTTTTTTTCCTTTTTCATTTTTAAAATAATAGGGGATTAAAACATAAAACACTTAAATGACAAATATTGATAATGACCATATCCTCTATACAGCAAAAATTCGATAATTCAGAAAATCAGAAACCGAAGGCATACACAATCAGGATAAAACAGGAACCAAAGCAAGCGAATAAAAACCTCAATCATATGAAATGAAGCGAACTCCCGATATGGGAGTGAGACCAGGTGTTCAGGAAGAGTAAGCATCTCTTGCTGGCATGCAACACCCGCCGCTTCAATTTGGTAGAACTGTCACATCCGGTTACTTCCATTTCGGAAGTCATAGAGTACAATCTTTGGTTGGATGGTTCAAATGGTCTATGACAGAATATCATGTACCATTCTGGAGAATAGGACATGATAGTGTATGACGAGTTCCCCTTATCGACCGTAGAACTTCCTCAGTGACGATATTAGTCGGTCACAAACATATCCCTGACTGAGAAGCTTATCTGAAAGACGCCTAGCTCTCAGAACAAAATCCGTATATTTGGTACTTGCTCTGGCATAGCGTATCAACTGAGATATGAACACGCCATAAACAGGCGATGAAGGGATGTTGCTACTCAGAAAATTTATGTGGAAAATGCATATTTTTTTATATTTTCATCCGCTATTTGACGTTTTCAGACACTGTCAACCCCTACCTATTCAAGCCGTAATTATCAAATCTTACATCATTTCTTTAAATGTAAAAATCTAACTTCAAAAAATTGAAGAGGGCGCTACTGAAATTATTTTTGATGGCTCCGCTGAAAGCATCACTGATGAGAAATAAATATTCGAAACACGTGTCTGGTGCATGTAAATTGGTTTGGGATTTTCTTCAAGAAGGTAGAGAGTTGGAACCACTCGACATTTTTTAAACAAAATACTTCTTATATATTATAATATTTATATCCTGAACAACCTTTTCTTCAAAGGAAGGAAAGCGCACGAGAAATAATCGAATGATTTCAGGGCTGAATACAGCCCTTATTCATACAGCTCCTTTATTTTTTTTTTTTTTTTTTGATAATCATGATGATCATCATGCAAGGATCATATGCTGACGTATATTTGAACCGTAATTAAATCGATTGGTTTCTCTTGATTATCAGTAATTGCTTGTCAAACACAAAATGAGAATCCGAAAATTGCAATTAAAAAGCGTACAAATCTAACCCTCTTCAGAGATATACATTATTTAAGATAATAATGAGTTAAAGAAGATCCTGACGACAATCTCAACAGCACTCAAAATAGATCATAAAATTAAACATCGACGGACCCCTAGCAAGCAAGAGGTGGGACCAGGTGCCCGAGAGGAGTAAGCATCCCCTGTTGGCTAGCCGCACCCGCCGTCGATGTTTAAGCATGGAAATGAAAATATATGAATTCATGCACTGTCTGACGTTATGTCTATATAGAAAGTGCTATGGTGACAATGTCAGGGAAATATATTCAAAACACTTACTGTCAAACCCCTCGCGGGGAACTTTTTTACGAGCTCCACACGGCAAAGGGCATAAGTGTGACACAAATGAGTTAAAGAAGATCCTGACGACAATCTCAACAGCACTCACAATAGATCATAAAATTAAACATCGACGGACCCCTAGCAAGCTAGAGGTGGGACCAGGTGCCCGGGAGGAGTAAGCATCCCCTGTTGGCTAGCCGCACCCGCCGTCGATGTTTAAGCATGGAAATGAAAATATATGAATTCATGCACTGTCTGACATTATGTCTATATAGAAAGTGCTATGGCGACAATGTCAGGGAAATATATTCAAAACACTTACTGTCAAACCCCTCGCGGGGAACTTTTTTACGAGCTCCACACAAAATAACATTTGTTCACAAAACGATCAACATTAATACGCATAGCAGAAAATGAAAAAAAAAAAAAAACAAGAACATAAAGGGGATCCTCGACATGCCGGTGCTGAAGTGAGAAAGGAAAGGAATAAATTCTGACTTTATGAAATCTATCAAAGGTTGTATTTCTTCAATGGAGTACAAATATGCTTCTTACTAAAATGAATTTTGTCCTTATCTAAAATTCACTTTGGCTGGAAGCATCACTGATAAGAATTTAATATTTGAATATCCGAAACACGTGTCTGGCTTATAATATATTGGTTTGAAGTTTTCTTCAAGAAGGTTTAGAGTTGGAATACTTCCGTATTAATAATGTGATAAAAAATATACTGACTCAGAAAAGAAACGATACATGCTTTCCAAAACAATTTCAATATATGTTTGAAATATGAGGATTTTTATGATAAAATTGTTTTGCATGTCTAGTTTCTTCACTATACAGAACTTTTTGCTCTGCTCCTCATCCAGAATGCCAATATTTACATTTTCGTCTTTGCATGATTTACATAATTGACATGTAAGACCATGTGTAAGCAACACTGCCTAATGTGCTGTCACATCTGCGTAATCTTTCTACGGCTCCCTCAATAGTAACGTTAACGCACCAAGAATAGAGTAAACGTGAGCGCTACCGGGGGGAGACTTTAAAAAAATGGAATCATGACTAGGTGTTCCTACAAAGCAATCGAATTTACCAAAAATGAATAGATCTGTGATTTTCTCAATGCTCCTTCATTTTTATTTATTTATAGATAATGTTTCATTTTGGAGTCAATATATTTGTCACGTTTGCATGGCTTGCCAAAGTTTAAATAGAAGCTGTACATTGTAAACGCTGAATATTTGTGGCTATCAACTCCCCTCCTTTCTGTCTTAGACAAAGTAACAAAGAATGGACATGCAACTAACACTCCAACAAGCAACGACAATGAAAACACTTCCATATAATTGAATGAAATACAAAATAAAGGAGGGGAACTTAAACACTCTAGAAAGAAAAAAAAAGTGAATCCTGAATGGAGATAATATCAGTAGAGATAAATCATCTCGTGCATAATAGCATTACCCGTCAGTTTTACAGTAATTAAGAAAAGGTCAGAATCAACGAATATGTCAAATTAGTTAATTGAAGTCAAACAATTAACATGGAATCAGATTCCAAAAAGTACAATTAAATGACTTACAAATTCTTTAAAAAAATAAAACAGAAAAGATAATTTGGACAAACATAGGGAGACAATAACAAAGCTTTCTTACACTTAATTCTCAACGTTTAGGACAAATGGATGTTTTGTTTAGTGTCTATAAATTGTGTGTCTACAAATAGATAAAAATGATTTGATACAGACAATAAATTATAATCGATTATTTATAATTTATAAATGTATCATACCTTTAACGACGAGGAATAAGGCGATAAGTATAAAGGAGACCGAATTCAATATCCTCAGCCAGCTGCAGTCTTTTTTCATTCCGATGTTTCTGAAAAAAGGATATTCTTTTTTTAAAAAGTCTGAAATCTGTATTGAACATTTCATTACGGTTTAAATCGTTCGCGAATTTGAAAATCAATCATGAAATAATAAATATTCAGTCGAAAAAGGGGATATGTCTGGTATGCTTAAACTGCTCCAGGACCTGATGTTATATCCACAACGCAATACAAATTTATAATTCATTAGCATAAAGCAGATATAAATGTTGACAATGTTCCATGGCTTCAAATTCAATAGCATAATTTAAGAATAGATAAATTTGCTGCATGGACCAGACATGCACATTTTGGTACTTAACCATCGTCAGTGATCCTCAATCTAAACAAAGTACTAGTTATATGGCCGAATAGTGTGAAAATTATTATGTCCAAAAATGAACCGAAAGACGTGGTGGGATGGTCGGGATATGATGGTACAGAAGCCACGTTTTAGAAATTTCAAGAAATTTTGATAACATAAATTTTCGAATGCGTCTAAGAGACGATCAACCGAAGTTGATCGAACTAAGCTACATGTGCCCTCGGGGACTCCTGGAACACCGGCAGTGGCAAATTCATTTTGTAAACTGCCTTCGTTTGTATATTGAAATATTTCTTCCAGGAGGGAGGGATGATTCAACTAAAAACACAAACACTCGATTTCACAAATTTTCGGCCCCTTGGCCTTTATCAAGTGGCCTTCGTCGTTTTTACACCTGATAAAGGCGAAGGAGCCGAGAATTTGTGCAATCGAGTGTTTGTGTTTTTGTTTTCTTTCGCTTGGTTTGTCAAAAAAATACAAGTGCTTATATTTCAAATTAGCGGTTTGACCTATCCTGCAAGGTTTTTACATTTCTTCAGATTTCACTTAAATTGGCCATCGCAAAGAAAAGTGACCAATGTCTACTTGACTATGCGCAAACGAAGCGTGTTATAGATAAAAATGGATAAACCGTTTACGTATAAAAAAATTCAATTACTCAATTCTTGTTATTATTTTCTATGTCATATATTTCATGAATAATACTATGAATTTCTAATTTCTTTCCATTTTTTCTTTTTCTCTTCTTTTTCTCCATTGCAGACAACGACGAATATCCTTATCTTCCATACATGTTTTTGAACACAGTGCATATTTTGTGTTCTTTAAGGGTCGGCGACTGAAATACATGCTGAAAGTAAGTACCGAACAAGATTCTGAAAATTAACAATTTGGATATTAGAAAAAGTAATATTTTTTGCTCGAATTTTGAATTAATTCGTATTATCGACCTTCTCCATTTTTTCTTCTTAGGGAAGGGAATAAGGAAATTTGATCAATAGAAAAGCCATAAATAGCATAATCTCACAAATCACTGAGTCACTCTTCATTGTATCTTTATTGATCCGTTGATACGAACAATTCAATTTGAGACCATATTGTTATTCCTCAAAAACAATAAGGCCGTCTACCCATGACTTAATGTGCCAACTTTCCTAGTGTTAAATTAAATAAAAGACAAACAAATCGACTCCAATTCACCGGATGTTATGTTCTAATGAATAATTTACTTCCACTCAATGACAGGTTGCAAGTATGACTTCTTCTATCATTGTAGAAATATCCCCCACATCCCGTGAGAGTTGTATGATGAAAGGGAAAAGAACAAAATTGGAAAACTAGATATTACTATTTCTAGCATAGCAACCGTCCGATGCTTCTGAGGGAACAACCTTTTATTACAATTTCATTTTTACATGACACCTCAAATTTTCTCACCTTTCGATCATATGTACTACTAAAAAAAATATGGAATCACACCACCAAGTCCCGTATACATGCAGCTAAGGGGTAAAGTCTTGGATGTATCACGGGGTTGGGTACAACACCCGTCTTGATCCTCCAAAACCGGCTTAACTTTGTAGCATTTTTTGCGCTCTTTCAGATAAAAAAATTGTATCATGGAATTTTTCATTGCAAAAGTGGTGTTTTGGGGAAAAAAACAGAGTTTTTTTTAGTCAAAAATTACTGAAAGTAGGAAAAAATTAACTTTTATTCGGTTGATGATTTTGAAAATTGAAAAGTGTGAATATATTTTTTAAGCTCTTTCAGATGAAATAAGTTGCAAATTCCAATTCCTATTTTTATTATATGTTTTGGGCTAAAAAAATCGAATCTTTTCAAAAATTCACGGAAATGTGAGGAATTTCTAATTTATTCCTGCTTCTCAGTTCCTCATTATTGCATATGATCGTTCAATGATGATTTAAAAAACCATGAGACAATTTTTCATCTGAAAGAGCGAAGAAAATGCTACAAAGTTAGGCCGGTTTTGAAGGATCAAGGGGGTGCACCCAACCTAGTGATACATCCCAGACTAGTAAGCTGTTTCGATTCAAATATTATAACGAATAAGAGATGTAAGTAGGAACACACTCTTACAATGCATAACCAAATCATGAATAAGCCCAAAAACAGAATCCATTTGATTATTTGAAGAAAAAAATTCATGAAAACTGCTTGGATTTTGACAAATATGATAGATTTTGTAATTTTAGCGATTTTCAGAAATCTACCTTCGTTACATAAGAATTCAAGAATGTCTAATTATTCTAAGAAATAAAGTGTCTTCTTCGAAATGACGAAGTTTCTGATCAAGTTTAATCTCTTTCCTAAAAGAATATGATAAAATTTTAAATTGGGAATTTTTCAAAAATACCATTTTCTTGTAAATCTTTCGTGGATTCAAGAAGGTAATTCTTACATAAGTGTTATTCAGATCTGTACAGGGATATGCTGTTCATATTTAGTCAGATGGGTAAAATTTAAAATAAATTATTCATTCACTTGGGAAAGTGCATTGTAAAGGATGCAAATAGGCTGGACGTAATAGGGAAATAGTGGTGTGATTCTATACTTTATCTAACAGTGTAGTTTACTATCAAATAGAATTGCCTCAGCTGTGATGCATAGGAGCAGTCCTTTGGACAAAATTTACAAATTACTGTGCATCTAAGATTGATTTCCACACTACATTAATCTTTTTAAAAATTATTACAATTACATGTTTTAAAATGTAAGCAATTAATACTGTCAAAACTACATATGTAACATGCACAATAATGAGTGAAGACTTTTGTACAATATTAATGTCATTTGACGACTTGTTACTTTGTTATCATTAAGAGACTAATGTTTAACGTCTTCAAATTCATTAGCATCATTTTAGAGCAGATAAATTTATAGTATGGACCAGACATGTCCGTTTCGGGTGTTTAACCCTCGTCAGTGATCCTCGATCTAAACAATGTAATGTGGCCAAAATCTGTAAAAATTATGTCCCAAAAATACCAAAAGACATAGCAAGGTGGCTGGGATATGATACTACAGGACCCAGGTTTTAGAAATTTGAGAACATTTTGTAAACAGAAAGTTTCAAATACATTTGAAGAAATGACCAAGCGAAATTGATCTAACTTGGCTACATGATATAACAAGAGACAATCTGTCTGAGAAATTAAAACCTGATTAGATATAGACATGAAGACCCTGTTGAAGCACCAACAGCACAACAACAAAACACCCGATGCGAAAACACAAAAACGAGCATACTAAGAGACGAAAAAAAGACATACGACATATAAACATCAAACACAAAAGACAACACATTAACCAACGACACCAATGGGCAACCGGTGCCGACTTTGGACGGCTATTGCCACACAAATAGCAAATGGTGTGGTTATCCTGGATTACGTGCGCACAACCCTCTCACCTCTCCGATTACCCAGAAGTCTCAAAGAACGTACAATTGTTGTGTAAAACTACCTTCTCACTGTTAGATGACCACAAACAAACAAGACCTCAAAACGCAGGGGCCCAAGCAACATAGATAAATATGTAAATGGATATCAAAAGAGAGCGTAAGTAATACAATCCATGCTCTGCCGACACGAGCTCATGTATGTTATCACCTGAGAAGTCCAACTGGCATTCAGAGAGGACAGGCGGTCGAAGCCAGTCTTCCCTAAAGATGTTTAGACAGGGCCCGTCATGGAGTTCCGTCGTCACAGTCAGTCAGAGTGCAAGTCTCAAGAATGCACTCGCACAAGACTGTAGATTGGTCAAGTACCAAGCCTAGTGTCCGTTTGGTGACATAATAGCTATCTGATTTGAGAGATGGTAAGTACTAAAGGTACTTCGTGCGACGAACCCAGACATTTAAAAAGGGCATAGTATAAAACAATGACACGGCGCATTTTCTATTCCAAATATTCCAACGTAACAAAATTAACAAATCAAGGAGATTAATTTAAGAATAAACATTTATTTTCATGCAACTGGTTTTGTTTTTTATGCCATACCTTCTGCTATTTCCGTGGCAGATGGCCGTCCAAAGTCGGCACCGGTTGCCCATTGGTCGCGTTGGTTTATGTGTAGTCCTTTGTGTTTGATGTTTCTGTGTTGTGCGTTGACGTTCCTTGTCCCTTGCGCGTCTCTTTTTGTGCTTGTCTGCTTTGTGTTTTTGCATTGGGTGTTTTGGGGTTTTGCTGTGGGTGCTACAACCTGGCGTTGTTGGAGATCCCCTCCTTTGTTTTATGCGAAGCGAAATGACTTTAGTTAGTAGTCATTCCTAGATGATACATGCAACAGTAATATACGGATAAAGTAGTTACAAGCGCGGCTTCAAAATCAAAATATATTTGTTTTTCTAACGATTCATATCAGTATCAAAAGCCAGCATTTGTTCCAAGAAAGGTTAAGTATAAAATGGTCGACGGTCGACAGTTAACAATACTTGTAGTATTGAATGTCGACGGTTGATAGATTTACAGTTGACAACAATGTCGAAAGCAACAGTTGACAAAGATGTATTTAAGTCGACGATTAACAGGTCACCACTTGACAATAATTGTAAAATTGAAGGTCCACGGTAGACAGGTTGACAGTAATTGAAGTAAGGTGAATACGAAAATAGAAGCTGACGGTCGACAGTTTATTGACAGTTATTGTAGTATTTAAGATCGACCGTTTGCAGTCGACAGCTGACAATTATTGTGGAATTATGCGTTGACGATAACAGGTCGATTGGTAACAATGATTGAGGTAAGATGAATAAAAAGTATAAAACGTCGATGGTTGACAGCTGACTGGGTTGATAAAACAGACAATAAAGGTAGAACTGAATGTCGACAATTACAAGTTGAGAGTCGACAGCTATTGAAATAAGGTGAAAAAGCCGATAAGTGGCATTTAGAGTATTGAAGGTCGACTGTTTGAAGTTGACAATGATTGCATTATTGAAGGTTAACGATTGACTGGTCGCCAGTTTAAAGTGATTGAGGTAAGGTTTACAAAGTTTATTGTATTTAAGGTCGACGGTTGACAGGTCAACAGTTGACAATAAATGTCGTATTGAAGGTCCACGGTCGACAGGTCCATAGTTGACAGCGTAAGGTAAAAAAAGAAAAGAAAGCCGACTGTCGACAGTTGACAATAACATGAATAATTGTAATTTTAAGATCGACGTTTGGAAGGTCTACAGTTGACAATGATTGTAGAACTGAAGGTCGACGGTTAACATATCGACATTTGACAATTATTGAAAATCTTAAGGTCGAAGATTTACCGGTTGACAGTTGACTGTGGTTGAGGGAGAGAAAGACCAAACAACGCGGGTCGACCAGTTGGCAATAAGTGTAGTATTGAAGGTCCAAGGTTTGCAGGTCGATATTTGACAATGATTGTAGTATTGAAGGTTGATGGTTGACAGGTAGACAGTTGACAGTGATTGAGCAAAGGCAAAATGTCAAAAGTTGACGGTCGACGGTTGACAATAACTTTTTTCCTCTGGAGAATATTCAGTGGTCGACCTGTCAACTGTCACTTGAAAAAAATATAAACAGCACAAAAAAGTACAAGTGACTACGATTCTAGAACTTGTTAAAATCCAGAAGAAGGAAAAGCCCGTCCCTTGAACAAGCCAGATACACGTACATATCTTACACACTCACATGCTAGTTAATTGCTGCAATGTACTCTATAATTTGAGTATTTCGAGTCATCAAAATGACGCTACGATGGACCATCAATGTGTAAATATCGGACCTGCTCCAAACGAAGACGTAGCCCCTATTTCCACAAAATGCCCTTGTGTATATCCTTTGATAACACCGTATAAAGTTAGCTTATATAAATAAACCAATCAGCCGGCGACATAGATACAATTAACAAGGTTTTACGACATCGTCGATTGAGTAATTTAAGAATGAAAGACTTTCCAATGCATGTCTTCAATTTACAGACACAAAAACCATTATTTACTTTGTGCTGCATTGTCAAAACGCAGTGTAGATTTTCTGAATATTGTTTGATCTGTTGATCACGTGTGTTTTTCATAAAAATAGATTTACATATCGTTATTTTACCTTATGCCACACACTTTACATCTTATATATTTCGTTGAACGAAGTTCTTTCGCACGACAACCGTTGCTCAAATCAGATAGCTCTATTAGGATCATCTCCACTTTGATGATTCTGACGCATTTTCGATGGTTATGCTGTCTACATTTGATCCTTCTAATTTTGTTTATCATATCACCATAAAATGGTTGTGAAATATCCAAAGTACTGTACTCTTGTGCGTGTATAGATCCAAATTTTAAAAGAAGTTGACTGTAATTTTTGTAAAATTTCCAGAAAGTCTTAACTATTTTATGAAAACGGAAACCTTGACCTAAAACTTTCTTGGTAATTTGTAAATTTCCACTGTGAAAATCCAAAATATAAATACATGCTCTATCGTACCTGATGAGTTGTGATATGTAAATGCCGTATGATGGTAGTCTTGGAACATCACCGTCAAGCTAAGGGAAATTTACTTTGTTGAATCCAAAATCATCTCTTACGTCATATACACTTGTATGAATCTTTCCGTTTACAATTTTGATATTTAGGTCCAAAAATGTTGCTTGGCAATAAAATCAAGAAGAAAAACTAAAGTTTAATGATCAAACAGGATATTTCTTTGAGATTTAAGCAATACAATAGATAAATTATTTCAAGTTTGCTATCTCTAATTATCTTTGGTAATACGAATTTTTCGACAATTTTGTCACCTATCGTACTTTGCAGCGAGATGTTATCGAATAAAGTTTCCCTATTTAAAAACTTTGAGCAAGTGAATTTTAGTTTTAATTCTGCTTTGTTCAAAGATATATCCATTTTACAGATGGGTGCACGCATTATCGAAAACGAGGGAGGTTAGTGACGTCTACTTATTGACCTTGAACGTCAAAATGTTTAAAAACGCTTCCGTTTACTTTTTCTATTTCTCTTATTCATATTTATGTATCTCCGACACCCGGCGATCGTTGTACTTTGAAAAAAAAACCCCGCTTATTTTACATTGCTAGCGCCTTTTAAAATATAACAATATCTAGAAATGTCATCTTCTGTGTTACTCATTTCAGAATCGCCCCCTTCTTTAAACATGATTCACAACCCTAACCACCCTTAAAATCGTTACTATGACAACCAAGTATTTTGAATCAGGATGAACGAAAACATGTAATTTTTAATAATTATTTTTTAAGAACAAAGTTTGTCGTTGAGAAATATGTAAAAGGAAAAAACTTCTGACAAAGACTTCTTATCACTTTAATGACAAATAAGGGTACTAGGTACTTTTTTTTCAGATTTTCATTTTAGGTGGGGTGCACAAAATGTACGTTTCGGGAACAGTTTTAGCTATTTTACTCTTTAAAAGCATTTTCTATAAAGAAATATACATATTTGATTATATCATGGTGGAAATAATCACAAGAATGGTTTTAATGTAAAATTATTATCCCTATATTATGTATTTATCTATCAAAATTCATTGTTTTGCGACAGATCTCTGAATTGGTTTACACGTGTATATTCAGAGGACCACTAGTCAATCAAATGAACGATGATATGTAATCTTAATTACAAATATAAATCATTAGACATGAATGTCAAATAAACAGAAAATTTTTTTTTGCTCTGATAAAGAATTCTTGGATTATTGAGCCACCTTAACCTTTCCTTCAAGATAGAACTTTCATGCCTTATTTTCGCCTACATAAATACGTGATTTACAATTCCATGAATTTAGACCTTTTGTCCTAATTGAAAATACAGATTAAGGTCTAGAGATTATTCTTTGTCAATCACGTAGTCTACTAGATCACAGAAATTAAATTTGAATTGAAATTTCTCGCCTCGGATCACTCTGCGCGTTCCCGGTAATTGGATTCCATCGCCCATATGTCCTGGTATAATTCTAATGAATGTCACTTTAGTTTATCTCACATCAATGATGAAATATAAAAGAATCACATATCTGTAATCCCTGATTTCCTGTCCCTTCACATTGAAGATATGTTATATATTAATTCCATTCTGTTCGAAAACGAACTTACTTCTGATGTCAAAGATGCTACACTGCCTTGTATTCTGATATCAAACATATTAGTATTAAATATTGCATCAGATTGTGTTTGTAAGAAATTTTACAATAGAAAATCTACTTCAATATTGACATGTCCAAATAAAATGTTACGGAAGTGTTTCAACTGTTAATCTTCTTAAGAAAACATCAAACCAATGCAACAGACACGTGTTTTGGATAGTAAATCCTTATCAGTGATACATATGAAATGCCGACACAGACAAATGAATTTCAGTAGCGCCCTTTGGTTTCATTTTTTAATTCAAATTTGCGCATTTATATTGCAGAGATGGTGCGGCTTCAAATTTTATGTAGGGTCAATTCAGTATCATAGTTAAATGAAATCTATGACCAAAATAGCATCGGGTGGGTAGTACTAAGATGTTAACTTCCTTTAATTTCAATGAAAATGTTTATTGAAATGATAAGTTTCCGAAAGAGCAAAATAATATATATGATGTCCAATTTATAAAAGGCCAAAATAAAGTAGAGCTGGAAAGACATAATGATTATTATCATAATGCATGCAGATTGAAGAGAAAGGTGTAAATTCAAAGGGAAGGGATAATAAACATGCATCGAAGAGGTACCAAACAGTAATTGAGTCAAAAAGTCGAGATGGTAAGGCAAAATCATTTGAAGTCCTATACGAACTTATTTTTCAGTGAGTCCAGGTGCCCGGGAAAGTCAGAGTCACCTTTTTGCATGCAGTACCAATCGCAACAGTTCCATGAAAACTTGTCAAATACGGTGAGTGTCTCGATGTACACATTGATGTACATGACAAAAAGGAAAAATACATTTCCCTAACAAGAAGAACAAAATCATAAATCGAAAAATAATCTAAGTAAGGACTACAAAACCAGGATAAAACCATAACTAAGGCAAAGGACGGAAATAAAAAAATCTACCATATAAAGAGAAGTGAACTCCCTGCGAAGGAGTGAGATCAGGTGCCCAAGATGATTGAGCATCTCCTTCTTGCATGCAACATCCGCCACTCCAATTCGGTAGAAAGATCACAATCGGTATATCCCAAAAAGAAGGACAAACGTAATAAATTGGTATGTCATGGCATAAAGGGTAAAGATGTCTTGTTTGGTGATATTAACAATCGCACACCATAAATTCACTGATCATTCTGGAAAGAGTGATCTCATATCCTTTTATAAGATCCCCATAGGGAGAGATGAAGGGTCCCAAATACAGAGAAAGTAAATCCTTTACCTGGAACCAAAATTTCAAAATTATAATGGACTTGTGTGAGGAATATGCAAGACGTTGGGCAAAGAAAAAGGATGTACAACTCGCCACCCTCTCCGAATGGATAAAATGCATCAGAGGGTTACTTTTATCTAGAATTTACAACTTACAAGCAATTGTGAACACCAAATTCGAGTCTATCTTTCAAGGCCCTGATGTTATCACAGAGCTGACCTACCTATAAGAGCATTACGTCATCACACTAGCAGACAAAGCCTCCAATAAATACACATTTACATGCAAAATGTACTATTCCGACAGCCTTGTTAAAGAGTTGGGTCTGAATTCGACACCTGGAAATCCTATTTACACTCCGATAAACCTTTCCGTCTCGGAAATAATAGATAACCACAAATCAGCTCTCAATTTCTTTGGCTTTGACACAAACAATTTAGATTTAGATTTACCATTCTTATATTGCATTCCTAAAACGCAATAAAATCCGTACAAACAACGTTTCATCGCCGGTTCCTCAACATGTTCAACAAAATCTGTATCGATCTTACTCACCAAAGTTTTAACTGAAATCAAATGGACTTCAAAAATATTGTTTGACGGTATATTCCCGATGCGGTATTAACAAGATGTGGAGTTTAAAATTTAAAATTAAATTTTTAAAATTAGAATTCTAAGGAACTTTTAGAACATATGATAATGTCGAAGGGTTCCAACTCTATAACTTTTTATATGAAATGAATCTTATATTCAGCTCTGTCACCTGAAAGAAGCTTTGTTTTGGTCTTTTATCAATGTGGCATCATATTTATTTTTTTGCTTTTTCGAAAACTAGCCATTTCACCAATAAATATCATCGAAATTAAAGGAGTTTTACATCTTAGCACCATACCTCCAATGCTATTTTGAACACAGATTTTATTTGGATATGCTACTGAATCGACCCTACATGAAGTTTGGAGCCGCGCACTCTCTGTAATGTAAATGTAAAATTCTAACTTAAAAAATTAATGAGGGCGCTACTGAAATTATTTTGGTGGCTCCGCTGAAAGCATCACTGATGAGAATTTAATATTCGAAACACGTGTCTGGTGCATGTAGATTGGTTTGGAGTTTTCTTCAAGAAGGTAGAGAGTTGGAACCCTTCGACATTATTATATGGAATCGTCTCATTTAGATTGAGTCATTCGATCAAAGCCTTTGATTTTTCGACATTTTACACAACAACCCCACATTCTAAATTGAAAGAAAGCCTCGCCAAAATCATAAGTAATGCGTTAACAAGCAAGAAAGGCAATTACAAATATAAATTTATTGTTGTTAATTATGACAAATCTACTTTGTTTAAGAAAAGTCCGATTCTAAAAATAAGTACACTGAAGCAGATATTATTCAGATGTTAAACTTCCTGATTGACAACATTTTTGTGGTGTTTAGAGGTAAGGTCTTCCAGCAAATTGTCGGAATTCCAATGGGAACCACTTGTTCCCCCCACTCCTTGCCGACATTTTTCTTTACTCGTACGAATCTGAATTCATTCAATCTTTGGTCTCTGAAGGGAACATATACTTGCCTCTGACTTCAAATTCGTTTACAGATACATAGACGATGTGCTGTCCATCAATAATCCAAAATTCGCGGATTACCTCAGCAGAACCTATCCCTCGGAGCTTGAAATCAAGGAAACCACAGAGACAAATAATTTAGCATCCTATCTGGACATAATGTTGTGAGTGCTGTATATTGAAATAACTTTTTCAATACAATACGATACAATACATTTTGCTACAATACTCAATATTTTCAATACAATAAATGGAGTTTTACATTTAAATCAATGACAACTTAATAAAACACAACAAAAATAAATAACAAATGTATTATCCCGTTAATTCAAAAGCAAAAAAAAAGAAATAAAAAGATAACAATAGCATCTATGGAAAGTGTTTTTTTCCAACAAAGATTTCTTTTGACATATCTTTTACATAGGAGTAATTACATTTGGCTTCTTTGGCATCGATTTGTGTTATGCTGCCAAACAGCTGACCTCAACATTTCGTTTTTCAATTCAATGTTAAACGTCTTTAAATTGAAAAGCATTATTTTTTTGAATACGTGAAGATACGATCAACCGAAGGTGATCGAATTTGGCTACTTTTGCCCTCGGGGACTCCTCGTCTACCAGCAGTGACATGTAAGACTGATAGAATGACAAATATGGATGACCATATCCAAATACACAAAACACAATCGATAATTTAGAAAATCATAAACCAAAGGCATACAAAATCATGGTAAAACAGGAACCAATGCAAACAAACACATGGAAAATGCGAACTCCCAATTTGATGTGAGACCAGGTGCCAAAAAGCTTTTA
This sequence comes from Pinctada fucata, assembly GCA_028142955.1. Classification (NCBI taxonomy): domain Eukaryota; kingdom Metazoa; phylum Mollusca; class Bivalvia; order Pterioida; family Pteriidae; genus Pinctada; species Pinctada fucata. The sequence continues at coordinate 1,057,507 of AP027109.1, read as the reverse complement.
TTTGAACTTACATGCCTAAATGTTCAAGTGATCGGAGAATATTCAGAAGAAGTATAAAAATAAAAGCAAAAACGAATTAAATGTTTATATTTATTAATTGTATTGAAAGTGTCGATACTCAGCATTTGTGTATCGATACGTATTGAAAATATCAAAATATCGGTACTCTTCAATATTTGATTATCAATATACAGCACTAATGACAAACATGACGACTTTAATTTCAGCATCACAAACTTACCTTTTCTGAGTAGCAAAATTCCTTCATCGCCTGCTTATAGCTACTGTCCTGTTCACTAATTCCAGAGCACCCTGTTTTCCCGGTTTTCTCTAAAACATGATAATGTAATCTTCCAAAAATATATCAGTTTCATAGTACTCCTTTAGTCGTAACAGAAAATACCATTGTTTTGGCTGTGCGTCAGTTAAGTTAGAAAAGGACGGAAAATAAAAAGTCTACGGGGATTTTCTATAGTAAAATCGCTGAAAATGTGTGACGTCGGAGGCTTTGACGTCACAGTTTACTATTGTTGACACGGAGAACAATATGGCGGCGGCTTGAAATTAACATTGGAATTTCCCGTAGACTTTTTATTTTTCGTATTGCGGTTTGAAGGCAGCTGATACGGTAAGTTGAAGTTGATTTCCAGTTACGACTAAAGGAGGTCAATTCTCGGAAACAATGATTTATAGCAAAATTCTTCAGACGAATAAATAAATCGTCAGAACAGGGTGCTCTGAATTTAGTTAACAGGACAGTAGTTCATATCTCAGTTGATACGCTATGCCAGAACAAGTACCAAATATACAGATTTTGTGCTGAGAGCTAGGCGTCTTTCAGATAAGCTTCTCAGTCAAGGATACGTTTGTGACCGACTAACCTTGTCACTGAGGAAGTTCCATGGTCTATATGGGAAACTCGTCATACATTATAATGTCCAACTCTCCAGAATAGTGGACGGTATTCTATCTTAGACCATTTGAACCATCCAACCACCGAATATACTTGTATCTGCCGAAATGGAAAGAAGGGAGGAGATCTCCAACAAGACCCGTGGAAGTTACACGGATGTGACAATTCCAACTTATTGAATTGACGGGTGCTGCATGCAAGCAGGGGATGCTAACTCTCCCCGGGCACCTGGTCTCACTCCCATATTAGGAGTTCACTTCTTTTCATTTGGTCGAGGTCTTTCTTTGTTTGCTTCGGTTCTTGTTTAATCCTGGTTTTGTATGCCTTCGGTTTATGATTTTTTGAATTCTCGATTTTTGTACTATGTATTGGGATATGGTCATTATCCATATTTGTCATATGTTCAGTTTCGCTGCCAAAGATACAAATACTTCATTCGTGTGAAAATGAAAAAAAAATGCTTGACAATGTCACGATTCATTTTGAGTCTTTGACGGACGCCAACAGATTTAGAGCTTTGTTTACCGGAACCGAAAGGTACATTATATAAACAAACATAATTTTCTTTTGTTTAAATTTGCAATTTACTTCATTCATTGAAAATAAATTAGTGTCACCGTTACAACCATTTAGATAGAAAATGACTTTTTACAACCATTCTTGCTAGTACCCAGAAGTGTTTATGCCTATTCTAGACTATATCATTTAGCGTACTTAAACTTCGTCAGCATGACCCTTAATCTATGTATAAGTCCTCAGATGATGACAATGTATTAATTATTCAAAATCAGCGTTTGAATCAGTGAGCGTTACATCAACAAATTTCCCAATGGTTTAGCATGGCAAAGATAACTGGCGAGGAGAATTGAGCCTTTTGATTAATTGAAGCTATAAGCGACATTCAGTTATCATCGGAGAAGCAGCCTTGCATTAATTACCCTCTTTAACGAAGTGATGCAGCTTCCTTGTCTTTCATGGACATGCTGTATCTTTTATTTCATTTTAAAAATGAAAAAAGGGATCTCCGAAAACAAGACATTTCAATACAGATGCATTAACCGTGCGACAAAAGTGTCGAAGACAGTACAACGAAGAGATATTAACACAATACGGCAAAAAGTACTAAAGAGCTGTAAAAACACGCGGTATGTTCAACAAAATGGTTTTCAGGCGGCAACAAATTTGGCAAAATCACTTAGGACAGAGTATCAAAACGCATTTATGGCTGCGCGACTCTCAGACATCAAATTATGGTAAACTGATTATACTAGAAAACACGCATGAAGCGAAAAGCTAAGAGTACAACTTGATTTTCAATAACAATTTTCTAAATTACATGCCAAAAGGTTGTTTTCCGGACTGCATTCAAGAAATGATATTTCAACAAAAATCAATGCAGCAATACATGCTCTCAAATTAATTTTACTGTATGATTTTGATATCATCAGGAAAAAAATACTCGAAGTTTGCAGTCAAAGAGCATCCTTTTGGACAAAATTTAGGACTGAAATATAAAACTAATATCTTGTTCCAACTTCTAAATACAAAAAGTAATAGATTGTGCCATTTTTATCTGAAAAGAAAAAAAGAGAAAAAGGTATTTTCTGAATGTTTGAAATTATACTGTGGAGTTCGATACATGAAACAATGCAACATTTTCCTGAACTTAGGCAGGTACTTAATACAAAAATCACCACGGTGATATCAGACTTTCATCCAAACAATGTGCATTTCGGAAAAGAGAATATCATCATGAAGGTGAATAGGAAGCAACAACAAGATATCGTTAGTTTAAAAAAGCAAATTTGAAAACAAAGCAACAATTTACTATTCTATGAACTTTTTTTACTTTCATTTAGAAATACTTAAAGTCATTGTGGATAGATTGGTATAATTTGACATTAATAGCTTTGAAACTTTGTAAAGGTTACAAATTTATATACCAGAAGATTTTCCATACCTTCAATAATGGAAGTTCCGATCAAATATAAAAAGTAAATTGGTTCCTTTGCAAGCGACACTGAATTATTTTCCCAACAAGTTGTTCTCCGGTACCTGTAGTGATCTCATTGTTTTCTCCACCTTCCTATTTATATTTCAATCCCATCTCCTACTCCATGACTTGCCTCGATATCAATGATGCTCCTACTTCACTCCCGCGCTGATCATATCGGATATTCTCACATAGATTACCCAATGAATCATACCCGACACAGATGGGTTATATGGAGTCTCATTATTGTTGATGAAACAATAGGGTTAATATTCCGTAAATGAAAATCAAATATGCAGGTGAAAGGATTGTATCGACTAACAGACATTTAATTTCCTTTATAGAGTTTCGTTTTTACATAAAACCTGAGAAAAACAAAAGAATATTTGAAAAGATAATATTTATGTGATTGAACTACATTTTGTATCAATCAATTTTTTCTATATCGGAGGTGAGATTGACAGTGGAACGTTTAATATGAAGAACGCCCCGTCGTATATACAGTAACATGTATGAAGTCAGAAACTATTTTCGAAACCGGAAACATTCTTCATTGGTAGGCTATATCTGTACCTTTTTCGAAATTGCCAAAAGATCTTCAGTTATTTTCAATATCGCAGATATGATCCTGAAGTTATCAAAAGAATACTATGCACGATACTGGACCAAACTATAGTTTTTTTCTGGCAATGCACGTAAACCGAAATCAGGATTAAAAAAATCAGAATCAGAAGGCTTACAAATTATTGAAAATATAAAACAGAACATTTTAACGAGAAAAGAAAAATCGTACAAATAGTCGAAGACAATAGCACATCACCATAGAAACAAGACGGACGACAGTATCTTATGAATAATCTCAGAATCTAGTTTAGAACGTTTATTGTAAGAGCCGCTGTTAGGAGTGATCAGTCATAAGCATATTCAAATATCACATGAATCATGTTTACATATATAAAGCAAGTTATATAAGGCAAAGAAAAATTAAAATTTTGTTTGACGGGCACCGCCGCATTGCCCAAAAACCCGCCGCATTTCCGATTTTTATCGCGTGTTTTACCATAATTTTAAAGTAGTCAATTGGACAACATCGTCGTGCTAATACAAATTGTTTGTTTACATATTCTTTACTTCACTAAATATATAAATTGTAAAGCTGTAACTCAATACTTGTTTACATATAATAGTATTTTTTACCCGAGCTACCGTATTCAATTGTTGTTTGTACGGTAATCGCGACCACGCGTATATTCCATATCATGGACGAGGTAACGTAACGTAAAATGATACTTGACTCTGTTGTGATAATATGCAAGAGCATTATTCTTTATTAGTTAAATTATTTAATTCATTAGAAATTTGAAAACGTTTTGTTTAGAGCTCACAGTTTACGTCAGATTGATCAGCCGGGAACGCCGGTGACGGGATCGAGGGGAGGGGCAGAAATACTACGCGATCCTAATTTCGTTACGAATAAACTGGTCAATTAAACCCTAAGCACATCGCAGAAACTTCAAAATTTCCGCGGGATAGAAATTCAAATTTGCAGACAACTTGCTCAAGTCCGACCGTGAACAGGGATGACGAATCGATCAAGGTACCCTTGTGATATCGTCGTTGAAATTCAAACTAAATTGTCAGACATGCAGTGATCGGGAAGGCAAACTTGCCCAATGGGACGATGGCCCATTCCACTTGGACTTCAATGGGCCATTCTTAAAAACAATGGGCCATCTTTCCTCACGAAAGGGCCACTCCAAAATTGATCAATTTTCGAAAAGCTTTGCATATGCATGCATTATGCATCAGACGTTAGCACATCTTTTTTTGTCACGAGATTCCCAATTTTACCATTTCCAATGAATATTTTGCCGTACATTTTTTGCATCACATTTTTGCATTTTGGAATAAAAAACAGCCAAGACCAAACTTTCATCCACCTTTCTTGAATATTTCGTGTCCACGTATGGACAGCTTCATTTTCAGCTTTGTTGGTATTAGGGAAGACATTTCTGTACAAATTTTATTACTTCAACTTGTACCCATTGACTGACCACTTTTAAAAAATGACATGATAATTTTACGGACGAACGCATACACAAGTACCTTTACGTAGATGAGATACGTAAGTGGACGTTGGAGATTTAAATCTCAGGCGCAGAACGAGGATAAAAAAGAATGTCAGAGAAAAATCAATATTGTATCAAAATAGCAAAGAACCTTTCAATTGTCAGTGGACAGAAGAATTTTGTGATTCAGAGTTCTGACTGGCCACGTACAGGAAGCTGCGATCTCTGTGTTACTGCTCCTTGTGTAGATCTACGTTACAACGTAAATACGAGAACAGAACTTTTAGATAGATTTAAAAACCAAAAATGGACGCCGTAGAATAATGGCACCAGGGCGCAGCGAGCTGCCGATTTTATGGGACATTGTCTATCAGAATGGGCCTTCCCAATCCCTGGACATGTTTCTTTGTATTTTCCCTACTCTTTTGTCGACGTCAAGGGTCAAATTTTCGGTCTAAGCACTGAGCAACAATTATTATTTTCACTCACTAAGTTGCGCCTAAAAGCAGTAGTTCACAAAATGTTAACGTCATTTGAAGTTTTAACCTTACACAGGGCCACGGTTAGAGATTGGTGATCCTTTTTAGCATTAATAAGATGTACAACATACATCTTCATGCTGGTCTGTCATAGGACATCGTCTGTCATATGATACATATGATAAGTGTGACCAAATCATAGAATATCTAGCAAACTTCAGATTTGGAAATGCAATTACTATATTACAAGAAGACGTTGGGTTATTTTGTAAATTAATGCACTAACTCAACATTACCACTTCATACTATATTTAAGTTTTAATGTATTTTCAGCATCAAAACACTTGAATTAGAAATTTGGTTAAAAGATAAATTACGTTCATCAAATTTCACGTATGCAAAAAAAAGAAGAAAAAAAAAGACCTGCCTCCCTCCCTTTTTTTCTCAAAAAGTGCCCGTCAAACTAAACATTAATTTTGTATGGCCTAAGCTTCTCAGTCAGGAATATGTTTGTGACCGACTTACATCGTCACTGAAAAGTTCTACGGTCGATATGGGGAACTCGTCATACACTCTCCAGAATGGTCTTCCGAAATGGAAGTACTGATCTCACTCCCGTGTCGGGAGTTCGCTTCTTTTCATATAGTGGAGGTTTTTGTTTGTTTGCTTTGGTTCCTGTATCAGATCAGATAAATCAGAAGAGAAAACAAACAACCTTTCATTAAAGTAAGATTTGCAAACAAAGGTATTGATAAATTGAAAATTGGTCAAATTTTGAATCACAAAACTGTCACAGAAAAATCCACCATATTTCAAAAGAAAAGAAACTCCTTGTATTTTCTATAGCTACACACCAACAGTTGCATCTAAAATTTACAAATACAAACGATTCCTGCAGTGTATTGATTTAAGTAATCCCTCACTATATCCACTTCTTTGCGAATGTTCTTCGTCGGATTTCAACTACTCTCCTTGTGGACACGTTATTACTGGTGACCTTAGTATAGTCAAGAACGACAAGTTGAGAGAATTGTTTAAAAAGGGTCCCAAATACAGAGAAAGTATGTCCTTTACATGGAACCAAAATGTCAAAATTATCATGGATTCTTGTGAGGAATATGCAAGACGTTGGGCAAAGAAAGAGGATGTACAGCTCGACACCCTTTCCGAATGGATAAAATTCATCAGAGGGTTACTTTTATCTAGAATTAACCGATTAAAATCAACTGTGAACACCAGATTCGTGTCTATATTTAAAGACCCTGATATTATCACAGAGCTTACTTACCTCCAAGAACATTATGTCATCACACCAGCGGACAAAGCCTCAAATAATTACACATTTACTTGCAAAAAAGTACTATTTCGACAGTCTAGTTAAAGAGTTGGGTTTAGATTCGGAAATCCAACTTACACCCCAACAAACCTTTCTGCCTCTGAAATAATAGATAACCACAAATCAGCTCTTGCTTCCTTTGGCTTCGACACTACCAATTTAGATTTACCATACTTATACTGCATACCTAAAATGCAATAGAATCCGTACAAACAACGTTTCATCGCTGGTTCCTCAAAATGTTCTACCAAATCTGTATCGATCTTACTCACCAAAGTTTTATCTGAAATCAAATCTGGGCTCCAAAAATATTGTTCGACAGTATATTCTCGCAGTGGTATCAACCAGATGTGGATTTTAAAGAATTCGAAGGAACTTTTAGAACATCTGAAATCCACTCATTTCAGTAGAGTCCATTCGATCAAAGCCTTTGATTTTTCGACACTTTACACTTCAATTCCACATTCTAAATTGACAGAAAGACTCGCAAAAATTATAAGTAATGCGTTTACAAGTAAGAACGGTAATAGCATATACAAATTTATTGTTGTTAACTATGACAAAACCTACTTTGTAAAAGAAAAGTCCGATTCTGAAAATAAGTACACTGAAACAGACATTATTCAGATGTTAAACTTTCTGATCGATAACATTTTTGTGGTGTTTGGAGGAAAGGTCTTCCAGCAAATTGTCGGAATTCCAATGGGGACCAATTGTGCCCCCACTCCTTGCCGACATTTTCCTTTACTCGTACGCAGCTGAATTCATTCAATCTTTGGTCTCTAAAGGGAAAAGATACTTAGCTTCTGACTTCAACTTCACTTACAGATACATAGACGATGTGTTGTCCATCAATAATCCAAAATTCGCGGATTACCTGAGCAGTATCTATCCTTCGGAGCTTGAAGTCAAAGAAACCACAGAGACAAATAATTCAGCATCCTATTTGGACATAATGTTGTCCTACAACACTGATGGTCACATGAAAACCTCACTCTATGGCAAACGTGACGACTTCAATTTCAGCAAAACAAACTTTCCTTTTCTGAGTAGCAACATCCCTTCATCGCCTGCTTATGGCGTGTTCATATCTCAGTTGATACGCTATGCCAGAGCAAGTACCAAATATACGGATTTTGTTCTGAGAGCTAGGCGTCTTTCAGATAAGCTTCTGAGTCAGGGATATGTTTGTGACCGACTAACATCGTCACTGAGGAAGTTCTACGGTCGATGAGGGGAACTCGTTATATACTATGATGTCCCACTCTCCAGAATGGTGGATGATATTCTGTCATAGACCATTTGAATCATCCAACCAAAGATTGTACTCTTTGTCTTCCAAAATGGAAGTAACCGGATGTGACAGTTCTACCGAATTGAGGCGACGGGTGTTGCATGCAAGCAGGAGAAGCTTACTCTTCCTGGGCACCTGGTCTCACTCCCATATCGGGAGTTCGCTTCTTTTCATATGGTGGAGGTTTTTGTTTGTTTGCTTTGGTTCCTGTTTTATCCTGATTTTGTATGCCTTCGGTTTCTGATTTTCTGAATTATCAATTTTGTGCAGAAAACAGGGATATGGTCATTATCCATATTTGTCGTTATCCTCATGTTGTATGCCTTCGGTTTCTGATTTTCTGAATTATCGATTTTGTGCTGTATACAGGGATATGGTCATTATCCATATTTGTATAGTATCTAAATAAGTTTGACTGAAATCGTTGTATTATTTAAAATTTAGGAAGGTCGCCCATTGTGCTCGGAATCACATTTACGATGAAAAAATCATCAAAATACATTGTGAGTGCTGCCTATAAAGATGTACATTTAAGATTAAAAAATTGGAATTAGATTAAAGTGTTCGAATAAATTCATCTAAATAACGAGTGCAATACATTTCTGAAACAGTATGGAGAACTGAATATTTTAAATTATATAAAAAATATCATGAAATGATTGTGTCCATACAATAACAGGGGGCCACAAAATGCTAATTTAATGAAATATTATACACATACATGTCTCTGCCTTTTTTCTATTAAAAGAAAAAAGACATGTATTTGTATAATATTTTATTGATTTTATTTAATTCCTGTGTCTACAATGATTAAACACGGTATTATGAGAAGAGGACGCAAATTTATATGCAGATAGTAATTGCAGTGCCTCTATACTTTCTTCGTGTGATTGTTTAATCTTTGACGATAGAGAAGGGGGTGTAAAAGATCATGTACTATTTCTTCATTTTTGATGAATTAAGTGAAATGAAAATATTTTCTGGTTCATAAACGAAACAATGAGAAAAATCAGCTTTTTTGCAAATACCAGGGTGTCCTGAACAGGGTGATGTGAAGTTCTACCGAATTGAAGCGGCGGGTGTTGCATATAAGCAGGAGATGCTTACTCTTCCTGGGCACTTGGTCTCACTCCTATATCGGGAGTTCGCTTCTTTTCATATGGTGGAGGTTTTTGTTTGTTTGCTTTGGTTCCTGTTTTATCCGGATTTGTTATGCCTTCGGTTTCTGATTTTCTGAATTATCGATTTTGATATGGTCAATATCTATATTTGTCATCCCTACTTTTCTGAAGTAATTGACGATTTCAAGGGGTGACAAACGTAACCCTTTTCAATTACTTCCATCGGCCTATGTTACAAAATTAAAAACGTTATGAATCAAGGTTTCTGAAACAATTCCTTTCCATAAATACTAAAAAGATGGAGAGGGGGATCTCAAAGTAGCGCATTTTTTAAAAACAAAATCTAATTTGTACATGGGAACATTATAAATTGAATAGATGAAATATCTTTCAACATTGAACACTTTACGCCGTATAGTGATTTTAGCGCCACCTACATTGCGTTCTGTGAAGCTAGTATTTGTATCATGAGTTCTTTTGTTAATACCATTTTAACGATATTTTTCAGCATAATTTGTTATTTGTTATTTGTATTAAACATTACATTAGTAAACACAAAAGTTAAAAATATTTTATTGAAGTCACGTGATACGGACTGTTATACTTAGGATCTGTTATACTCAGGATCTTCTTTAACTCATTTAAATCCGCTGATTGCAGATCCTGGTGATTTCATAGCTTTTAATCAACTGTTTTATACATGGGTTGATATAAGTTCGTGTATACGAGCCATGACTGTTATAGAATTCTTTTATTTTCAATATGATGTAGAAACATATGAATTCATATATATAAATCGTTTCGGTTAAAATTCAGGAATAAAGTTAACTGTCCCTTATCTTCAATGAATAGTTGTGGGAAATGTGGTGTATGAAAAGATACATTTATTCATAAAAATAATATTCGATTAATCAAAATCGGACACCTGAATGAAATATTTATTGATTTCATCGAGAAATCGTACGAAAACTAAATAGTATCACATAAAGTAGAGTACTAAGCAGTGTTTGACGTCTTCAAATTCATTAGCATCATTTTAGAGCAGATAAATTTTCAGCATGGACCTGACATGCACGTTTCGGGTATTTAACCCTCGTCAGTGATCCTCAATATAAACAATGTAATATGACCAGAATCTGTGAAAATGATGTTCTAAATATACCGAAAGACGTAGCGAGATGGCTGGGATATGATGCTACAGGACCCAGAATTAAGAATTTAAGGAAAATTTTGCAAACAGAAATTTTGAAATGCGCTCGAAGAAACGATCAAGCGAAATTGTTCGAACTTGGCTACAGGTGTCCTCGTGTGGTACAAATGTTTTACGTCTTCAAATTCATTAGTATCGTTTTAGTTATTACTTTGGATAACAATATGTGAAGAAGTCGATATGTCGAGTATGAGCATTTATTACTATATACCTTGAGGATTTTTTTCTTACATCCCTAACTTGTTAAAAACATGCATTTTCGTCGTATATATGCCTACATGTATTTATCTTATGTATAGAATGAAATTGTATTAATTCCCACACTATATGAACAAGGAGATAAGATTATTAGATATTGATATATGTGTTTTAAAGAACATTTAGGTACATGTTTCTATTTCCAAGGTGTGACATCCCTTCAATTCAAAGTCCTAATCGAACACTCTCTTACATCAGGTCAAGCTTTGACCTCCCTCTTAATCGCACAAATTTTTAAAGCAATCATTATATTAATTTTGTATTTTGATATCACACAAATTATTTTGCTGATGTTCAATGTACCCCATCCCCGTTCATCTTATGACTATAAACTGTATACAAATGTTATGTGCGATGTGTACATGCATGTAAATGTTAATCTCTTACTTTTTGTCATTTAGTGTGTGTTTGTTTCTTTTTTCACCCCTATCCTCTTTATAAGATAAACTTCCTATTCTGTAGATGTTTTGACGAACTAGATGACACCGAACATTGATTTCGTTTGTATGTATTCGAATATATTTAAGAAAAAATCATGAATTTTTCTCCGCTATGATTAGTGTAATAGGCACGATGCGTTTTCTGATGCGATACGGATACTTATATATTCTAAATGTCCGATCTCTACTACAAAACAGAAACTAAGAGAACACTGAAGACGACTACCACACCGACAAGAGTAATGAAACGGAAGTGCTCCAACCCTGTACCTTTTGTCTCCTTACTTTTATGTGTTGTCATCAATGTTTAATATTTCTGTGCGTCTGTTACGATTGTTTGGTATGATGTTCCAGTAAATAGTGTTGTGAAATTTTGCGATTTGGAGTTTGTATTGTGTCATTTATGTGTTACTTTCTTGTGGGTTTATTTCGCTGGGCGAATGCAGGGTGGTCTTGCTGGAGATCATTCCCTTTTCTTTATGAAGAAAATTCAAAACCATTTGTTCTGCAACAGACACGAATATTAAATTCTCATCAGTGATGCTTCCAGCGGAGCCACCAAAATTCATTTCAGTAGAAACTTACAAAACATTCCTACAACAACATATGAATTCCTGGTCTTTTTGTCCGATCATACTTCTCGTGTGATTCATTTTTAGCTTGCTCCAGTCAGTAAAGCACATACTATTTTACCTATCCTCTTTTGAAATCCATTGACTTGGTTTTTGATTGAAGATCACTGACGAGGGTTAAGTTCTCGAAACATGCATGTGTGGTCAATGCTGTAAATTTAACTTTTCTTAGACGATGCCGTTGAATTTGAAAACGTTTAACATTGGATTGCAATAGGCCCGTGTAATTTACTGTATTGTTGATAGTGAGAAGGTATTTGTTTATTCAACAGATGTACGTCTTTGGAGACCTCTGTGTGTTTGGATACGTGGGAAAGTTGAGTTCGCGTAATCTGGATAACTACCATATTAAACAATAGATATAGTGGATTGCCATCGTCACTGGATACATATTGGTCTCCTTCTTTTTATGCGTTGCCTTTCTTGTGTCAAAGAAAAAATAATGCACTGCCATTTAGTTATTACATTAAACCTTAACCTGCTTACTGATAATGTATTCAAAAACTTTAAAAATGAAGCTCAGAGGAAAGATGACGTAGTAATCTAGAATTTAATTGTATGCAACAAGCATGGCATTGTAAACTTTTAATGGAATCATTGGCCAACGTTGCAAGATAATTGATTAGCAGACTTAACCTTTAAGTTCTTGTTCTGTCTGTCAGAAAACATTAGAAAATCAATAAATTTAGGATGATGTTACCGCACTAAGATAACATTTGAATAACATTGTGTAGTGATTTAACGAGTATCCGATATAGACTTTCGTCATTTCATGTAATTTCTCATAAGATAATGATTAATGTAGTGATTTTTATCAATATCTACGTTAAACATAAATATAACTCTATCTGTTATTGTTATATACCTTGTAAGGAATTATTTTCAATAAAATGATAATCTGCACTAAAATTATGCTAATGAATTTGAAGACGTTAAATATTTAAAGAGATATTCTGTAAAATCGGTTATCGGTTCAAGTTAATTCATACTTGGTTAAAACCATGGTCAGAATTACTCCCTCCATATTCTTCATGCATTCTCAGTTTAATACATAATAAATTAAAAAAGTGACTTATGATTATAATGAGGGAGGAACTTTAAACTCGATTTAATTCGATTTGATAATCATTTCAAACTAAAAATTCAGTTTATTGTACATTAGCACTTAATTTTTTTATCTTGGTTTTATGAACATTTCCTTTTTAAAGTATTTATAATACACCCCCCCCCTTAAATCAAACAAATCAAGCCGCCAAGGGTCACATGTCTCACCTGAGAACACTATAAATCTCAGAGCCAATGCTATTTTTTACCTTTTTAATGCTTATAAAGAGCCTTATGACTACATAGGGTAATCAAATATGACATACAGTTGCGCAACCGGTACGTGCATGCAGTTTACCGATACGATGGGATAAGTTACACTTAGGGTAGCATTACCGATAGAATTAGCCCCATACGATAGGCCCGATAGCACACTCTATCATATCGTATCGAATCCCATTGGCATCTATCGGTTTCTATCGGATCCTATCGGCTTCTATGGGATCCTATTGGCATCTATCGGCTCTATGGATTCCTATCGGTTCTATGGAATTAATCAATTAGCAAATCATATGAATAATTTAATGATGGGTGTTTGATTAATTCATATTAATCATCCAAACATAAGTTTGTGTATAAGTCATGAGGCCATTGAAAGGGATCATATTTACGAATTAGTTACCTCAGTTACTTACTTGGGCATTTATGATTAAGAAAGAATGCGAATAAATGATATTGTTACTTCAGATCGCTTAGTCATGTTAATATTGTAAATATATCTGGTAAATTGGTTTATTTATTTACTCATTTATTTTTATTACATATTCTATGCATGCAATTGCATGTATGAATCCGATGAGTTAATTAGTTTGTTAAATAAAAATTCCTTTCGCGGAACTCAATCTTCACAAATTGAATTCATGCAGAGCCATCTTCAGTAAGTTCGGTTATAATAACAGAGTGATTAATAATGAGGCCATCAAACGAATTTATATGTACTTATTAATTACCTTAATTACTTACCTGCACAGGTAAATAGAATTAATTTAAGAGAAGGTGGGTGATAATTATTCAATCAATACCCTAATTTAGTCGCTGTGATAATGTAAAAGAATACGGTTGGTGTATTTCTTTCATCATTTGCGATTTTGTTTATTTATTTTGTAAGTTTTTCTTTTATATACGTATTATTCACGCAAATTCTCCCTTCGTGGACCTCAGTCATTCAATGATTTAAATCTACCAGCGCCATCAAAGAATTAAAATTTCGAACATTAAAAAAATGCTCCTTTTGAACATTTTGAATCTACGAATCATCTTTTTTATAGTATCGAATATTTATTTAAATTCAGAAGGTCCGAACAAAGGACGTATTTTTAATCCACATTATATATCTCATAATATTAATTTGATAAAAATTCTCCGTCGACGTACCTCTCAATTAAATAATTAACAACATTCCAATACGGCACCACTCAGCGGAGTAAGTGTTTATTTACTGGTGATATTTATTTTCGTTTTTTCTTAATTGTTATAATTATTTATCTTTTTCGAGAAACATAAATAATCTAATGACAAAAAGATAAAAGCAGACGTCTATACGAATTGCACAATACGATATAAATCCAAGCGCCCGATTGGAACCGATAGCGCTGGTTAGAAACCAATAGCGCACCATAGAAGCCGATAGGAACCGATAGCGCCCTATAGGAACCCATAGAGCCCGATTGGAACCCATAGAGCCCGATAGGAACCCATAGAGCCCGATAGGAACCCATAGAGTCCGATAGGATAGGAAATCTGATAGAAACCGTAACGATACCCTTTAGAAAGTTACCGATACGATAGAATAGCTGCCCCATGCGACAGGATATAAAATGTGCACTCACCGCTTGCGCAACTGTAGCTGGGCTGTCATCTTAATCAAAAGTCGAATAACCGCGGTTCAAAATTTTACGGTTTTATTAAAAAATTTCCAGTAAAAACGAGACACGTCTTTCGAATATTAGTTCCTCATCAGTAATGCTTCCAAAAATTTCATTTCACTAGCGCCCCCCTGGTTTTTAAGATTTTACATTTGTGTATTTACTTTACAGAGAGTGCGCGGCTACAAATTTTATGTAAAGTCGATTCAATAGCATATGCAAATAAAATCTATCTTAAAAATAGCATTGGAGGGATGTTGCTAAGATGTAAACCTCCATTGATTTCTATAATATTTTTGATAAAATGACAAGTTTCCGAAATAGCCAAATAAAATTTATGACGTTAAATGGATAAAATGCCAAAACAACGCTTCTTTCAGGCTACAGAGCTGGAAAGAAATAATTAATACACTTAAAACATCCAATGTCACGGGGAACTGTTTAACTGCTCCACGCGCCAATAGGAAATAAAGTCACAAGGGATTTTTTTGTATAGATGGAAGGTCTTCTCAAATAAATACACATGCCCTTTTACTTACCTTCAAAAGCCATGTCCAATGTTCAATAATACATCAATCTTGATCACTCAGATGACATTAGTTTGTCGATCCATGCTGTGGGTTAGGGTTAAGGTTCGAGTTAAGGTTAATATTACATTTGTACCATAATATTAATAAATGTTGGATCTAGGGTTAGGGTTAGGGTTTATAAATATGTTAGGGTTAGCGCAGTGGTAGCGCGCTTGCTTCTCACCTCTAAGGTCCCGGATTCGAATCCCAGATTCGGCGAAGGGTCTTATGTGGGAGGGTAGGTAGTCCCCACCCAGGCCTCTGCAAGGGGTTTTCTCCGGGCACTACGGTTTCCTCCTGCTCCTTGGACCCTCTTACGCCAACATCTGAGCCAACGTGAGACATTGATGAAAGTTGTGCAACTTGTTTGTTAAACGGTAAAGTAGATTATGTCATTGTTTAAATTTAGATATAGGGTTTATGTTAGGGTTTATGTTAGGGTTTATGTTACGGTTTGTATTAGGGTTAATGTTAGGGTTTATTTTAGAGTTTATGTTAGACGGCGGGTGCGGCTAGCCAACAGGGGATGCTTACTCCTCCCGGGCACCTTGTCCCACCTCTAGTTTGATAGAGGTTCGTCGATGCTCAATTTGGTGCTCTATTGTGAGTGCTGTTAAGACTATCGTCAGGATTTTCTTTCACTCATTTGTGTCACACTTATGCCCTTTGCTGTGTGGAGCTCGTAAAAAAGTTCCCCGCGAGGGGTTCGACAGTAAGTGTTTTGAATATTTTCCCTGACATGGTCGCCATAGTACTTTCTATATAGATGAAATCACAGACAGTGCAGGTATTCTTCATATATTGTTTTCATTTTCGTGCATGAACATCGACGGCGGGTGCGGCTAGCTAACAGGGGATGCTTACTCCTTCCGGGCACCTGGTACCACCTCTAGCTTGCTAGAGGTCCGTCGATGCTCAATTTGGTGATCTATTGTGAGTGCTGTTGAGATTATCGTCAGGATTATCTTTAACTCATTTATGTTAGGGTTTATGTTAGGGTTTATGTTACGTTTAATGTTACGGTTTGTGTAATGGTTAATGTTAGGGTTATTAAATGTTGGGTTTTAGGTTTTAGGGTTAGGGTTAGGGGTATATTACCATTATATTAAGAAATAGGACGCTGAATTATTTGTCTCTGTCGTTTCTTTGACTTCGAGTTCAGCGGGATACATTGCGCCAAGGTAGGGTTAGGGTTAGGTAAAATGAGCTTCCATTAACCAAACATCTTTTTCTATGCTTATTTTTCAAGAAAAGTGGCAAAACACAGGAAGAAATTAATATCGCATTCGCAGGAAATGTTTCAACACAAAAATCCTTTCCCGGTATATCAATGATACCGGAAGTGTTATTGACTCGTAACGCATCAGAAAATATGTAAGCATATCACGACGAAATAACAGTTTCAATCGCCGATATTTCGAAATCCGGTAAACGAATCGCACGATCACCGTAAGAACTTTTCTATTTTAGCCTTTTTCATTCAAGAGACAAAGTTTTCTTACAAAGCGGAAGCGGATTATTCTTTGCTAAAATTTTGTAGAATTTGAAGATACACGTCGCAGGATGACCATTTATTCATTTACACTTAACAAAATTTCGTTGTTATTATAAATATAGATATCAATTAATTGATTTCTACCAATCGTGATATTGAAGTAACTGGAAAAATGTAATTTAGAAATTTTCACTAGTATACATCTGTCGACTGTACATCTATTCATTATTTCGTCTGTCTTACTATGAACATAAAATGATGTGTGAGACAGAATATTGAAGCTGATCGTTTGTCGGCGGTGAACTCATTGTCCCAAGTCTTTCAAGACCCATTATAAATACAGTCAGGTGCTATCTTATTTCAGTTATTCTCTCAGAGGAAAGCATTTCCATACTCTCGTTCTTATCTTTCAAAACAATGGGGCATTTACTACATACAGAAGTCTTATGGTACATGGCCCCCTGTCCTTCACTATTGCTATTGCTGTTAGACCAACCCGTCTGGCAGCCGAGGTTCTAGAATCGCCCATCTTTAAATGCACATGCTGTCAAGTCGCATATAAAGTTGTCATAATTTTGAGAGGGTTTGCATTTTTTTTTCTTAAATTGAAGTATTCCTTCATGTTTAATGACCTCACTACAGAGATTTGTAAAGTAGTTAATGATGAAAGGCTTTAAAAAAACAACTTAAAACACATGTATTTATCATGTGTATTGACCTAATCAACCAAAAATTGTCACACTCAAAGTGTACTGACAAGCGTATTTCTATTTCGATTGTGAGATTTTTTTCAGTTTAAGTTAGAGAACAACGATTTGATTTTTATTTGGGGAGGGGTAACAGGAAGACTTTGAACGGTCGGATTTTTTTCAAAAAATCATTTCTCAAGGCAAGAGAAATTATGATTTTTGCCGCCCTTCGGAATTTCGGACCGGATCTCTTTTATATCAAAAGAAATTTAAAATTCGGGATATTTTTTTCGCCGCTCCTTCTGACCAAACTTTCGAGCCGGAAATTCTAAGCGAGTCTTTCTGTCCTGATTAAATGGAGTTCAAAGCTTGATGATTGTTGTCATTTTTGTGACACAATTTCCTATTGTATTCAATATAAGATTAATTATGATGTGGTTCCGTTTATTGTTATATTGAAGTGGTCCGTTAGCATACTGAAATAGTTCTAACTTGAATTATCTTACTGCTATGTGAATGATTTGTACATGATTTTGTTTGAGCTATTCTTTTCATGTTACAATGACAATTTATTTTCCATGTAACAATTTTAAATCAAAAGAATACAAGTGATATTATAAAATTTTTAAGATATATGAACATAGTTTTTAATGTTTGACTTGAAAGTAATCTTAACTTTTGATATGTGTGATTCTTTAAATCATTTCATATGGTTGCTATGGTAAATTTATCCCATGAAAACAGATTCTGAATCCGACAATAAAATTCAGGATTAGAAATAAGCGGCTGTCCAATGGCACTTGCCCATATCGTACTAAAAATCAGCCCCTAAACTCTAACCCATCCCCTGCAGAGATCGAGAATCGTAGTCACATTCGAATCGAAAATTATCATGGGCGGATGGAAGCCGGTGTCCAGCCGGTCAGAAGGGGGAGGTTTTCCAAAGTATGATTTTGAACCGTTTCTAAAACAAGTGTTTCCAGTGTGCAATTTAATAGTGAAGTAAAGGGTGTATTGTTAGTCACTCTGCTTTATTATTAACCCTCATTCTTTGGATATAATATTTACTTTGGGCATATGCCGTTTAAAAGCCACTTTTTATCTGTTTTTCCAATTTGGAGATAACATCTTTATGTGTTTCTAAAGTAAAAAAAAATATTCGGGAGTTTGTTCTCTTGACAAAAATGCTCTAATAAAGTCACCTCATATTAAGGAGGGATTCAACACCAAGATGGCGGCGGCATTATTTGTTTTTCTCACTTCCTAGGAAAAGTACAGTCCTTACTTCCTTAAAACATTTGATACACTGATTGATATACATATTTGAGTATTCTGATGAAGTTTGAATAATTTCCGACGTAATTTGAAGAAATTATAGCGATTTTCAAAATTGTGGATTTTGGGAGTTTTATCCATGAGCCAACCACGACGTCATTTCGACGTTATCGGGGGAAAATGGCGTCACAAACGATCGCATTCAAAATGCAATTAAAACATTAATACAAAACGTCTTGCATTGAAACTTTACATGTATAAAATAGAAAATTCAATTCTTATTTTAGTGTATTCGTTGACAAATTTACAGAACAAGGAAGCGGATGTTACTTCATTGAAAATAGACGAATTTGGAAGAAAAAAATGGAAAATAAAAAGCTTCGTAAAATTTTTATCCCAAATTTAATTTTTCTCATTTAATCATGAAATCATCTCTGTACATTGTTGATCATTCTTTTAGTTTTTGACAAGGATTGATCCACAGGATTCCTAATAATCACCTATCAACTAAAGTCAATTGGCTCGAAATTGCAATTTTTTGAGCGACTGTGTCATTTATTATTCAAGTATCCTGCCTTTGTTTATGACACAATTCATTTAATTTTTTCCTTATTTAAGAGCAATACATTTATGAATATTTTGGAAGTTGAATCAAAATTAATTACCAATAGCATTAAGAGAACCGGAATGACACTTTTAATATTATGACGTCATCAAGAAATTCACGGATACGTTGAAAAATGCATATTTCAAAGTCTCATAGAAATTTTTCCTGTGGATAGAATCAAATGTAAGTTTGTATGATGAAGGACAGACAAGAAATGAATAATTTCAGAAATTTTGAGAAAAATTGAATTTGGCGTCAAAGTGTTCAATACCTCCTTAAAGCAAAATTTCGGAAAAGATTTCAATGAAATTATTAAATCAATCTGTTATACACCTTTCACAAATAAGGAGTAATTCTTCATAAGATAATGAAGATGAAAACCTGTTCAATTAGAAATTCTAAGCAGTATATTTCTCCGTTTGTGATATTTCAGATGATAGAAATGTTCAGAACAAACTTCAATTTTTTACGGCATCTATATGGAAAGAGGCATAACTCTAAGCTAAATCGGTGCATTAAGAACCAATCTTTTTTTTTGGTCGCCTGCGAAGTGTAGCGATACTAAACGATACTTTGTTCGTCTGACTGTCCGTCTGTCTGCCACATTTGGATGTCACACTCTATGTTAAAAAATGTCCAAGGGTTCCAACTCAAATACCTTCTTAAAGAAAATTCCAAATTAATTTCCAATCACCAGACACGTGTTTTCAATATTAAATTCTCATCAGTTATGCTTCCAGCGATGCCACCAAAAATCATTTCAGTAGTGTCCTCTCTATCTTTTTTTTAATTGAGATTTTACATTTAGATTACAGAGAGTGTGCGGTTAAAGTGATTCCTAATTGTCATTATGTTTCGCAGGCGACACATGCATTCCTTTGAATGATTTGAATACCAGCTGTTACATACTGTGTAGCAATCATATCGAGTAGTCCAGATTATCAGGACTCTTAACATATGAATATGTAGAGTCCTGAGGGGACCCCTTGTCTCAAAGTATATCTCCGCAAAAAATTGAAGACGATAGTAATTGAAATAATATGAGAGCTTTCGTGGAAAATTCTTCGGTTCATATCTATTCAAGAGGCTGCCAGCTCTTACTTTGCATGGATAATTTATCCCAACTAAGTCCACATACTTTAAATAACACTTTTCTCACTGGCCTCTCCAAATTTCCTCAAGTTTTTATGTTGAGACAACTCGACAAATTTACTAAGTCAATCCATCATTGTTTTCGGTTGCCCCACCAATGTAGACAGTTTGTAAGAGTTTTCTCTGTTCAATCTGTGTGATACTGGCTAATTTTCTATCCATCGTTTGGATAAAATGGTATGTATTTCCTCCAGACACCGCTATCTATGCGTTTGAAACATTTTATAGCAATATTTCAAAGCTTTGTCGGATTACAGTATCTGGTCAGATGAAATCGGGGACCAGTGTCACATAGATTGCATAGGCTGACATTCGATCTGGTGACGGTGCAACTGGGGGGAGGGGGTCCAAACGGACTGCCCATGTGTTTTTGGTCGTTCCCTGGGCTCAGTGGTTGTTTTACTTTACTTCTCCAACCAAAACAGCTGGGTTACTGACATTCCACCGGAAACAAGGGTGGAGTGACTTAGACGTTTGGTCAAGTTGTCTCAACATAAAAAATGGAGGAAATTTGACACAAGAGAGGAGAGGCAAGTGAGAAAAGAGTTTATTCAAGTATGTGGACTTATTTGGAATAAATTATCCATGCAAAGTAAGAGCTGAGAGCCTCTTGGATAGCTATGTACATAGAATTGTCCATGACAGTGCTTGAAGTATTTTTATTTACTTCGCAAATTTGACACTACTTGGACTGCACTTTGAGACAAGGGGTCCCCTCTGGACTCTACATATTCATATGTTAAGAGTCCTGATAATCCGGACTACATATCGAGCTGAAGGCATGATGAAAAATATTTATTCTTGGTCGAAAGGTCGACTGTGAAAGATACATCCTTCGCTTCATCTAATCTTTCAAACCCTCGAAAATCTTCGGATCTTTTATGATTAAGATGCCCTTCGGCATGAGGTAAAAGAAATATCTTATTCTTAGATGTTTTAAGGCATTTAATTTCTCAATGAAGGAATTTCAACAATTTTATGACAACCAAAGGAAACTATAGTATTCGCGTTAATTAATTATTTTATGAAAGAAAGTAAAAGCTCCGTGATGAAGTATAAGATTTATGCTCAGTTGTTATACGTGTTATTATGTCATCATTACATTTTCATTTTAGTTTCTTTCTTAATATTTGGGTTAGGGTTAGCAAACTGCTAAGAAGGAGTGAGACCAGGTGCGCAGGAAGAGTCAGCATCTCTTGCTTCCATACAACACCCGCCACTTCAATTCCGCATAAATCACATCCGGTTAGTTCCATTACGGACGAGACAAATGAGTTAAAGGATATCCTGAGGATAATCTCAACAACACTCAAAATGTAGCACCAAATTGATCATTGACGGACCCCTAGCAAGGTAGAGGAGGGACCATGTACCCTGGAGGAGAAAGCATCCCCTGTTTGGCTAGCAGCAGCGGCCGTCGATGTTCACGCGGGAAAATGAAAACAATATGTAAAAAAACTTGCGCTGTCTGAGGTAATGTCTATATAGAAAGTTCTATGGGGACCATATTCAAAACACTTACTGTCAAACTCCTCACGCGAACTTTTGTACGAGCTCCACACGGCAAATGGCACAAGTGTAGTCTGTGGGTGGTTCAAATGGTCTAAGACAGAAAATCATTGACAATTTTGAACAATTGACATCATAGTGTATGACGAGGTCCCCGTATCGACCGTAGAACTTCCTCAGTACCGATGTTAGTCGATCAAAAACGTATCCCTGACTGAATAAGAAAGACGCATAGCTCTCATTACAAAATTTGTATATTTGCTACTTGCTGTGACATAACGTATCAATTGGGACATGAACACGCAATAAGCAGGCGAAACAAGTGTCTGATGCAGAAAAATGTCTTTGACATTTTCTTCATGAAGGTATAGAGTTGCAATACTTC
Source organism: Pinctada fucata (assembly GCA_028142955.1). Lineage (NCBI taxonomy): Eukaryota > Metazoa > Mollusca > Bivalvia > Pterioida > Pteriidae > Pinctada > Pinctada fucata. Next base: position 1,035,112 of record AP027109.1, on the reverse strand, counting down.
CCTATTATTATAATCACTCATTTCTTATTGCAGTGTAGAGCAGTTAAAATTGTTCCCCTTGAATTGAGTTTAGAAGTGTATACACTAAAAATATATGAAAAACACATCAAATTTAAGAATCGTATTTAAAGTGAAAGTTTATATAAAGATAAAATTTTCTATCTTTCTTTTCTTTTTAATTAGATAGGAAATATACTGACTCCCAAAAGAAACGATACGTGATTGTATTTCAAACAATTTTCAATCAATATTTGAGATATGTGGATTTTTATGATAAAATTGTTTAGTAAGTCTAGTTACTTCAATATACACAATATTTTAGCTGTTCATTCATCCAGAACGTCAATATTCACATTTTCATAATTTGCACGAGCTATGCAGTGCCACGATATCGTGGTTTAATCCAGGTGAATTAAACAACGTTTTGGATAGAAAATGATCTCACAAAGCAAAAAATCACAAAAAATTTCCAAATTTCTCGCCCTACAAAGTGTCAAAATTAATCAAAGAACAGCGACGTCAAGCAGTTGGAATGTTAGAAGCAGGTCTACGTCATTCTGACGTTGCCGCGTAATTCAGAGAAACGCAAAACATTATTTTGCGTTTAGCTATCCGTCATAGGATGATTGGATCATTCATCGGCTTTTAAGCCCGTGTATAAGCGCCACTACCCAATGTGACGTCACGTCTACGTAATCTTTCTACGGCTCACTCAATAATAGCGTAAACGTGCCAACAATAGAGTAAATGTGAGAGGTGTCGGTAGGAGACCTGCAGAAAATGGAATCAAGACTTTGTGTTCTTGCAATGGAATCGAATTTACCATAATTGGACAAATTTGGGATTTTTATAATGCAATCTTTGCTTTTAGCAAAGGTATTGCGTAATGGTCATGTGATGAAATGAACATTTGTTTCATGAAATGTCCTGTTCATGATCTGAATTTGAATCATGCAAAAATTTATAAATGTGCGTTTTTATGTAGTAAATTTATTTCAATTTATTTATATGTAACGTTTCTTTTGGGAGTCAGTATATAATCAGTTCCAGTGACATATTTGCTGTAGACATACGTGAAGAAGTAAGGAAGTAATTTCTCTTTCAAATAAGATAGTGTAACAATATATATCCATTAATATCTCACGAACACCTTGGAGAAATTAGTAGAGGTTGGTGTCATTGTAAAGAGTTCGTACTGACAAATCTAAAAATGGGCAGCTTTTTGACATTTTGAAGGGGAAATACTGACAAAAATACAACCCTAAAATTGGCCTCCGTATTTTTCTCAGAGAATAAAACTTACTTACAAATTTTGCTTCATTATACATGAAAAGTATCATAAAAGGACATGTTCTGGGTAAACAACAACCAAAAATCATTAACCCTAAGCCCCAACCCTAGGGTTCCAAGTTAGGGTTAGCTAACCCTAAGATATACCCCTAGGGTTACAGTCAACCCTAAGCTGTAAGGCTAGGGTTGCAACTTGGGGTAGGGTAAGTAAGTTACTAAGCCCGAAAAAAGATTTCATTTTTATGGTAAGTTTACCCTAAGGCCAAATCCTAGGTTTGCAGTTAACCCTAAGCCCCAACCCTAGGGTTCCAAGTTAGGGTTAGCTAACCCTAAGATATACCCCTAGGGTTACAGTCAACCCTAAGCTGTAAGGCTAGGGTTGCAACTTGGGGTAGGGTAAGTAAGTTACTAAGCCCGAAAAAAGATTTCATTTTTATGGTAAGTTTACCCTAAGGCCAAATCCTAGGTTTGCAGTTAACCCTAAGCCCCAACCCTAGGGTTCCAAGTTAGGGTTAGCTAACCCTAAGATATACCCCTAGGGTTACAGTCAACCCTAAGCTGTAAGGCTAGGGTTGCAACTTGGGGTAGGGTAAGTAAGTTACTAAGCCCGAAAAAAGATTTCATTTTTATGGTAAGTTTACCCTAAGGCCAAATCCTAGGTTTGCAGTTAACCCTAAGCCCCAACCCTAGGGTTCCAAGTTAGGGTTAGCTAACCCTAAGATATACCCCTAGGGTTACAGTCAACCCTAAGCTGTAAGGCTAGGGTTGCAACTTGGGGTAGGGTAAGTAAGTTACTAAGCCCGAAAAAAGATTTCATTTTTATGGTAAGTTTACCCTAAGGCCAAATCCTAGGTTTGCAGTTAACCCTAAGCCCCAACCCTAGGGTTCCAAGTTAGGGTTAGCTAACCCTAAGATATACCCCTAGGGTTACAGTCAACCCTAAGCTGTAAGGCTAGGGTTGCAACTTGGGGTAGGGTAAGTAAGTTACTAAGCCCGAAAAAAGATTTCATTTTTATGGTAAGTTTACCCTAAGGCCAAATCCTAGGTTTGCAGTTAACCCTAAGCCCCAACCCTAGGGTTCCAAGTTAGGGTTAGCTAACCCTAAGATATACCCCTAGGGTTACAGTCAACCCTAAGCTGTAAGGCTAGGGTTGCAACTTGGGGTAGGGTAAGTAAGTTACTAAGCCCGAAAAAAGATTTCATTTTTATGGTAAGTTTACCCTAAGGCCAAATCCTAGGTTTGCAGTTAACCCTAAGCCCCAACCCTAGGGTTCCAAGTTAGGGTTAGCTAACCCTAAGATATACCCCTAGGGTTACAGTCAACCCTAAGCTGTAAGGCTAGGGTTGCAACTTGGGGTAGGGTAAGTAAGTTACTAAGCCCGAAAAAAGATTTCATTTTTATGGTAAGTTTACCCTAAGGCCAAATCCTAGGTTTGCAGTTAACCCTAAGCCCCAACCCTAGGGTTCCAAGTTAGGGTTAGCTAACCCTAAGATATACCCCTAGGGTTACAGTCAACCCTAAGCTGTAAGGCTAGGGTTGCAACTTGGGGTAGGGTAAGTAAGTTACTAAGCCCGAAAAAAGATTTCATTTTTATGGTAAGTTTACCCTAAGGCCAAATCCTAGGTTTGCAGTTAACCCTAAGCCCCAACCCTAGGGTTCCAAGTTAGGGTTAGCTAACCCTAAGATATACCCCTAGGGTTACAGTCAACCCTAAGCTGTAAGGCTAGGGTTGCAACTTGGGGTAGGGTAAGTAAGTTACTAAGCCCGAAAAAAGATTTCATTTTTATGGTAAGTTTACCCTAAGGCCAAATCCTAGGTTTGCAGTTAACCCTAAGCCCCAACCCTAGGGTTCCAAGTTAGGGTTAGCTAACCCTAAGATATACCCCTAGGGTTACAGTCAACCCTAAGCTGTAAGGCTAGGGTTGCAACTTGGGGTAGGGTAAGTAAGTTACTAAGCCCGAAAAAAGATTTCATTTTTATGGTAAGTTTACCCTAAGGCCAAATCCTAGGTTTGCAGTTAACCCTAAGCCCCAACCCTAGGGTTCCAAGTTAGGGTTAGCTAACCCTAAGATATACCCCTAGGGTTACAGTCAACCCTAAGCTGTAAGGCTAGGGTTGCAACTTGGGGTAGGGTAAGTAAGTTACTAAGCCCGAAAAAAGATTTCATTTTTATGGTAAGTTTACCCTAAGGCCAAATCCTAGGTTTGCAGTTAACCCTAAGCCCCAACCCTAGGGTTCCAAGTTAGGGTTAGCTAACCCTAAGATATACCCCTAGGGTTACAGTCAACCCTAAGCTGTAAGGCTAGGGTTGCAACTTGGGGTAGGGTAAGTAAGTTACTAAGCCCGAAAAAAGATTTCATTTTTATGGTAAGTTTACCCTAAGGCCAAATCCTAGGTTTGCAGTTAACCCTAAGCCCCAACCCTAGGGTTCCAAGTTAGGGTTAGCTAACCCTAAGATATACCCCTAGGGTTACAGTCAACCCTAAGCTGTAAGGCTAGGGTTGCAACTTGGGGTAGGGTAAGTAAGTTACTAAGCCCGAAAAAAGATTTCATTTTTATGGTAAGTTTACCCTAAGGCCAAATCCTAGGTTTGCAGTTAACCCTAAGCCCCAACCCTAGGGTTCCAAGTTAGGGTTAGCTAACCCTAAGATATACCCCTAGGGTTACAGTCAACCCTAAGCTGTAAGGCTAGGGTTGCAACTTGGGGTAGGGTAAGTAAGTTACTAAGCCCGAAAAAAGATTTCATTTTTATGGTAAGTTTACCCTAAGGCCAAATCCTAGGTTTGCAGTTAACCCTAAGCCCCAACCCTAGGGTTCCAAGTTAGGGTTAGCTAACCCTAAGATATACCCCTAGGGTTACAGTCAACCCTAAGCTGTAAGGCTAGGGTTGCAACTTGGGGTAGGGTAAGTAAGTTACTAAGCCCGAAAAAAGATTTCATTTTTATGGTAAGTTTACCCTAAGGCCAAATCCTAGGTTTGCAGTTAACCCTAAGCCCCAACCCTAGGGTTCCAAGTTAGGGTTAGCTAACCCTAAGATATACCCCTAGGGTTACAGTCAACCCTAAGCTGTAAGGCTAGGGTTGCAACTTGGGGTAGGGTAAGTAAGTTACTAAGCCCGAAAAAAGATTTCATTTTTATGGTAAGTTTACCCTAAGGCCAAATCCTAGGTTTGCAGTTAACCCTAAGCCCCAACCCTAGGGTTCCAAGTTAGGGTTAGCTAACCCTAAGATATACCCCTAGGGTTACAGTCAACCCTAAGCTGTAAGGCTAGGGTTGCAACTTGGGGTAGGGTAAGTAAGTTACTAAGCCCGAAAAAAGATTTCATTTTTATGGTAAGTTTACCCTAAGGCCAAATCCTAGGTTTGCAGTTAACCCTAAGCCCCAACCCTAGGGTTCCAAGTTAGGGTTAGCTAACCCTAAGATATACCCCTAGGGTTACAGTCAACCCTAAGCTGTAAGGCTAGGGTTGCAACTTGGGGTAGGGTAAGTAAGTTACTAAGCCCGAAAAAAGATTTCATTTTTATGGTAAGTTTACCCTAAGGCCAAATCCTAGGTTTGCAGTTAACCCTAAGCCCCAACCCTAGGGTTCCAAGTTAGGGTTAGCTAACCCTAAGATATACCCCTAGGGTTACAGTCAACCCTAAGCTGTAAGGCTAGGGTTGCAACTTGGGGTAGGGTAAGTAAGTTACTAAGCCCGAAAAAAGATTTCATTTTTATGGTAAGTTTACCCTAAGGCCAAATCCTAGGTTTGCAGTTAACCCTAAGCCCCAACCCTAGGGTTCCAAGTTAGGGTTAGCTAACCCTAAGATATACCCCTAGGGTTACAGTCAACCCTAAGCTGTAAGGCTAGGGTTGCAACTTGGGGTAGGGTAAGTAAGTTACTAAGCCCGAAAAAAGATTTCATTTTTATGGTAAGTTTACCCTAAGGCCAAATCCTAGGTTTGCAGTTAACCCTAAGCCCCAACCCTAGGGTTCCAAGTTAGGGTTAGCTAACCCTAAGATATACCCCTAGGGTTACAGTCAACCCTAAGCTGTAAGGCTAGGGTTGCAACTTGGGGTAGGGTAAGTAAGTTACTAAGCCCGAAAAAAGATTTCATTTTTATGGTAAGTTTACCCTAAGGCCAAATCCTAGGTTTGCAGTTAACCCTAAGCCCCAACCCTAGGGTTCCAAGTTAGGGTTAGCTAACCCTAAGATATACCCCTAGGGTTACAGTCAACCCTAAGCTGTAAGGCTAGGGTTGCAACTTGGGGTAGGGTAAGTAAGTTACTAAGCCCGAAAAAAGATTTCATTTTTATGGTAAGTTTACCCTAAGGCCAAATCCTAGGTTTGCAGTTAACCCTAAGCCCCAACCCTAGGGTTCCAAGTTAGGGTTAGCTAACCCTAAGATATACCCCTAGGGTTACAGTCAACCCTAAGCTGTAAGGCTAGGGTTGCAACTTGGGGTAGGGTAAGTAAGTTACTAAGCCCGAAAAAAGATTTCATTTTTATGGTAAGTTTACCCTAAGGCCAAATCCTAGGTTTGCAGTTAACCCTAAGCCCCAACCCTAGGGTTCCAAGTTAGGGTTAGCTAACCCTAAGATATACCCCTAGGGTTACAGTCAACCCTAAGCTGTAAGGCTAGGGTTGCAACTTGGGGTAGGGTAAGTAAGTTACTAAGCCCGAAAAAAGATTTCATTTTTATGGTAAGTTTACCCTAAGGCCAAATCCTAGGTTTGCAGTTAACCCTAAGCCCCAACCCTAGGGTTCCAAGTTAGGGTTAGCTAACCCTAAGATATACCCCTAGGGTTACAGTCAACCCTAAGCTGTAAGGCTAGGGTTGCAACTTGGGGTAGGGTAAGTAAGTTACTAAGCCCGAAAAAAGATTTCATTTTTATGGTAAGTTTACCCTAAGGCCAAATCCTAGGTTTGCAGTTAACCCTAAGCCCCAACCCTAGGGTTCCAAGTTAGGGTTAGCTAACCCTAAGATATACCCCTAGGGTTACAGTCAACCCTAAGCTGTAAGGCTAGGGTTGCAACTTGGGGTAGGGTAAGTAAGTTACTAAGCCCGAAAAAAGATTTCATTTTTATGGTAAGTTTACCCTAAGGCCAAATCCTAGGTTTGCAGTTAACCCTAAGCCCCAACCCTAGGGTTCCAAGTTAGGGTTAGCTAACCCTAAGATATACCCCTAGGGTTACAGTCAACCCTAAGCTGTAAGGCTAGGGTTGCAACTTGGGGTAGGGTAAGTAAGTTACTAAGCCCGAAAAAAGATTTCATTTTTATGGTAAGTTTACCCTAAGGCCAAATCCTAGGTTTGCAGTTAACCCTAAGCCCCAACCCTAGGGTTCCAAGTTAGGGTTAGCTAACCCTAAGATATACCCCTAGGGTTACAGTCAACCCTAAGCTGTAAGGCTAGGGTTGCAACTTGGGGTAGGGTAAGTAAGTTACTAAGCCCGAAAAAAGATTTCATTTTTATGGTAAGTTTACCCTAAGGCCAAATCCTAGGTTTGCAGTTAACCCTAAGCCCCAACCCTAGGGTTCCAAGTTAGGGTTAGCTAACCCTAAGATATACCCCTAGGGTTACAGTCAACCCTAAGCTGTAAGGCTAGGGTTGCAACTTGGGGTAGGGTAAGTAAGTTACTAAGCCCGAAAAAAGATTTCATTTTTATGGTAAGTTTACCCTAAGGCCAAATCCTAGGTTTGCAGTTAACCCTAAGCCCCAACCCTAGGGTTCCAAGTTAGGGTTAGCTAACCCTAAGATATACCCCTAGGGTTACAGTCAACCCTAAGCTGTAAGGCTAGGGTTGCAACTTGGGGTAGGGTAAGTAAGTTACTAAGCCCGAAAAAAGATTTCATTTTTATGGTAAGTTTACCCTAAGGCCAAATCCTAGGTTTGCAGTTAACCCTAAGCCCCAACCCTAGGGTTCCAAGTTAGGGTTAGCTAACCCTAAGATATACCCCTAGGGTTACAGTCAACCCTAAGCTGTAAGGCTAGGGTTGCAACTTGGGGTAGGGTAAGTAAGTTACTAAGCCCGAAAAAAGATTTCATTTTTATGGTAAGTTTACCCTAAGGCCAAATCCTAGGTTTGCAGTTAACCCTAAGCCCCAACCCTAGGGTTCCAAGTTAGGGTTAGCTAACCCTAAGATATACCCCTAGGGTTACAGTCAACCCTAAGCTGTAAGGCTAGGGTTGCAACTTGGGGTAGGGTAAGTAAGTTACTAAGCCCGAAAAAAGATTTCATTTTTATGGTAAGTTTACCCTAAGGCCAAATCCTAGGTTTGCAGTTAACCCTAAGCCCCAACCCTAGGGTTCCAAGTTAGGGTTAGCTAACCCTAAGATATACCCCTAGGGTTACAGTCAACCCTAAGCTGTAAGGCTAGGGTTGCAACTTGGGGTAGGGTAAGTAAGTTACTAAGCCCGAAAAAAGATTTCATTTTTATGGTAAGTTTACCCTAAGGCCAAATCCTAGGTTTGCAGTTAACCCTAAGCCCCAACCCTAGGGTTCCAAGTTAGGGTTAGCTAACCCTAAGATATACCCCTAGGGTTACAGTCAACCCTAAGCTGTAAGGCTAGGGTTGCAACTTGGGGTAGGGTAAGTAAGTTACTAAGCCCGAAAAAAGATTTCATTTTTATGGTAAGTTTACCCTAAGGCCAAATCCTAGGTTTGCAGTTAACCCTAAGCCCCAACCCTAGGGTTCCAAGTTAGGGTTAGCTAACCCTAAGATATACCCCTAGGGTTACAGTCAACCCTAAGCTGTAAGGCTAGGGTTGCAACTTGGGGTAGGGTAAGTAAGTTACTAAGCCCGAAAAAAGATTTCATTTTTATGGTAAGTTTACCCTAAGGCCAAATCCTAGGTTTGCAGTTAACCCTAAGCCCCAACCCTAGGGTTCCAAGTTAGGGTTAGCTAACCCTAAGATATACCCCTAGGGTTACAGTCAACCCTAAGCTGTAAGGCTAGGGTTGCAACTTGGGGTAGGGTAAGTAAGTTACTAAGCCCGAAAAAAGATTTCATTTTTATGGTAAGTTTACCCTAAGGCCAAATCCTAGGTTTGCAGTTAACCCTAAGCCCCAACCCTAGGGTTCCAAGTTAGGGTTAGCTAACCCTAAGATATACCCCTAGGGTTACAGTCAACCCTAAGCTGTAAGGCTAGGGTTGCAACTTGGGGTAGGGTAAGTAAGTTACTAAGCCCGAAAAAAGATTTCATTTTTATGGTAAGTTTACCCTAAGGCCAAATCCTAGGTTTGCAGTTAACCCTAAGCCCCAACCCTAGGGTTCCAAGTTAGGGTTAGCTAACCCTAAGATATACCCCTAGGGTTACAGTCAACCCTAAGCTGTAAGGCTAGGGTTGCAACTTGGGGTAGGGTAAGTAAGTTACTAAGCCCGAAAAAAGATTTCATTTTTATGGTAAGTTTACCCTAAGGCCAAATCCTAGGTTTGCAGTTAACCCTAAGCCCCAACCCTAGGGTTCCAAGTTAGGGTTAGCTAACCCTAAGATATACCCCTAGGGTTACAGTCAACCCTAAGCTGTAAGGCTAGGGTTGCAACTTGGGGTAGGGTAAGTAAGTTACTAAGCCCGAAAAAAGATTTCATTTTTATGGTAAGTTTACCCTAAGGCCAAATCCTAGGTTTGCAGTTAACCCTAAGCCCCAACCCTAGGGTTCCAAGTTAGGGTTAGCTAACCCTAAGATATACCCCTAGGGTTACAGTCAACCCTAAGCTGTAAGGCTAGGGTTGCAACTTGGGGTAGGGTAAGTAAGTTACTAAGCCCGAAAAAAGATTTCATTTTTATGGTAAGTTTACCCTAAGGCCAAATCCTAGGTTTGCAGTTAACCCTAAGCCCCAACCCTAGGGTTCCAAGTTAGGGTTAGCTAACCCTAAGATATACCCCTAGGGTTACAGTCAACCCTAAGCTGTAAGGCTAGGGTTGCAACTTGGGGTAGGGTAAGTAAGTTACTAAGCCCGAAAAAAGATTTCATTTTTATGGTAAGTTTACCCTAAGGCCAAATCCTAGGTTTGCAGTTAACCCTAAGCCCCAACCCTAGGGTTCCAAGTTAGGGTTAGCTAACCCTAAGATATACCCCTAGGGTTACAGTCAACCCTAAGCTGTAAGGCTAGGGTTGCAACTTGGGGTAGGGTAAGTAAGTTACTAAGCCCGAAAAAAGATTTCATTTTTATGGTAAGTTTACCCTAAGGCCAAATCCTAGGTTTGCAGTTAACCCTAAGCCCCAACCCTAGGGTTCCAAGTTAGGGTTAGCTAACCCTAAGATATACCCCTAGGGTTACAGTCAACCCTAAGCTGTAAGGCTAGGGTTGCAACTTGGGGTAGGGTAAGTAAGTTACTAAGCCCGAAAAAAGATTTCATTTTTATGGTAAGTTTACCCTAAGGCCAAATCCTAGGTTTGCAGTTAACCCTAAGCCCCAACCCTAGGGTTCCAAGTTAGGGTTAGCTAACCCTAAGATATACCCCTAGGGTTACAGTCAACCCTAAGCTGTAAGGCTAGGGTTGCAACTTGGGGTAGGGTAAGTAAGTTACTAAGCCCGAAAAAAGATTTCATTTTTATGGTAAGTTTACCCTAAGGCCAAATCCTAGGTTTGCAGTTAACCCTAAGCCCCAACCCTAGGGTTCCAAGTTAGGGTTAGCTAACCCTAAGATATACCCCTAGGGTTACAGTCAACCCTAAGCTGTAAGGCTAGGGTTGCAACTTGGGGTAGGGTAAGTAAGTTACTAAGCCCGAAAAAAGATTTCATTTTTATGGTAAGTTTACCCTAAGGCCAAATCCTAGGTTTGCAGTTAACCCTAAGCCCCAACCCTAGGGTTCCAAGTTAGGGTTAGCTAACCCTAAGATATACCCCTAGGGTTACAGTCAACCCTAAGCTGTAAGGCTAGGGTTGCAACTTGGGGTAGGGTAAGTAAGTTACTAAGCCCGAAAAAAGATTTCATTTTTATGGTAAGTTTACCCTAAGGCCAAATCCTAGGTTTGCAGTTAACCCTAAGCCCCAACCCTAGGGTTCCAAGTTAGGGTTAGCTAACCCTAAGATATACCCCTAGGGTTACAGTCAACCCTAAGCTGTAAGGCTAGGGTTGCAACTTGGGGTAGGGTAAGTAAGTTACTAAGCCCGAAAAAAGATTTCATTTTTATGGTAAGTTTACCCTAAGGCCAAATCCTAGGTTTGCAGTTAACCCTAAGCCCCAACCCTAGGGTTCCAAGTTAGGGTTAGCTAACCCTAAGATATACCCCTAGGGTTACAGTCAACCCTAAGCTGTAAGGCTAGGGTTGCAACTTGGGGTAGGGTAAGTAAGTTACTAAGCCCGAAAAAAGATTTCATTTTTATGGTAAGTTTACCCTAAGGCCAAATCCTAGGTTTGCAGTTAACCCTAAGCCCCAACCCTAGGGTTCCAAGTTAGGGTTAGCTAACCCTAAGATATACCCCTAGGGTTACAGTCAACCCTAAGCTGTAAGGCTAGGGTTGCAACTTGGGGTAGGGTAAGTAAGTTACTAAGCCCGAAAAAAGATTTCATTTTTATGGTAAGTTTACCCTAAGGCCAAATCCTAGGTTTGCAGTTAACCCTAAGCCCCAACCCTAGGGTTCCAAGTTAGGGTTAGCTAACCCTAAGATATACCCCTAGGGTTACAGTCAACCCTAAGCTGTAAGGCTAGGGTTGCAACTTGGGGTAGGGTAAGTAAGTTACTAAGCCCGAAAAAAGATTTCATTTTTATGGTAAGTTTACCCTAAGGCCAAATCCTAGGTTTGCAGTTAACCCTAAGCCCCAACCCTAGGGTTCCAAGTTAGGGTTAGCTAACCCTAAGATATACCCCTAGGGTTACAGTCAACCCTAAGCTGTAAGGCTAGGGTTGCAACTTGGGGTAGGGTAAGTAAGTTACTAAGCCCGAAAAAAGATTTCATTTTTATGGTAAGTTTACCCTAAGGCCAAATCCTAGGTTTGCAGTTAACCCTAAGCCCCAACCCTAGGGTTCCAAGTTAGGGTTAGCTAACCCTAAGATATACCCCTAGGGTTACAGTCAACCCTAAGCTGTAAGGCTAGGGTTGCAACTTGGGGTAGGGTAAGTAAGTTACTAAGCCCGAAAAAAGATTTCATTTTTATGGTAAGTTTACCCTAAGGCCAAATCCTAGGTTTGCAGTTAACCCTAAGCCCCAACCCTAGGGTTCCAAGTTAGGGTTAGCTAACCCTAAGATATACCCCTAGGGTTACAGTCAACCCTAAGCTGTAAGGCTAGGGTTGCAACTTGGGGTAGGGTAAGTAAGTTACTAAGCCCGAAAAAAGATTTCATTTTTATGGTAAGTTTACCCTAAGGCCAAATCCTAGGTTTGCAGTTAACCCTAAGCCCCAACCCTAGGGTTCCAAGTTAGGGTTAGCTAACCCTAAGATATACCCCTAGGGTTACAGTCAACCCTAAGCTGTAAGGCTAGGGTTGCAACTTGGGGTAGGGTAAGTAAGTTACTAAGCCCGAAAAAAGATTTCATTTTTATGGTAAGTTTACCCTAAGGCCAAATCCTAGGTTTGCAGTTAACCCTAAGCCCCAACCCTAGGGTTCCAAGTTAGGGTTAGCTAACCCTAAGATATACCCCTAGGGTTACAGTCAACCCTAAGCTGTAAGGCTAGGGTTGCAACTTGGGGTAGGGTAAGTAAGTTACTAAGCCCGAAAAAAGATTTCATTTTTATGGTAAGTTTACCCTAAGGCCAAATCCTAGGTTTGCAGTTAACCCTAAGCCCCAACCCTAGGGTTCCAAGTTAGGGTTAGCTAACCCTAAGATATACCCCTAGGGTTACAGTCAACCCTAAGCTGTAAGGCTAGGGTTGCAACTTGGGGTAGGGTAAGTAAGTTACTAAGCCCGAAAAAAGATTTCATTTTTATGGTAAGTTTACCCTAAGGCCAAATCCTAGGTTTGCAGTTAACCCTAAGCCCCAACCCTAGGGTTCCAAGTTAGGGTTAGCTAACCCTAAGATATACCCCTAGGGTTACAGTCAACCCTAAGCTGTAAGGCTAGGGTTGCAACTTGGGGTAGGGTAAGTAAGTTACTAAGCCCGAAAAAAGATTTCATTTTTATGGTAAGTTTACCCTAAGGCCAAATCCTAGGTTTGCAGTTAACCCTAAGCCCCAACCCTAGGGTTCCAAGTTAGGGTTAGCTAACCCTAAGATATACCCCTAGGGTTACAGTCAACCCTAAGCTGTAAGGCTAGGGTTGCAACTTGGGGTAGGGTAAGTAAGTTACTAAGCCCGAAAAAAGATTTCATTTTTATGGTAAGTTTACCCTAAGGCCAAATCCTAGGTTTGCAGTTAACCCTAAGCCCCAACCCTAGGGTTCCAAGTTAGGGTTAGCTAACCCTAAGATATACCCCTAGGGTTACAGTCAACCCTAAGCTGTAAGGCTAGGGTTGCAACTTGGGGTAGGGTAAGTAAGTTACTAAGCCCGAAAAAAGATTTCATTTTTATGGTAAGTTTACCCTAAGGCCAAATCCTAGGTTTGCAGTTAACCCTAAGCCCCAACCCTAGGGTTCCAAGTTAGGGTTAGCTAACCCTAAGATATACCCCTAGGGTTACAGTCAACCCTAAGCTGTAAGGCTAGGGTTGCAACTTGGGGTAGGGTAAGTAAGTTACTAAGCCCGAAAAAAGATTTCATTTTTATGGTAAGTTTACCCTAAGGCCAAATCCTAGGTTTGCAGTTAACCCTAAGCCCCAACCCTAGGGTTCCAAGTTAGGGTTAGCTAACCCTAAGATATACCCCTAGGGTTACAGTCAACCCTAAGCTGTAAGGCTAGGGTTGCAACTTGGGGTAGGGTAAGTAAGTTACTAAGCCCGAAAAAAGATTTCATTTTTATGGTAAGTTTACCCTAAGGCCAAATCCTAGGTTTGCAGTTAACCCTAAGCCCCAACCCTAGGGTTCCAAGTTAGGGTTAGCTAACCCTAAGATATACCCCTAGGGTTACAGTCAACCCTAAGCTGTAAGGCTAGGGTTGCAACTTGGGGTAGGGTAAGTAAGTTACTAAGCCCGAAAAAAGATTTCATTTTTATGGTAAGTTTACCCTAAGGCCAAATCCTAGGTTTGCAGTTAACCCTAAGCCCCAACCCTAGGGTTCCAAGTTAGGGTTAGCTAACCCTAAGATATACCCCTAGGGTTACAGTCAACCCTAAGCTGTAAGGCTAGGGTTGCAACTTGGGGTAGGGTAAGTAAGTTACTAAGCCCGAAAAAAGATTTCATTTTTATGGTAAGTTTACCCTAAGGCCAAATCCTAGGTTTGCAGTTAACCCTAAGCCCCAACCCTAGGGTTCCAAGTTAGGGTTAGCTAACCCTAAGATATACCCCTAGGGTTACAGTCAACCCTAAGCTGTAAGGCTAGGGTTGCAACTTGGGGTAGGGTAAGTAAGTTACTAAGCCCGAAAAAAGATTTCATTTTTATGGTAAGTTTACCCTAAGGCCAAATCCTAGGTTTGCAGTTAACCCTAAGCCCCAACCCTAGGGTTCCAAGTTAGGGTTAGCTAACCCTAAGATATACCCCTAGGGTTACAGTCAACCCTAAGCTGTAAGGCTAGGGTTGCAACTTGGGGTAGGGTAAGTAAGTTACTAAGCCCGAAAAAAGATTTCATTTTTATGGTAAGTTTACCCTAAGGCCAAATCCTAGGTTTGCAGTTAACCCTAAGCCCCAACCCTAGGGTTCCAAGTTAGGGTTAGCTAACCCTAAGATATACCCCTAGGGTTACAGTCAACCCTAAGCTGTAAGGCTAGGGTTGCAACTTGGGGTAGGGTAAGTAAGTTACTAAGCCCGAAAAAAGATTTCATTTTTATGGTAAGTTTACCCTAAGGCCAAATCCTAGGTTTGCAGTTAACCCTAAGCCCCAACCCTAGGGTTCCAAGTTAGGGTTAGCTAACCCTAAGATATACCCCTAGGGTTACAGTCAACCCTAAGCTGTAAGGCTAGGGTTGCAACTTGGGGTAGGGTAAGTAAGTTACTAAGCCCGAAAAAAGATTTCATTTTTATGGTAAGTTTACCCTAAGGCCAAATCCTAGGTTTGCAGTTAACCCTAAGCCCCAACCCTAGGGTTCCAAGTTAGGGTTAGCTAACCCTAAGATATACCCCTAGGGTTACAGTCAACCCTAAGCTGTAAGGCTAGGGTTGCAACTTGGGGTAGGGTAAGTAAGTTACTAAGCCCGAAAAAAGATTTCATTTTTATGGTAAGTTTACCCTAAGGCCAAATCCTAGGTTTGCAGTTAACCCTAAGCCCCAACCCTAGGGTTCCAAGTTAGGGTTAGCTAACCCTAAGATATACCCCTAGGGTTACAGTCAACCCTAAGCTGTAAGGCTAGGGTTGCAACTTGGGGTAGGGTAAGTAAGTTACTAAGCCCGAAAAAAGATTTCATTTTTATGGTAAGTTTACCCTAAGGCCAAATCCTAGGTTTGCAGTTAACCCTAAGCCCCAACCCTAGGGTTCCAAGTTAGGGTTAGCTAACCCTAAGATATACCCCTAGGGTTACAGTCAACCCTAAGCTGTAAGGCTAGGGTTGCAACTTGGGGTAGGGTAAGTAAGTTACTAAGCCCGAAAAAAGATTTCATTTTTATGGTAAGTTTACCCTAAGGCCAAATCCTAGGTTTGCAGTTAACCCTAAGCCCCAACCCTAGGGTTCCAAGTTAGGGTTAGCTAACCCTAAGATATACCCCTAGGGTTACAGTCAACCCTAAGCTGTAAGGCTAGGGTTGCAACTTGGGGTAGGGTAAGTAAGTTACTAAGCCCGAAAAAAGATTTCATTTTTATGGTAAGTTTACCCTAAGGCCAAATCCTAGGTTTGCAGTTAACCCTAAGCCCCAACCCTAGGGTTCCAAGTTAGGGTTAGCTAACCCTAAGATATACCCCTAGGGTTACAGTCAACCCTAAGCTGTAAGGCTAGGGTTGCAACTTGGGGTAGGGTAAGTAAGTTACTAAGCCCGAAAAAAGATTTCATTTTTATGGTAAGTTTACCCTAAGGCCAAATCCTAGGTTTGCAGTTAACCCTAAGCCCCAACCCTAGGGTTCCAAGTTAGGGTTAGCTAACCCTAAGATATACCCCTAGGGTTACAGTCAACCCTAAGCTGTAAGGCTAGGGTTGCAACTTGGGGTAGGGTAAGTAAGTTACTAAGCCCGAAAAAAGATTTCATTTTTATGGTAAGTTTACCCTAAGGCCAAATCCTAGGTTTGCAGTTAACCCTAAGCCCCAACCCTAGGGTTCCAAGTTAGGGTTAGCTAACCCTAAGATATACCCCTAGGGTTACAGTCAACCCTAAGCTGTAAGGCTAGGGTTGCAACTTGGGGTAGGGTAAGTAAGTTACTAAGCCCGAAAAAAGAT
Organism: Pinctada fucata; assembly: GCA_028142955.1. Lineage (NCBI taxonomy): Eukaryota > Metazoa > Mollusca > Bivalvia > Pterioida > Pteriidae > Pinctada > Pinctada fucata. The sequence continues at coordinate 1,019,500 of AP027109.1, read as the reverse complement.
TTCATTTTTATGGTAAGTTTACCCTAAGGCCAAATCCTAGGTTTGCAGTTAACCCTAAGCCCCAACCCTAGGGTTCCAAGTTAGGGTTAGCTAACCCTAAGATATACCCCTAGGGTTACAGTCAACCCTAAGCTGTAAGGCTAGGGTTGCAACTTGGGGTAGGGTAAGTAAGTTACTAAGCCCGAAAAAAGATTTCATTTTTATGGTAAGTTTACCCTAAGGCCAAATCCTAGGTTTGCAGTTAACCCTAAGCCCCAACCCTAGGGTTCCAAGTTAGGGTTAGCTAACCCTAAGATATACCCCTAGGGTTACAGTCAACCCTAAGCTGTAAGGCTAGGGTTGCAACTTGGGGTAGGGTAAGTAAGTTACTAAGCCCGAAAAAAGATTTCATTTTTATGGTAAGTTTACCCTAAGGCCAAATCCTAGGTTTGCAGTTAACCCTAAGCCCCAACCCTAGGGTTCCAAGTTAGGGTTAGCTAACCCTAAGATATACCCCTAGGGTTACAGTCAACCCTAAGCTGTAAGGCTAGGGTTGCAACTTGGGGTAGGGTAAGTAAGTTACTAAGCCCGAAAAAAGATTTCATTTTTATGGTAAGTTTACCCTAAGGCCAAATCCTAGGTTTGCAGTTAACCCTAAGCCCCAACCCTAGGGTTCCAAGTTAGGGTTAGCTAACCCTAAGATATACCCCTAGGGTTACAGTCAACCCTAAGCTGTAAGGCTAGGGTTGCAACTTGGGGTAGGGTAAGTAAGTTACTAAGCCCGAAAAAAGATTTCATTTTTATGGTAAGTTTACCCTAAGGCCAAATCCTAGGTTTGCAGTTAACCCTAAGCCCCAACCCTAGGGTTCCAAGTTAGGGTTAGCTAACCCTAAGATATACCCCTAGGGTTACAGTCAACCCTAAGCTGTAAGGCTAGGGTTGCAACTTGGGGTAGGGTAAGTAAGTTACTAAGCCCGAAAAAAGATTTCATTTTTATGGTAAGTTTACCCTAAGGCCAAATCCTAGGTTTGCAGTTAACCCTAAGCCCCAACCCTAGGGTTCCAAGTTAGGGTTAGCTAACCCTAAGATATACCCCTAGGGTTACAGTCAACCCTAAGCTGTAAGGCTAGGGTTGCAACTTGGGGTAGGGTAAGTAAGTTACTAAGCCCGAAAAAAGATTTCATTTTTATGGTAAGTTTACCCTAAGGCCAAATCCTAGGTTTGCAGTTAACCCTAAGCCCCAACCCTAGGGTTCCAAGTTAGGGTTAGCTAACCCTAAGATATACCCCTAGGGTTACAGTCAACCCTAAGCTGTAAGGCTAGGGTTGCAACTTGGGGTAGGGTAAGTAAGTTACTAAGCCCGAAAAAAGATTTCATTTTTATGGTAAGTTTACCCTAAGGCCAAATCCTAGGTTTGCAGTTAACCCTAAGCCCCAACCCTAGGGTTCCAAGTTAGGGTTAGCTAACCCTAAGATATACCCCTAGGGTTACAGTCAACCCTAAGCTGTAAGGCTAGGGTTGCAACTTGGGGTAGGGTAAGTAAGTTACTAAGCCCGAAAAAAGATTTCATTTTTATGGTAAGTTTACCCTAAGGCCAAATCCTAGGTTTGCAGTTAACCCTAAGCCCCAACCCTAGGGTTCCAAGTTAGGGTTAGCTAACCCTAAGATATACCCCTAGGGTTACAGTCAACCCTAAGCTGTAAGGCTAGGGTTGCAACTTGGGGTAGGGTAAGTAAGTTACTAAGCCCGAAAAAAGATTTCATTTTTATGGTAAGTTTACCCTAAGGCCAAATCCTAGGTTTGCAGTTAACCCTAAGCCCCAACCCTAGGGTTCCAAGTTAGGGTTAGCTAACCCTAAGATATACCCCTAGGGTTACAGTCAACCCTAAGCTGTAAGGCTAGGGTTGCAACTTGGGGTAGGGTAAGTAAGTTACTAAGCCCGAAAAAAGATTTCATTTTTATGGTAAGTTTACCCTAAGGCCAAATCCTAGGTTTGCAGTTAACCCTAAGCCCCAACCCTAGGGTTCCAAGTTAGGGTTAGCTAACCCTAAGATATACCCCTAGGGTTACAGTCAACCCTAAGCTGTAAGGCTAGGGTTGCAACTTGGGGTAGGGTAAGTAAGTTACTAAGCCCGAAAAAAGATTTCATTTTTATGGTAAGTTTACCCTAAGGCCAAATCCTAGGTTTGCAGTTAACCCTAAGCCCCAACCCTAGGGTTCCAAGTTAGGGTTAGCTAACCCTAAGATATACCCCTAGGGTTACAGTCAACCCTAAGCTGTAAGGCTAGGGTTGCAACTTGGGGTAGGGTAAGTAAGTTACTAAGCCCGAAAAAAGATTTCATTTTTATGGTAAGTTTACCCTAAGGCCAAATCCTAGGTTTGCAGTTAACCCTAAGCCCCAACCCTAGGGTTCCAAGTTAGGGTTAGCTAACCCTAAGATATACCCCTAGGGTTACAGTCAACCCTAAGCTGTAAGGCTAGGGTTGCAACTTGGGGTAGGGTAAGTAAGTTACTAAGCCCGAAAAAAGATTTCATTTTTATGGTAAGTTTACCCTAAGGCCAAATCCTAGGTTTGCAGTTAACCCTAAGCCCCAACCCTAGGGTTCCAAGTTAGGGTTAGCTAACCCTAAGATATACCCCTAGGGTTACAGTCAACCCTAAGCTGTAAGGCTAGGGTTGCAACTTGGGGTAGGGTAAGTAAGTTACTAAGCCCGAAAAAAGATTTCATTTTTATGGTAAGTTTACCCTAAGGCCAAATCCTAGGTTTGCAGTTAACCCTAAGCCCCAACCCTAGGGTTCCAAGTTAGGGTTAGCTAACCCTAAGATATACCCCTAGGGTTACAGTCAACCCTAAGCTGTAAGGCTAGGGTTGCAACTTGGGGTAGGGTAAGTAAGTTACTAAGCCCGAAAAAAGATTTCATTTTTATGGTAAGTTTACCCTAAGGCCAAATCCTAGGTTTGCAGTTAACCCTAAGCCCCAACCCTAGGGTTCCAAGTTAGGGTTAGCTAACCCTAAGATATACCCCTAGGGTTACAGTCAACCCTAAGCTGTAAGGCTAGGGTTGCAACTTGGGGTAGGGTAAGTAAGTTACTAAGCCCGAAAAAAGATTTCATTTTTATGGTAAGTTTACCCTAAGGCCAAATCCTAGGTTTGCAGTTAACCCTAAGCCCCAACCCTAGGGTTCCAAGTTAGGGTTAGCTAACCCTAAGATATACCCCTAGGGTTACAGTCAACCCTAAGCTGTAAGGCTAGGGTTGCAACTTGGGGTAGGGTAAGTAAGTTACTAAGCCCGAAAAAAGATTTCATTTTTATGGTAAGTTTACCCTAAGGCCAAATCCTAGGTTTGCAGTTAACCCTAAGCCCCAACCCTAGGGTTCCAAGTTAGGGTTAGCTAACCCTAAGATATACCCCTAGGGTTACAGTCAACCCTAAGCTGTAAGGCTAGGGTTGCAACTTGGGGTAGGGTAAGTAAGTTACTAAGCCCGAAAAAAGATTTCATTTTTATGGTAAGTTTACCCTAAGGCCAAATCCTAGGTTTGCAGTTAACCCTAAGCCCCAACCCTAGGGTTCCAAGTTAGGGTTAGCTAACCCTAAGATATACCCCTAGGGTTACAGTCAACCCTAAGCTGTAAGGCTAGGGTTGCAACTTGGGGTAGGGTAAGTAAGTTACTAAGCCCGAAAAAAGATTTCATTTTTATGGTAAGTTTACCCTAAGGCCAAATCCTAGGTTTGCAGTTAACCCTAAGCCCCAACCCTAGGGTTCCAAGTTAGGGTTAGCTAACCCTAAGATATACCCCTAGGGTTACAGTCAACCCTAAGCTGTAAGGCTAGGGTTGCAACTTGGGGTAGGGTAAGTAAGTTACTAAGCCCGAAAAAAGATTTCATTTTTATGGTAAGTTTACCCTAAGGCCAAATCCTAGGTTTGCAGTTAACCCTAAGCCCCAACCCTAGGGTTCCAAGTTAGGGTTAGCTAACCCTAAGATATACCCCTAGGGTTACAGTCAACCCTAAGCTGTAAGGCTAGGGTTGCAACTTGGGGTAGGGTAAGTAAGTTACTAAGCCCGAAAAAAGATTTCATTTTTATGGTAAGTTTACCCTAAGGCCAAATCCTAGGTTTGCAGTTAACCCTAAGCCCCAACCCTAGGGTTCCAAGTTAGGGTTAGCTAACCCTAAGATATACCCCTAGGGTTACAGTCAACCCTAAGCTGTAAGGCTAGGGTTGCAACTTGGGGTAGGGTAAGTAAGTTACTAAGCCCGAAAAAAGATTTCATTTTTATGGTAAGTTTACCCTAAGGCCAAATCCTAGGTTTGCAGTTAACCCTAAGCCCCAACCCTAGGGTTCCAAGTTAGGGTTAGCTAACCCTAAGATATACCCCTAGGGTTACAGTCAACCCTAAGCTGTAAGGCTAGGGTTGCAACTTGGGGTAGGGTAAGTAAGTTACTAAGCCCGAAAAAAGATTTCATTTTTATGGTAAGTTTACCCTAAGGCCAAATCCTAGGTTTGCAGTTAACCCTAAGCCCCAACCCTAGGGTTCCAAGTTAGGGTTAGCTAACCCTAAGATATACCCCTAGGGTTACAGTCAACCCTAAGCTGTAAGGCTAGGGTTGCAACTTGGGGTAGGGTAAGTAAGTTACTAAGCCCGAAAAAAGATTTCATTTTTATGGTAAGTTTACCCTAAGGCCAAATCCTAGGTTTGCAGTTAACCCTAAGCCCCAACCCTAGGGTTCCAAGTTAGGGTTAGCTAACCCTAAGATATACCCCTAGGGTTACAGTCAACCCTAAGCTGTAAGGCTAGGGTTGCAACTTGGGGTAGGGTAAGTAAGTTACTAAGCCCGAAAAAAGATTTCATTTTTATGGTAAGTTTACCCTAAGGCCAAATCCTAGGTTTGCAGTTAACCCTAAGCCCCAACCCTAGGGTTCCAAGTTAGGGTTAGCTAACCCTAAGATATACCCCTAGGGTTACAGTCAACCCTAAGCTGTAAGGCTAGGGTTGCAACTTGGGGTAGGGTAAGTAAGTTACTAAGCCCGAAAAAAGATTTCATTTTTATGGTAAGTTTACCCTAAGGCCAAATCCTAGGTTTGCAGTTAACCCTAAGCCCCAACCCTAGGGTTCCAAGTTAGGGTTAGCTAACCCTAAGATATACCCCTAGGGTTACAGTCAACCCTAAGCTGTAAGGCTAGGGTTGCAACTTGGGGTAGGGTAAGTAAGTTACTAAGCCCGAAAAAAGATTTCATTTTTATGGTAAGTTTACCCTAAGGCCAAATCCTAGGTTTGCAGTTAACCCTAAGCCCCAACCCTAGGGTTCCAAGTTAGGGTTAGCTAACCCTAAGATATACCCCTAGGGTTACAGTCAACCCTAAGCTGTAAGGCTAGGGTTGCAACTTGGGGTAGGGTAAGTAAGTTACTAAGCCCGAAAAAAGATTTCATTTTTATGGTAAGTTTACCCTAAGGCCAAATCCTAGGTTTGCAGTTAACCCTAAGCCCCAACCCTAGGGTTCCAAGTTAGGGTTAGCTAACCCTAAGATATACCCCTAGGGTTACAGTCAACCCTAAGCTGTAAGGCTAGGGTTGCAACTTGGGGTAGGGTAAGTAAGTTACTAAGCCCGAAAAAAGATTTCATTTTTATGGTAAGTTTACCCTAAGGCCAAATCCTAGGTTTGCAGTTAACCCTAAGCCCCAACCCTAGGGTTCCAAGTTAGGGTTAGCTAACCCTAAGATATACCCCTAGGGTTACAGTCAACCCTAAGCTGTAAGGCTAGGGTTGCAACTTGGGGTAGGGTAAGTAAGTTACTAAGCCCGAAAAAAGATTTCATTTTTATGGTAAGTTTACCCTAAGGCCAAATCCTAGGTTTGCAGTTAACCCTAAGCCCCAACCCTAGGGTTCCAAGTTAGGGTTAGCTAACCCTAAGATATACCCCTAGGGTTACAGTCAACCCTAAGCTGTAAGGCTAGGGTTGCAACTTGGGGTAGGGTAAGTAAGTTACTAAGCCCGAAAAAAGATTTCATTTTTATGGTAAGTTTACCCTAAGGCCAAATCCTAGGTTTGCAGTTAACCCTAAGCCCCAACCCTAGGGTTCCAAGTTAGGGTTAGCTAACCCTAAGATATACCCCTAGGGTTACAGTCAACCCTAAGCTGTAAGGCTAGGGTTGCAACTTGGGGTAGGGTAAGTAAGTTACTAAGCCCGAAAAAAGATTTCATTTTTATGGTAAGTTTACCCTAAGGCCAAATCCTAGGTTTGCAGTTAACCCTAAGCCCCAACCCTAGGGTTCCAAGTTAGGGTTAGCTAACCCTAAGATATACCCCTAGGGTTACAGTCAACCCTAAGCTGTAAGGCTAGGGTTGCAACTTGGGGTAGGGTAAGTAAGTTACTAAGCCCGAAAAAAGATTTCATTTTTATGGTAAGTTTACCCTAAGGCCAAATCCTAGGTTTGCAGTTAACCCTAAGCCCCAACCCTAGGGTTCCAAGTTAGGGTTAGCTAACCCTAAGATATACCCCTAGGGTTACAGTCAACCCTAAGCTGTAAGGCTAGGGTTGCAACTTGGGGTAGGGTAAGTAAGTTACTAAGCCCGAAAAAAGATTTCATTTTTATGGTAAGTTTACCCTAAGGCCAAATCCTAGGTTTGCAGTTAACCCTAAGCCCCAACCCTAGGGTTCCAAGTTAGGGTTAGCTAACCCTAAGATATACCCCTAGGGTTACAGTCAACCCTAAGCTGTAAGGCTAGGGTTGCAACTTGGGGTAGGGTAAGTAAGTTACTAAGCCCGAAAAAAGATTTCATTTTTATGGTAAGTTTACCCTAAGGCCAAATCCTAGGTTTGCAGTTAACCCTAAGCCCCAACCCTAGGGTTCCAAGTTAGGGTTAGCTAACCCTAAGATATACCCCTAGGGTTACAGTCAACCCTAAGCTGTAAGGCTAGGGTTGCAACTTGGGGTAGGGTAAGTAAGTTACTAAGCCCGAAAAAAGATTTCATTTTTATGGTAAGTTTACCCTAAGGCCAAATCCTAGGTTTGCAGTTAACCCTAAGCCCCAACCCTAGGGTTCCAAGTTAGGGTTAGCTAACCCTAAGATATACCCCTAGGGTTACAGTCAACCCTAAGCTGTAAGGCTAGGGTTGCAACTTGGGGTAGGGTAAGTAAGTTACTAAGCCCGAAAAAAGATTTCATTTTTATGGTAAGTTTACCCTAAGGCCAAATCCTAGGTTTGCAGTTAACCCTAAGCCCCAACCCTAGGGTTCCAAGTTAGGGTTAGCTAACCCTAAGATATACCCCTAGGGTTACAGTCAACCCTAAGCTGTAAGGCTAGGGTTGCAACTTGGGGTAGGGTAAGTAAGTTACTAAGCCCGAAAAAAGATTTCATTTTTATGGTAAGTTTACCCTAAGGCCAAATCCTAGGTTTGCAGTTAACCCTAAGCCCCAACCCTAGGGTTCCAAGTTAGGGTTAGCTAACCCTAAGATATACCCCTAGGGTTACAGTCAACCCTAAGCTGTAAGGCTAGGGTTGCAACTTGGGGTAGGGTAAGTAAGTTACTAAGCCCGAAAAAAGATTTCATTTTTATGGTAAGTTTACCCTAAGGCCAAATCCTAGGTTTGCAGTTAACCCTAAGCCCCAACCCTAGGGTTCCAAGTTAGGGTTAGCTAACCCTAAGATATACCCCTAGGGTTACAGTCAACCCTAAGCTGTAAGGCTAGGGTTGCAACTTGGGGTAGGGTAAGTAAGTTACTAAGCCCGAAAAAAGATTTCATTTTTATGGTAAGTTTACCCTAAGGCCAAATCCTAGGTTTGCAGTTAACCCTAAGCCCCAACCCTAGGGTTCCAAGTTAGGGTTAGCTAACCCTAAGATATACCCCTAGGGTTACAGTCAACCCTAAGCTGTAAGGCTAGGGTTGCAACTTGGGGTAGGGTAAGTAAGTTACTAAGCCCGAAAAAAGATTTCATTTTTATGGTAAGTTTACCCTAAGGCCAAATCCTAGGTTTGCAGTTAACCCTAAGCCCCAACCCTAGGGTTCCAAGTTAGGGTTAGCTAACCCTAAGATATACCCCTAGGGTTACAGTCAACCCTAAGCTGTAAGGCTAGGGTTGCAACTTGGGGTAGGGTAAGTAAGTTACTAAGCCCGAAAAAAGATTTCATTTTTATGGTAAGTTTACCCTAAGGCCAAATCCTAGGTTTGCAGTTAACCCTAAGCCCCAACCCTAGGGTTCCAAGTTAGGGTTAGCTAACCCTAAGATATACCCCTAGGGTTACAGTCAACCCTAAGCTGTAAGGCTAGGGTTGCAACTTGGGGTAGGGTAAGTAAGTTACTAAGCCCGAAAAAAGATTTCATTTTTATGGTAAGTTTACCCTAAGGCCAAATCCTAGGTTTGCAGTTAACCCTAAGCCCCAACCCTAGGGTTCCAAGTTAGGGTTAGCTAACCCTAAGATATACCCCTAGGGTTACAGTCAACCCTAAGCTGTAAGGCTAGGGTTGCAACTTGGGGTAGGGTAAGTAAGTTACTAAGCCCGAAAAAAGATTTCATTTTTATGGTAAGTTTACCCTAAGGCCAAATCCTAGGTTTGCAGTTAACCCTAAGCCCCAACCCTAGGGTTCCAAGTTAGGGTTAGCTAACCCTAAGATATACCCCTAGGGTTACAGTCAACCCTAAGCTGTAAGGCTAGGGTTGCAACTTGGGGTAGGGTAAGTAAGTTACTAAGCCCGAAAAAAGATTTCATTTTTATGGTAAGTTTACCCTAAGGCCAAATCCTAGGTTTGCAGTTAACCCTAAGCCCCAACCCTAGGGTTCCAAGTTAGGGTTAGCTAACCCTAAGATATACCCCTAGGGTTACAGTCAACCCTAAGCTGTAAGGCTAGGGTTGCAACTTGGGGTAGGGTAAGTAAGTTACTAAGCCCGAAAAAAGATTTCATTTTTATGGTAAGTTTACCCTAAGGCCAAATCCTAGGTTTGCAGTTAACCCTAAGCCCCAACCCTAGGGTTCCAAGTTAGGGTTAGCTAACCCTAAGATATACCCCTAGGGTTACAGTCAACCCTAAGCTGTAAGGCTAGGGTTGCAACTTGGGGTAGGGTAAGTAAGTTACTAAGCCCGAAAAAAGATTTCATTTTTATGGTAAGTTTACCCTAAGGCCAAATCCTAGGTTTGCAGTTAACCCTAAGCCCCAACCCTAGGGTTCCAAGTTAGGGTTAGCTAACCCTAAGATATACCCCTAGGGTTACAGTCAACCCTAAGCTGTAAGGCTAGGGTTGCAACTTGGGGTAGGGTAAGTAAGTTACTAAGCCCGAAAAAAGATTTCATTTTTATGGTAAGTTTACCCTAAGGCCAAATCCTAGGTTTGCAGTTAACCCTAAGCCCCAACCCTAGGGTTCCAAGTTAGGGTTAGCTAACCCTAAGATATACCCCTAGGGTTACAGTCAACCCTAAGCTGTAAGGCTAGGGTTGCAACTTGGGGTAGGGTAAGTAAGTTACTAAGCCCGAAAAAAGATTTCATTTTTATGGTAAGTTTACCCTAAGGCCAAATCCTAGGTTTGCAGTTAACCCTAAGCCCCAACCCTAGGGTTCCAAGTTAGGGTTAGCTAACCCTAAGATATACCCCTAGGGTTACAGTCAACCCTAAGCTGTAAGGCTAGGGTTGCAACTTGGGGTAGGGTAAGTAAGTTACTAAGCCCGAAAAAAGATTTCATTTTTATGGTAAGTTTACCCTAAGGCCAAATCCTAGGTTTGCAGTTAACCCTAAGCCCCAACCCTAGGGTTCCAAGTTAGGGTTAGCTAACCCTAAGATATACCCCTAGGGTTACAGTCAACCCTAAGCTGTAAGGCTAGGGTTGCAACTTGGGGTAGGGTAAGTAAGTTACTAAGCCCGAAAAAAGATTTCATTTTTATGGTAAGTTTACCCTAAGGCCAAATCCTAGGTTTGCAGTTAACCCTAAGCCCCAACCCTAGGGTTCCAAGTTAGGGTTAGCTAACCCTAAGATATACCCCTAGGGTTACAGTCAACCCTAAGCTGTAAGGCTAGGGTTGCAACTTGGGGTAGGGTAAGTAAGTTACTAAGCCCGAAAAAAGATTTCATTTTTATGGTAAGTTTACCCTAAGGCCAAATCCTAGGTTTGCAGTTAACCCTAAGCCCCAACCCTAGGGTTCCAAGTTAGGGTTAGCTAACCCTAAGATATACCCCTAGGGTTACAGTCAACCCTAAGCTGTAAGGCTAGGGTTGCAACTTGGGGTAGGGTAAGTAAGTTACTAAGCCCGAAAAAAGATTTCATTTTTATGGTAAGTTTACCCTAAGGCCAAATCCTAGGTTTGCAGTTAACCCTAAGCCCCAACCCTAGGGTTCCAAGTTAGGGTTAGCTAACCCTAAGATATACCCCTAGGGTTACAGTCAACCCTAAGCTGTAAGGCTAGGGTTGCAACTTGGGGTAGGGTAAGTAAGTTACTAAGCCCGAAAAAAGATTTCATTTTTATGGTAAGTTTACCCTAAGGCCAAATCCTAGGTTTGCAGTTAACCCTAAGCCCCAACCCTAGGGTTCCAAGTTAGGGTTAGCTAACCCTAAGATATACCCCTAGGGTTACAGTCAACCCTAAGCTGTAAGGCTAGGGTTGCAACTTGGGGTAGGGTAAGTAAGTTACTAAGCCCGAAAAAAGATTTCATTTTTATGGTAAGTTTACCCTAAGGCCAAATCCTAGGTTTGCAGTTAACCCTAAGCCCCAACCCTAGGGTTCCAAGTTAGGGTTAGCTAACCCTAAGATATACCCCTAGGGTTACAGTCAACCCTAAGCTGTAAGGCTAGGGTTGCAACTTGGGGTAGGGTAAGTAAGTTACTAAGCCCGAAAAAAGATTTCATTTTTATGGTAAGTTTACCCTAAGGCCAAATCCTAGGTTTGCAGTTAACCCTAAGC